>LQNS02277275.1:4832317-4845561 GCA_001587735.2 Parhyale hawaiensis | reverse complement strand
GGTCGAGCTTCAGCGCAAGAAAATCCCGACCTGTCAGACCACTTCATCCGCCGAACCAACGAGCGACTAGTCCCAAATTCGCTCCACTAAAATTTTAACAATAAAGAAATTTAACTTAGGTTTGAGAAGTGGTTTGATTTCAACCTAAGCCCGTTGTAAGATTGTTTGCTGGACCTCGTTGTGCGGAACGTCCCGACTAACAATGGCTCGTGGGCCCCAAATGGGCACCAGGTGGGATATGGGCAACTGCTGGGCACAAATGGGCATAATCTGGGCTCTAACTGGGAAACCCCAAACTGGGCTCTACCTTGTCTTTACCATCTGGGCCCATACGGTCTTACCCATCGTGGGAAATGAGTGGTGCTTTCCACATGGGTAAAAAGTGGGTTTCGCAGCTGTATCCCTCATACCAGCGTTGGTGGGTAAACATACCTCATACCCAGGTGGGTACCAGTTGGGCTTTCCATATGGGCATCGTTTGTGGATTCCCAAATGGTTTCCACATGGGCATCCCAACGCTACCCCATATGAATAATATCATGGGCCATCTTATATCGGACCCACGTGGAAACGAATGGTTTGCCCAGTGGGGGCAAAGTATAGCGATTCCCACATGGGTACTAAATGGGCTTCTCTGTGATATCCCACATTAGCAATATAGTGAGTATTCCCATATAAAGCCCATGAGGGTCCCTGTGGGGTTTCCCGTTGTGGGTGGCATATGGTGATACACACATGGATAACGAATGGACTTTCCAGCTGCATCCCATATTAACAATTTAGTGGGTCTTCCCACATCACAACCATAAGGAATTGCCCAATATGGGCAACATATGGTGTTTCCCACGTGGGTAACGGATGAGCTGCCCAGCTGTATCCTACATTGGCTAGTGTTTTGGATCTTGTATTAAGGTACAATTTGTTATAAAAACATGAAAATGCACGTTATCTTCAAGTTACAATGTAGTTTATAACATATAACACAAAAAGTATTTACCGAGATTTAGCAGTAATCTGACGTGTCATGTAAATAGGTCTCCGTGGCAGAGTGGGCTAAGGAGTCAGTGTAAGGTTGACGCCTGTAGGTTGAAGGTTCGATCCCAGGCTAGGCATAGGATTTAGTGGGCAATTCATGGGGAATTTCTGGGATATGCATGGGCAAAGTCAGAGTCTCAAAAGCTCTTTTTCAATTTTACATATGCGTACTGAGTTTTATTCAAATCGGTACATAAATAAAAGTTTTCTCTCAGCCGTATTTTTGAAGATAATGAAATACCCGCCAAAGGGTTCAAACTTGATTTTTTATTTTTGTTCCGATTTGAACGAAACGTTGTACACATATGTAAAATAGAAAAAGAAGAGCTTTTTACTGAGATACATTTTCCCATTTTCGCCATAGAAAACGAGTTATTCAAAGAAAACGGGTTTTAGCAGGTAAACGGGTTTCTTTGAATAATTCGTTTTCTATAGTCAGTAATTGCAAAAAGTGCAAGGCTACAACCCACATACTTTTTTGGGTTTACAAACCTGTTTCATCCATACAAATTTCATCCAAATCGGCGCATAAATAAAAACGTTTTTATTACAGTCGTGTTCTCGAATTTCACCCAACAACATTTTCAACCGATGGGTTCAGATTTAAGCTTCTGTTTATTAACCGATTTGAATGAAATTGCCTCAATACAAATATATATATATATATATATATATATATATATATATATATATATATATATATATATATATATATATATATATCGTAATGTCAATAACACCTAAAAATTTGATTGCTATCTGACGTACCAAGTATATTTTTAGTAGCGCAGGCGTATGAGAGAATATCTCAAGACTAACTTATTGATCTTCAATGGAACGCCACTTTGTGAATAATGCACCAAATGTCATGATTTTTTATATCAAAGGAAAATAGATTTAGAAGAATTCTATGGATTCATTTTAAAAAATGTTGAAAAGTTGAAAAAATTGCTTTTAAAAACATGATAATATATATATTAATTTAAAAACCAGAATTAAATTAACAAATTTAAATCCATACGATCGATTGTTGGCAATCATCAATAGTATATCTGTTCCAAATTTCATTCAAATTGAACGAAAAATGAAGGCGCTGCGTAGAAAATCAAATAAAAAAGAAAAACGGGTTAACAATTTTTTTCGATAATTCCGACATTTGTCGACGAAAATGTCTTTTACATCATCTAAAACAAATTTCAGTTGATGAAACAAAAAAATAAGATAACAAAACCAAAATGAATGATTTTAGGATTTTGCCCAGACGGTCCCCAAAACAGAGTAAGACTAAATACGTCGCTGTTTACAGAAGACTCATATTTAACTCATAATGAATAAACGCTTAAAACTTTAATCAACAAGTTGAAGCCAGGGCTCCTGTCTGAAAATTCGCTCAAGTCAAGCCTGGAATACTTAATTTTGCTGTCCAATTGAATGCGCCGTAAACCAAGTATAATTATGACAGTCTAGGAGTTCCACATTTTGTCAGTGACTGAAGACTATAGGAAGTTATTTTCTTAGGTTTAAAATGAATGTAGTTAAACAGCTTAAATAATATTTGAATCTCAACTCTGCAAAAATTAACGCTAGTCAAACTATGATATTTATTCATATTGAAAAATCTTGACGTAAGGCCGTATGAAACATACTTGTTGCAAGGAAAAATGGGGTGCCAGTATCGATATGAAATAAATTTATACTCTAAGGGTTGAGATGGCTAGCTTTCAAGCCATGGACTGTAGCGCCTTTTGTTAGAATATTTATGACGGCGGTATTTGAATACCTTACATTCATGGGGTAGTTTTTGGTGTTGGGTTAGAAACACGTAATACAGACTACACAAAAGAAGTAGACAATTTAGTCTGTGCTATCTGTGCTATAGCGGTTCACAAACCAATACCATCATTTAGAGATAAGCGGAATATCTATAGGGCCACAAATTAATTTATATGCGCAAAATAAGTATAGCTTGGGTAAAGTGCTGTACAATGAAGAATAAATCAAATCACATGGTTGCCTACACCTCTCGAGAGATAACGGGGCGGTGCGGCGGTCCAACCCAATTAAAAGTTTTCGAAGGGGCGAGGGCGGCATATGGTACACACAGAATATACATAGAGACGAAGCGCGGCGCATATGCTGCCCAACGGCAGTAGTCGGGCGTCATGAGATTTTAGGCTGACATCGGCCACCTCGTTCCGAACAAAATACGCACAAACACTGGCGAGAAGTAAGCGCTTTGCCTCGCTTGTTCCTGCGTTGTTCCTTGGAAATTCCGGGCGGCATTATCGTCTCTCACGACGATTTTGCGTTCACGTAAGCTTTCCTGCGCGCGCCACCACTAAAATAAACACTACCTAGGCAAACCTAACCTAGCCTAAACTAACCTTACCTAACATAACCTCCTTGCGTAACCTTCTAATCTAACCTTACCTAACCTAACCTAACCCAATCTAACCTTGCTAACCTTACCTAACCTTACCTAACCTAACCTAACCTTACCTAATGTTACCTAACGTTACCTAACGTTACCTAACCTAACACAACTTAATCAGCGATTCAGCGAGCAGCGCGGCGCACCAACTTGAACGCCGCTCACGCGCACACGATTTGCGTACACAAACACGCACACATCTCCGTCGTGAGAGACGATAGTGCTTCCGGGCGAGTATCGGCCGAATGTCGATGGAACACTACAAAAGAGGAAGCGAGGGAAGAGCAAAGGACGCACATGCTTACGATACAGAAACGAGGACGGTTACCTTAACCCTTCAGGCCCCAGGACTCCCCAAAGAGGACACTGCAGGACTACCACAGGACTTCAAATTTAAATCTTGGTAAATTTTTCTAACTTCACTATTCTAACAAATATGCAATCTACTATACTAACTAGAGCACTCTGTGAGCGCAAATACCTCCGCCAAGCGAGGCAGCGGTAGCAAAAAATTCAATTTAGCTCTTAAACCATAATTTTCTTCGTATGAGCTTCAAAATCTAATCTCTTATGCCTTTTGATAGTAGTAACAGCTTGTACAATTTTCTTGAAGATCCTTTCAGAAATTTTTGAGTTATACTGCTAACAAACGTTATGACAAACATGAGTCAAACACACAAACGAACCAACCGATGTGCACCAAAATTTAATCATTCATGTCTTTTAACATTACTAACAACCCCTATAAATTTCATAAATATCCATTCATTATTTTTTGAATTATTGTGCTAACAAGCATAAAATTAAAGACAGTGACAAACGAACGAACGAACGAACAAACAAACGCATCATTACCAAAATTTGGTCATTTACGCTTTGTTATATACCAAACAACTTATGTTAATTTCATAAAGAATCCATCCATAACTTTTTGAGTTATGCAGTAGTAGAAGTAGTAGTAGTAGTAGAAGTTTTACTAGTGCTTCAGTGGCACACTGCCTATATCGCGCCGACCTATTCCTGTGTTTAACCACAGGCTCGTGTGCCAACTAGGGCGCGTTTTAAATTGTCAATGATTTTTGTCTCGGCTTTTCTGCCGGTAGGTCTTAGAGTGGTCAGTGCGCTACTGACAGGAAAAAAGGCGCAAATTGAGCATCTCCAACCCCCTGGCGCAGCTGAGCGCTTTCACTCAGCTACGCCGCACAGGGGAAGGAAAGGAAATACAAGAAGGTAGAAGTCTAGCGGGAATAGGTCAGCCACCTCGATCAGCTGCCAGACCTCACGAAATAGAAGGAGAAGTATTGAGAGCCTATCTAACTTTACAAAACTAACCTCGTCAGCAGAAACTGCGGCAAGTTGCAACATCCCCTGCGGAGAAGGCCTCGGGACCCTTGGGTGAGTGATGCCCAAACATATTGTGGCAGGGAAAGGGCCCGACAAAATATGCCCCTGAGGGCTTTTGAGTTATAGCACTGAGAAAAATGAGAAAGACAAACAAACAAGCAAACGGTTGGACATATCTTCACCAAAAGGTAATCATCTGTTCCTCCTAACATACCTAACAATCTCTGTAAATTTCAACCAAATCGGCTTAGAACTTTTTGAGTTATCTTGGTGACAGACAGACAAACACGACGAAAACATAACCTCCTTGGCGGAGGTAATAATCACAGGTACAGGTGCATCGGCAACCACGAGTACAAAATAATGGGCCCAGGGGCATACCAGACCAGGAGGAGAAGGCTTGCTTTCAGACGAATTTTGCTCAAGCAAGGCCGGAGGCAAAGGATTAGATTAGATAGGCGGCAGTAGACGAACCAAGATGCCTATTCCCAAAGAGACACCGGGACTCACACCCCGACCCTCTATGAGCTATTGCCATTGTTAGTAGGATGTAGAGGACTGGGGAAACGAGAGGAGAAAAAATGGAAGACGAAAGAGAAAAAAAAGAAGAAAAATAAAAAAGAAGGGGAGAAGAATCACCGCCAAAGAGAAAGAATGTTAAGATAATTCGTTGTCAGCATAATAAATAAGTGTTCATACTATGTATCAGGATATATTACTCATAGAGACCGCTTATGTATGACCACTACGCATAATTTAATATAGGCTCTTACTGTATAAAAGTTAACGGCCGGAAATAGTCTTCATCATTGCTCGCGATAGTACAGTCACCAAGGGCTTCAAGTGATTTTTATCTCAGTCAGTGTATTGTTACTGATGAGTAGGGCTGAAAAGCTAAAAATAAAAGACTTATCGTCATCACTGACATTGAACCAAATATCTCGTACTTCAAAAAATATTAGCCACCATTCCTAACCAATGATTAGGACCGCCACATACAGCTGATCATTTCCGGAGGCAGTTATAACAATTATCCATCGTGGCACAATTGTAAACTGAAACCTCTGACGTCAAATGCACTGCCAATCGCGCAAAATCAGGTGTCATTCTTCAGCTGAAACGGTTTTGGCTCAGAGTTCGACGTACATCAACAACGTCAATGCGCAGGCCTTCAGACGTCTCGTCTGAAGGTGATGTTTTTTTTCGCAATGGTTGAGTATTTATATGTTGTAATGCCATTTCATGAACGTGTTTTGCTGAGCAGTATTTTACGTTTCTCTGTGAAAGCTATAGTGTCTGGGAAGTATCCTCAAGCTCTGCAGATTTTGGGTGTTGCGGATTTCGTTTTCGTTGAGAGGGTAGAAAGATGCAGTAAAAAACAGACTTAAGAAGGCAATTCCACACTCAAGTGTGCAGGTCCGCTAAGCGCTGTTATAGTTTATCACCTTCGCAAAGAAAGTTATGTTTTTATTGAGGTTGTTTACTTGTTTATCTGTCTGTCACTAAAATAAAATAAAAATATTGATGGATCTTGGTGAAGTTCATAGGGATTGTTAGTTATGTTAGCAGATGGAAACAGATGATTAACTTTAGGTGAAGACCCGTTGCAACCTAAATCAATAGGTTACGGATAGATCTTCACGAATCATTAGGATTGTTTTGAAGAGCAAATTACAAAAAAATTGCGATAATTTGTACCTCCGATTCTTTTTTGTACCTATATGTTTGATTTTATGCTTGTTAGCGACATAACCCAAAAAGTTGTGAACAGACCTCCTGTCTGACATTTGCCGGCATTGTTAAAAATGTTAAGAAAAAGAATTTACTAAATTTTTGTGATAATTGCTTCGTTCGTTTGTGTGTTTGAAATCTGTAATATATGTCATAATGTTTGTCATTAGAGGGATACTCATGAAATTTGTTGTTGTTAGAAATGTCAGACTGCACAAAGAACCAAATGCTGGTGATAATCGACTTGCTCCCGTGGTATTGTGCTTATGTTTGTCATAATGTTTCTCAAAACATAACCCAAAATGTTAATGTCGGATAATCATGACATTTGTACAAATTGTTAGGCATTAAAACTCGCAAATGACAAAAGTTTTTTCAAGATCGGTTCGTTTATGTATTTGATTGTATGTTTGTATTAGTGTTTGTTAAAAGATGCCCAAAAAGTTATGGACGGAGCTTCAAGAAAATTGCAAAAACTGTTATTAATGTCATTAGGGACATATGATCAAATTTTGGTGATGATAAACGTAAAATTCTAGTATTAAGACCAATTCAATTTTGTAAACACCGCCTTACGTGGCGGGGGTATGTGCTCTCAAGAACAGCCCGTTGCTATTGCGTAGAACGTGCCTCACAGTATATTATATTCGTAAAGTGAATTGTAATTACGAGTCTGCTAGTAGCAAGTTCCCCCCCCTCTCATTTGCACTGTTGTTGATGTCAAGTCTCATAAAAAGCAGTCATGATAGATGTAACCTTGACTTGATACGCGGCGTAAGCTGATTGTGTGATGAGTTGCTGCCGCAATTCAAATAATTCGTTATATTTATATTCTGCCTGCGCTTCAACAAATTTCTAGAAATAAAAACAAGCAGCTTTACATTAATAATAAATGTTACACCGCTTGCTTGTAAAAGAAATTCCGATAGCTTGCATACTGCTTGAGATTGCGTACCAAAGGTGTTCCGGTTAGGTTTACTTTCTGAAACGCAGTGAATTAGCGGTTTTGAAGTAAGATTTCGGTAGAAAACCCTAAAAACTTAAATATTCAAACATTTAATTCTCGTACAAAATTTTGATAAAATTGTCCTAAATTCCATTGTAATTTGATAGTCGTTATTGCGTGGCATTGCATAATATTGGGAACATTTTGCTCTTTTATTGTTTCCACGATACAAAAAATATTTACATACTCACTTTATCACTGTTTTCTGTTCAAACCATATTTCAAACTCAATTGATATCGCCATTCAGTTAAACGAATCTCGCCCGAAATTCGTTTCGATGCCTTAGAAGCTATAGCATGTTGCATTATGTAGCCGCACGATCTAGCTCTACCATTTGCCTAAGTAGCGGCGTCTTTTGTCGTATGAGAGACTTTGGTGGCACTGAAAGTCCATAATGTGAATCCAGCTTTATTAGACAAGTATAATACAAATAAGACAAAATAGTAACTATTTCCAAATGTCTTGAGATATTAAATGATTATTTTCCTTATCCCCGTCGAACTTTGTGATTTTTTATTGAATCAACGATCACAATGAAAAACCTAGAGTCGTATTGAATGTAACATTCGCTCAACAAGAGATAATTCTACCCAGCACTGAGTTGCATATTAAACGTTATAGTTTTTCGCTGAGCACCATTATGAACAGTGTTTTATATGTTCTCGAATGTAAAATCTGGGGCTTGCCGATAAGAGGTTATTGCTGTAAATAATTACGTTGTTTGCAATAAGTCTAAACTATCAGAGAGTTCATGAGCAATGAAGTCTGCTTCTACCGAAACTGTCGTTTCATTCCTCAGTGTTCCAAGTATGATAAGTTTGATAGCTCTACATGCAGTGTCGACATTGTGCCACCTGCAGGGTGAATCCTATGCTTTATCACGAGTCTACCAAGTCCTCAAATGTACAAAGAATTATATTACATAGTTATGTCTGTTTATAATGATGCATTCATTGCTGATGCATGCAAGGAGTGCACAGCCATGGACAAAGTTATCAAGTACCCTAAAAAGTCCGAAAAATCTGTTTAAACATACTTTATAGATGATACTACAGAACACAGAGTTATAGTATTAAGTATGACAGCATCTAATATACATAATTACTATATTATGGACTTCTTTAAATTGTATCACAGCTTTTATGTGTTTTGGTATGTTGGAGACTGAATTAGCACTAGCGGCTGTATCAATTTTGGCTTCTTTCCTGTTTTGAGGAACATTTATGCATCCTTACTCTTTTCCCTAAATGTGACCACATAATGTATAGTCGATGGGATTAAGTTGAAAACCAAGGGGAACAATTCATTACCTTCGCATGCTCCCTCTCAAACCAAATCCTCGAAAGTCCTGGTGCTGGACATGGAGCGCTGTCTTGTTGGGAGATAATGCCTTCAGGTATGTTATTATTGCATATTTTCTCCAATGATTGGCTGTACACTCTGCCCAATTTGCTGGTGTACGTTGCTGAATTCATTCTGCCCTTGCAAGTGAACAGCATTCCAGTCCCTGACGATGCCGTGCAGCCCCAAACCATGACGCTGCCTCCCCCAAATTTGACCATAGGTACAATGCATTGTGGGTGATAGGCTTCTACTACTCTCTGAAGCACATTAGCAGCACCAGGTGTTCGAAAAAAATTGATAAAAAGGATTTTTAGTGTAATATTCGCATCTCTTATTTTCAAAATTTGAAAAAAAAACTTTAAAAAGCAACAGTGCAACATTTGGTTTACAGAAATATCAAGAGATTCACCTCAGCGTTGCTTTCATCTGGCCAAACACATTAGCGCAATCATCTACAATCCTATGTCCATGTATTTTGCAGAATTAGCTTTGCTTTCATTTGGCATCAGGCAGCAATGGCTTTTTCTCTAGATTTGCATCATTTGAAAATAAATTCTACAAGTTTTCAATTCACCGTACACGGAGAGATTTTTTCAGTTGCTTCCTTACACCCAGCATTCACATTTGCAGACGTTTCCTCCTGTCAGCCAGCGATGCCCTCTACTTCACACTGTCCTCTATTGCCATTGGATGCCTTTTTTGGCCTCATCCTGAACGGATTTTGAATGAAGTGGTCTCCCTATACGTCTTTATAGCACTTTAAGCTCCATTCCTTCACCAGTTAAATTTTTGGCAATTTCCTTTTTAAAATGACTCTTTAGAACACTGCAGCAATTTGAGCCCTTTGATTATGTGAAATTTGCTTTGTTTGTGACACTTCCCTTTAAACAGACGTTCTAAATAGAGAAACAATAAAAAATATAAGTGCTGTAAATGAAGAGAGGCATGAAATGTGGAGCATTTCCTTAGTGAACATAGCACGCGATTTACTGCCTCGACTCAAGTAACTGGCTTAAACAACATTATGGTATAAATTTTTGTAACTTTAGTGCTCAGAATGTAATTGTGAAACAATACGATTATCAGCCATCACCTACGCAGGCAAAATCTATTCAGGTATGGATAGGTATATATAAAAAAGAAACTTTTCCTGGGTGCCTCATAATTTTGCCAATGACTCTGTATTTGAGAGAAAGAGGTATTATTTTCCTCAGTTTTTTTTTAGACAAGATATAGTTTTTTTGCTTCCATTATGGCACGTGCACACTAACGTAAAAGTTGCCCAGTCACTGAACTTTTGAATTTGGCGGTCACATAGCCGTGACTACAGCTTTCAACGTACGTTTGAACATCACGCTATAACTAAGCGTCATTGTAACTGTAAATTAACTCAGAAGTAGGAAGTACATATACTCAAAGTTTGATCATTGCCGCCCGTCAAAGAGTACAAACTGCAAGGAACAGCTTATAATTCAGATATTTGTTTTTGTGGTAAAGCTTTGCGCAAGCCGAAGCCATGCTCGCTACAACTTAATCGGACGTGGATTTATGTGACGGTGCAGTGAGTGCCAAGTGTGCGCTCTATGCACGCTGCAAATCCTTTTTAAAGCCTTCCTTTGAAAACTTCACTGGATTTACAATATTAAACATTTGCGTCGGCACACTAAAGGGCTGAACCTTCCCGCTCTCTGCTACACAGAGGTAATGCTCATTTTTCAAACATGTGCGTGTTTCCGTGCCATTGTCCTAAAGAATTTATTGATGTAGTTTTTTTCATTCTGCTCGCAAAATTAAATTACTTCAGAGGAGTGTTTCTTCACCTGAGGCTCGCTTGGGATTTACTCGCAGGTCACGGTAGCATGCAATATTTATGTGTCTATATGCGTCGAGGCTTCGTGGAAAGATTCAGGCTTTTGCTTGGGACATTTTGCACATAACAATAATGTAGTATTATATTAGCTGCGCCTTTCATTGCTTGTTTTTTCCTTGCATTGCCACAAGCTTTCACCTACACTCTTTGGATAATAGTAAATAGATAACTACAGTGCCAGAAAATGGCTGAGATGGCCAATAATGGCAAATTTAGATAACTTTAGAGCAAACTGTCGGTGCTTGCCGTGATTGGCTCGTCTCTGGAAGAGAAGAAAAACCGCACGTGTGTCCTTCCTCAAAACAAGGCCGCCGGGGCCCTAATGTTCCGCTGATGGCGAGTCGGGGGGCTGTTGACCCTCCGAGAACCCAAACGTCGAAGACAAATATCCGAGATGAGAGCAGATTTTCGGGGGATTTAGCAAATTTGGCGGTGATCAGCGCCGTGTTTAGGGCCGCCGTGGTGCATTCCTTATAAAATTGTAAGTTTCGGCGTCGTAGTCACGGTGTGTAAAAGCGGAACGTAATGTGGGAGTGTTTGTTTCACCCACTTGAATTGTAATAAAATGCGCCGATTTCCACATCAATCCTGAGCTTTGCAAACTTCACTTTTATTCGAACCTCACCCACGAGGCTCAAGTCAATGACGTTGAAACTCGGTAACAAAAAATTTAACTTTCAAGGAAAGTCAAAGTTCACATGTTAGGTTAACTTGATCAGAGGACGATAATGGGTCACGCCTGATCACAAGTTATAGCGTTGGCTTCCGAGCAATTTTCAAAACTCGTAAATTTCCGACGATATGTCTCGTACTATCTTACGTCTTGATACTCTAAGTTTGATAATACATATGTAGCGAGATGAAAGATGTCTAAGCGTAATTATAAGTATGTTCACTTACTTGAAAAATTGATTGACTTTGGCACTCCATGTTGAATAGAATTTATGTACCGTATTCAGTTAAAAAGATTACTTTATGGTAATCTTTTAACTTTATGATGCCCGTCCACTATTTATAAAACGCTTTATTAGCACTTAAATGCCGCACCAGCATTAAATTTTACTTTCTCCTTGCAATAATATTGTATGAAACCTTCCTTCACCCGTCCACCATAAATAGTGGACGGGTGAATTAGGGTTTCATACAATATTATTGCTGGCAGGATCCAAAATATATTGCTGGTGCGGCATTTAAGTGCTAATAAAGCGTTTCATTCGTCATAAATAAACACTACAGGTTTGCATGTACGATTGGCTGCTATCGGTAGAAAAGCTGTGTTGGGTGCCTTGTTTTAGGCACAACAGCTTTAAATCTGCTAGGTAACAAATCCTGTGTGTAGCTAACAACTATAGAACAGACTCTAGTTAACGTATGCTATCGTAAATATATTCTATGGTTAAAGCAGCAACGTACGTCTATCGTCGCGTGCGTGAACGTCATGCAGTACTGTTGTTGCTGCTCTCCTAATCTCTTCTGACTACGGCTGGTGGAAGGCAACGAAGAGCAACGAGAAATTTTGAAATGATGAAGAAGATTCAGGAGCATCTGACTCACATGATTTGCGGCATCTTCAGGAAGTAACCATCAGCCAATAATAAGAATGATTAACATTGATGATTCTCGAAATCTCTAAAATATTCACTTCTATAACCTATTTTTACAGATGTCGACTAACAAATGAAACTTTTTAACGTTTCGGGATTTTTTCTCCTCCCATCATTAGAAATTTCCAATAAAAACAACAAAGGATGCCTAACAAAAAATTTTATTTAAGATGACCTGAGTTTTGGTATGTTGATCGGGTGGGATCTAAAGGGCTAATGACCATGGTACGATATGGGGTTCTTATATAGGCGTGGGACGGTAAGAGAAGCGGGGGAAAACGGACAAGCACAGTCGGAGGGAGAAGTGTCAGTCATGGGTTGTGACGAGTAGTAGAGCTGTAGTCATTGCATTGAGGCTAGGTTATGTTGGATATATACGGTAGTGATTCTAGGGCGGAGAGAAAAAAACATGTCCAGTCAAAATATCTAGTTCAGGGCCGAAAACCAATCAGATAATTCGTTAGCTTTTTTAGATGTTTTAGTAACCAACCAGGACTCAACGCTTGTCACTGGGGTTCAAAGAAAGCCCACGTTTTCGGGCCTCGGGACAAGCTTTTTCAGTTACTGCTACGATCAATTTAAGATCAATGTTATAAAAAACTCTAATATTTCGAGCATACCATTTGTAATCTTCCTACCTACCCTTTTCAAACGAAGTTGACTTTCTCCGAACTTTCTTCAAAAATAACGGTTACCCGCACAATCTTCTGGACCACTACTGCAAATTGTTCCTAGACAAACTGTCCGATCCCGGCATTAGCAAACCCTCTGTCCCTAAATTAGACTTCTTTCACTCGCTTCCGTACTACAACCAAGCCTCTGTAAGTGCAGCAAACGCATTGAAAACATTCCTCTCTGAAGCTTACCCACATATAAAC
>LQNS02277275.1:4809443-4820105 GCA_001587735.2 Parhyale hawaiensis | reverse complement strand
CAGATAGTCTGGCGATTCGTAACGCAGCCATCTCACAAGGACACTCAGGCCTAACACTTATCACACCATTTCACTTTAGGCGATACAGGCGGAGCGTCTCAGGACACAGCACGTCCTCTCACCGCGGAGTATGTATAAGCGTATTTGTCAGTCTCTATGTTTGGGTGTTTTCACTATGTGTGTTTGTCTGTCACCAAGATAACTCGAAAAGTTATTGACAGATCTTTGAGAAGATTACAGAGATTGTTAGGTGTGTTAGTAGAAACAGCAGATTAACTTTTGGTGAAGGTAGATTCAGCCGCTTGTTTGCTTGCTTGCTTGTCTGGCTATTTTTTTTTTGTACCCTAACCTAAAAGTTTCGGACTCATTTTTATGAAATTTGCATCAGAAGTGAGGCATATCACGAAGAGTGCGAAGAGTATATGACCACATTTTTGTGTTGATCTGTCCAGTCGCTTGCTTGTTTCCATTTGATTTTATTGTTGTCAATAAAATAACTCAAAAGTTACGAACAAATTTTTATGAAACTTACATTAATTGTTAGAGATGTTGAAAGACATAAAAAATAATCAGCTTCGGCAATGTTCGGTTGGCCTGTTTGCGTGTTTCACTACAGCTTGTTAAAATGTTTGTTAGCAATATCTTTCGAAAAGTTTTGAACGGATCTTCAAGAAAATTGTAGAATCTGTTATTAGTGTCAAAAGGCACAAATGATTACATTTTGGTGGTGATACAAAGGAAATCATAGTTGGAGCGCCAATTTTATTTTTTCGTTACCAATGGATTGCTTGGCGGAGGTATGCGCTCTCAGAGCGCTGTAGTCACTGTATAATTATATGTATATATGTACAGTGGGGAGAGATAATTATTCATCCGGTAAGCATTTCATTACGAAGCAAATTTTAGAAAAAATGAAAAGTGACTCGAGCTAACTGACAAAATATATTTATTATTATAAATGTGCAAAAAATATTACGTAAGAAAAACGCAAAATTTTCTGTGTTAAACAGAGTAGGCACATTTTCTTTTATTTAAGGTGAAAAAGTATTCGTAGAATTAAAAGCTAACTCTTATAACTTGAACACTCCGAGAGCGCATTCCTCCGCCAAGCAGAGTAACGTTAACGAAATTTCAAATTGGTTCTGAAATTATGAATGCCTCTTTATCAGTACTACAATTTGATCATTTGTGCCTTCTGACAGCAATAAAAGGTTCTGTAATTTTCATGAAGATCCGCCTGTAAGTTCATGAGTTTTGCCTTCATAAATATTTTGACAAACATAACTCAAGCACACAAACCAACAATCCGACAATCACCAAAATTGGATCACGTATGTCTCTGAACATTTGTAACAATTCCTGTAACTTTCATACAGATTGATTCATATGAAACTTTTTAAGTTATTCAGCCAACAAACATAAAATCAATCAGAGACAAACACAGAAATGGACAAATAGGTTATCAAAAAAATTGTCGTTTACTCTTCATTATATACCTAAGAAACGTAAATGTTTTAAAAATCTGTTCACAACTTTTTGAGTTATGGCATTAGAAAAAAAAAGACAGACAAACAAGCAAACAATCTGATGAACGGAACTTCACCACACGTTAATCAACTATAAATTTTGTAAAATTATCTTGGTGACAGATAGACGAACAGACAGCTAAAGCGACGAAAAAATAACCTCCTTGCGGAGGTATTATACTTGTGGCATCCCTTATTCACTCATACAGCAGGTTATAATCTCCACCAAGGATGTAATGTTTTTGTCGTAGTTTGTGTTGCATCAAAATAGCTCAAAAAGTTATGAACGGAGTTCCACAAAACTTACTCGGGTTGTTAGATATATTAGAAGGAACACGTGAATAACTTTTGGTGAATATCCGTAAGACCGTTTGTTTATTTTCCGCCATTTTTTTTTAACTCAGAAAGTGAAAGACGCATTTTTATACGATTTACAGAAAATCTTAGGATTGTTACGAGGAGCAAATGACAATTTTTTCAATTTGTCTGTTTTACTGTTTGTCAGCAACATAACCCATCAAATTATGAACGGATCGTTGTGAAATTTGTAGGAACTGTTAGGACGTTTGAGAGGCACGAAATGACTTAATGATGATGATTTATACATTAGTTTGTTTGATCATAACTCAAAAAGTTATGGACAGGTCTTCAAGAAAACTACAGGAACTGCAAAGAATTTTACTAGAAAGCAACAAATAGTGATTGGCGCCAAATACATTAAAAATATTTTAATTCTGAATACATCGTTAAAACGTAATTTAATACTAAATTCAAAATACGTTTTTCATCTATACTCACAAATTAATAGCTAATTACATCGAATGTCTTTATATAAATATTTTAGCGAACTATATTACCGGTTTATAACCTATCAAGCCATTAATCTAGACACATGAAGGTAATTAAAAATTGCTAATATAAATAGCAGCACTCGAGTTAAGACCTATATTCTGAAGGAAGTCGTATGTGACGGTCGTGAAAATTTAACAGACTTCAATTTTGATAGTTCTGTTGACGTTACAAGGTAGACGTATCGGCGACCTGTGATGAAAATACTTATTAACTATAGGAGTAACGGACTCCGATCCTTTGGATAACTAAGATTTATTAACAAGACTTTTAGACCGAACTGCAGCAACTGTGTCAGGAATCCAAGGGAAACTGTTTCAACGGTTATCTGTTATTCTATAACGAAGTTATCGTTTTATTGCACCAGCATTTCACATGTTCAGCAAACAGGCGTTTCGCTGACGGTGCCGAGAGTCATCGTGCCTCAAGGAGTAGCAACATATGTATACTGATTGGCAGCTCAATCTGCGTGGGGTTGGTGAATGTGACGCGTAGTGGAGAGCGTTGGATTTATTTATCCCTAGTTCCCTGTTATTCTCTACAGGGACCGTTTCCAGACACCTACTGGCCGCAGTTTTAATAGTAAAACGAGCGTAAGGAGTCCGATGGCCGTGGCCATGAACGTAAAGCAACTTTGCCAAATCTCACTTAAGCCTGTGACATAACTTGTCTCAATCGATGAAATCATATTTATATTCGAATATTCAGAGTGCATTAGTTAATAGATTAGATTTGACACTGCTGCGTTCAATTCAGCCCCGCCCCTAAAGGACTGCTTACGCTGGATTGACTATGGTTTGTGTGCTGCCCAGCTGTTCGTCGCTAATACAAAACAAACAAACAAAAAAAAAACAAAACAAATATCATTTATTATCTCGTATACAGGGTACAATGGATACACCTGCCGAGGTTTTCTTTTTGCCTTAATTCTAGAACTTTGAAGATCCAGTTGTGTGAAGAGCAGGAGAAGCAGTCCGTGCTGAGAGTCAATTTAGGATCCCTCATCGTGCATCGCCTGCGGAGAGCCACGACCTCACGAGGTGCGTCACATTTAGGGTAGCGTGCCGTCCGGGGAATCGAACCCGGGCCTCCGTTGATGCGATGCCGAACCGTTGTCACTTCACCACCGAGAGGTACAGGATGAAAGTCGAGCTATTTTCCGTAAAATGTTTGTTGACTTAGCTTCTTGTAAAAGAGTTGAGCCATACAACTCATACCGGGCTCCCAAGCTGCAAAAATATCGCCCAATTCTGAAAAATTCCGGTTTGCTACCCTCCCGCTCTTAATTTTACGTATTGGCGAGCTGATTTACTTACATGCTTGGGAGTAATAGTTGTTTAGGTTGTTTTTCAGTTGTACAGAACTAAGGCAGCAGCATGTTCTGACTAAATGAGTGCACAAACTCGGAAATCAGCCCCGTGACTTAGGATTACTGCATGAGTTTGAACTTCCCGTAAGAGATCTGATGTTAATATGTAGCTGGTAGTACAGTTTAGTTCTACCCCTTTGTTTATAAAACGTGTTATGGTGTTTATATTTGTTATGATTACAATAAATATGTAAAATGTTTGGTCGATATTGATCAACACTGTTAAAAATAACAGCTGTTAAGGGCAGCAAACATATATATTGGGTACAAAAAATCTACAAGCACTGGTATTTTAAAGGCCACTTTGAACTTAACTCCTTCTCGTCTCTGAATAAATAATAAACAGCAAGGTCTCTTATACGCTTAAGAATTTCAGGTACAAAATTGGTTGACTGTAAAATTAAGACATTTGAGCGGATGCAGCTTGCGGTGTAATAATACTACATTTTTTAATATGCCTCCAAAGCTAGTCTTGTCAGAGTAATGACACTAGCACCCCTTTGTACAAAGTAGCTGAGAAGAAGATCGCGAAATTTCAGAATTATATGCAGTGAAGAATTTGCAAGCAATGTTAGAAGACCACAGGGGCTCGTCCGACTGGTTCATCAAAGTCGAGCTATGCGAATCCCACTCGTCCGAAATCTCAGACAAGAGCATTGGTTTCGCCACTTCAAAGCGGTGTTAAAAGCAACCCAATTGCGCTTGAGGCAGTTGTTAGCTCCATGTTATGGGGCATGATTGAGTCTCCGACTGTCTCATTGAAATACTGTAGATTGAAGGTTGACGCCTAAAACTCGATTCAACGGCGAAGCCGATACCTGTCCGAGGTTTCGGATGACTAGCACAGACTTTCGACTATGGGTATGTTCAATTGGCCGCCAGAATTAAGCCTAGGCGGCTTGACTTGTTTAAAGCATCTGTCAGGTACCTTGGCTTCTCTTCGTTGATAAGAGTTTTCGGTGTTCACCCATTTTCGATTACGTGCGAGACGTCGAAGAACTCAATCTTACTTCGTAACTTGAAGTCGGGTCAACACAACAGGGCTGCTTCTTCAAACTCCTGCAACACGAATTGAAGTGACAAATCGAAATTTTCCGTCCGAAGGGCCGAAAAAGTCAAGTGGGTTTGGCTTAAATCGACTTTGATGACCCAATCCAACGTACCTCAAATCAGGCCCGTCGAACGAAACCATAGCATAAAGAATTCTTCGTATGGGACTGTAAGTAATCTGACCTAATAGATTTTTAAAACTAGTAACCTAGTGTACCCCTTTCAGCTAAATTACAATCGTCAAGCGCTTGCTATAATTATCACCCGCGAACGAAGTGAAAGAGGTGATAATGTTTTGTTTGAAAATTTAAGCATATAAATATTTGTAAATAGATATATCTGTCCACCTAAAAAAGTGGTCGAAGGAGTTGAGCAATGTTCACAATTTTTGTAGGGAGTTTGGTGGGTTGACCTAGATGTGACCCTTGCAAAAAAAAACTAGGCCTAGCTGGCCATCAAAAATGATGGCGTTAAATTTTCTTCCACCGGGTCGAATTTGCCTCCACCGCGGCAGATCGTCCTACGCCACGGGGCGTTCTAGTTAGTTATTATGATTCTCAGCATATCGTGTGAAAATTAAGTCCTTCCTTAATTGCCGATCACTTTCAGCTCACTGGTATTTCTTGGCATGGACGCAGACCTGCAGCTCTTGCAAGCAATTTTTAAGTCTCTTTCGGTCTTGTGACTCTGACAGGATTTTAAAACACTGACATTAGTTTGCCTTGGTGCTTGTTATTCAGTCTCTACTTCAGTTTTGTGCTACGCGTCGTTGCGTGAAACAATCAGCTTCGTCCAGGCCCTTGGTTCCGGGCATTTTTCTATAACTTTTTTTTGGAAGATTTTACAATCGTTTTGCCGTTTCTTTCATATGGTGAAGCGTTCCTAGACCAGATGCAAAAAGTAACACCATATTATTGTGAACATTGCCCCACACTTCGCTTCAGGAATGTTGTATCTCAGGAAGCAAACTTTGCCAGTTTCCCCTATAATGTATTGTACTTTACGTCATTGCAGCTGAAATACTATATCTTCGTTGCACCTGATCACAGAACATTGTTCCAAAATTTGTTGTTTTGTACATATGTTCCCTATGAAATTTTAATCGAAATTTTAAATGGGCATTCTTCAGCAGCTGTTTTTTCCGGGTGTCGTCTAAACATGTAACTGTGCTTTCTGCCGAATATAAGAATTTGTACGGAAACTTACGTTGGCGCCTTCTTCAGTAGAATGCTTTCCTTATTACCCGATGGATTACTGCAGTTAGGTAGAAAAAAGAGAACTATGGTAAAAAAAATAAAAACTTAAATATTTACGGAAGATCTAGATTGAAAACTACACAAAATCATTCATAAAAATTATGGAGAACTGAAGTATAAAAATATACTATGCTCGCAAGGTAACTGTGGTCTTGTGCAAGTTTTTGTAATTTTTTTATTGTACAATTAAATAAAAAGCCATGTTTATTAATACTACCAGGTAATTCTATCCTCCTCGATACGATAACTCGATAACTTTTCCAAGTTAATTAGCCCTGATTCAAGAAGGCTCAAAATACATCTCAAGAATACGACTAACAATAATCGATAACGGAAGGTACAAATCAGAGACCATTTTATTGATATTTTTTTATATTTTATCTTCGCCGCTTCGATTAACTTTCCTCGCTACCTTGGTACATATATTTAACTCTCAAATTGGCCTCAAGAATTAGTTGTTGAATTAACGTTGGTCAAGCGCTGTTGATACAAAGGGCAGGAAAGTGAACAGATAACTGGTGCGTAGAACCGATGTGTAGAACCATATACTACACAATACCTTGACGGCTCACAGAAATCGGGTTTTTCGCACGTTATCATGATGGCGCATATCTGTAATCTGAGATGAAACGCTTATCAACTAATATAGAAACGTCAAATAAACACCGGCATATTCATAAGGATATGAAAAATATACACATTTGTGAATAAGAAACACAGATTTGTCAAAAAAGGGTGCGAATGGGAGATGGTAATCAATTCCGTATGCGTAAAAAATTATCGGAATTTAATTATAACTGCCGAAAATTCGAACGTTATACGTTAAAATTAAATACATAAGTAGTGCACGTATTATCGCTATTATTTTACTAAAGAGTTTAAATATTCGTTTCCGCAACAAAGGCGATATCACACAGGAAGAAGAAAGGGACATATAGTGTAACGAAAATCAACGATAGACACTTGGATCCCATGCACGAGGGTGCTTCCACACAGGATCAACGCACATAGGAACAACAAGTCGGAAAACAAGAGGAAGAAACAGATAAAAGATCAGCAGGAGTACGAAATAGGAATGACGCAAAGTAAGTACGAAAGACAGACATTCTACGGGGATCCGAGAAGATTTCAAATTACATTGTTGTGATGACCCAGTTTATGTACTCATGACTCAAAGTTTTGTTGATCTGTTGCAGATATTGACGGCGTGACCTTTTAAGAAAGCAATCCCTGTCATGGACGTGCTTTAGAAGATACGTTATTGAAATCCATTTTAAAAAATAGCAATCAATATTCACCGGCACTTGGTGAACGTTATGAACCGATGTAGTTTATGTCAGCACGGTTAGGAGATGAGTTTGTACATTTCAGAGTGACGACAGAGAAGTGAGGGACAAAGTGAGCTCTGGACGCCCATGCACAACCACCACCACCACCCCGTAAAATAAAATGCGTCTTGATAAACTCATCCACACCGATCGGAGGATGACGGTGAATGAAATGCGTGTAGAGTTGGATGTGTCAACTCTGTTCGTTGGGCTGAAACGTTAACATAGCTGAAGGCCCGGATTGCCCGTCTAAGGCCAGAGAAAAGGAGAACATTACATTCGCAACACAGCAATGCCGAGCCACACACAAGTTTGAAGACCACGGAATGTGTGACAAAGTTCGGCAGCACGGTGCTGTCTCACCCACCACCTAGTCCTAACCTGGCACCGTCAGACTTCCTCTTGCGTCCTCTGAAGGACGCATTACGTGGGCAGCGTTTCCCCGATAACAACGCCGTAACCGCAGTAAAAAAAAAAAATATCATTTATCATCTCGTATACAGGGTACAATGGATACACCTATCGAAGTTTTCTTTTTGCCTTAATTCTAGAATTATGAAGATCCAGTAGTGTGAAGAGCAGGAGAAGCAGTCCATGCTGAGAGTCAATTTAGGATCCCTCATCGTGCATCGCCTGGCCTCTCGATGCTGGAGTGCTACACGCAGTGTAAATCCGTAGCGTGCCGTCCGGGGAATCGAACCCGGGCCTCCGTTGATGCGAAGCCGAACCGTTGTCACTTCACCACAGAGATAAAATGTACCGCCTCTGCAAGCCCTGACATTTCAGATTGAGGCATCAAGGCTTTAGTTTATCACTGGCAAAAGTGCATTGAGAATGGTGGACACTACATAGAAAAAATTCTGGGACACTAAAGGTCACTCGTTTTAATGGTGCCACTTTCGTCTGCATAGCTCTTCAACTTTTTGAGTAAAACCACCAGAACCAGAGATATACATAATTCATGTCTCTGCTCTAGAAATTATTTTCTCTTGCCGCCACGGTAGCTGCATGCTTCCGTTCTCAGTTGTGTGTGCATGCACGGCGCCGTGGCGGAGCTGCCTTCCTCAGAGATGAGGGGGTGGGGTGTCTCGGGTCATTTGTTCCTACCGTCAAATTGGCGCCATAGTTCTTGGTGACCCAAGAGCGACTGCGACTACACTTACTCACCTGGGGCCAGTGGGCCTATACCCGCAGCACAAACCAGTGCATGTGGGTTTCAAAGGTGGGGGTGTGGTCTAAGTTGACTTTACCTTTACGGAATATCTCGTATTGCAATGCATTTGACGGCCAATATTATTATCATAAGAAGAGCATTAACCTGCATTGTGCCGAAACATATATTTAAATCAAATACATTATAGTTTCAACTATAGGTATTCCTAGCAAAAAATACTATGGGAAATGTTTACCAACCCATGTTACTTGGAAAGGGCAAAATAAATGTAAAGGTTGAACCTTTGCCAAACCTCTTGTACAACAACAGGTTTGCAACAGACGGTCCCATGTAATTGTCCTCCGGGAATCTCTCGATGGACTTTCCCAAGCCTTCCAGGCCGCCATACGAACCTTCTGAGGCATATTTACTTGCACCAGGTTTTTGCGCTGAGCTAGGCAATTGATTCGAACGAAATTTATACATCTCGTTTCCCCTTTGCCTACATTGTCCCTGCTCTGATACTTTAAATGCAAGAATAATATAATGAAAATGTTTCTTTGTAACTATGCAAAGAATTATGCATGTCGTTTGATTACTACTTTCAAAGTTTACGGACACGTTACAACAATCCTAGTTTATTACTAGAACTCTAGCTTTAGCATCGAATACCTGTCATATATAACAGCGGTTAGCCTAGCAACGTATAACAGTTATTTATGAGCTTGAAGTTTCAAATCTTCATTCCACACAAAAAATGCAGAACCATAACCTTGCAACTATTGTATATCAAACTTCACTGCACTCATTTCTATACTCCCGACTGATAAAGGACGAGAGTAAAATACAACAAAAGCGAGGGCATCCTTTGCGAATGCTACACTGGCATTGTTCAAGTTAAAAATCTAACAACTTACCCACATCTCTGTTAAAAAGCTACAAACAAAACTACAAATTTAAGTAATCTTCCATAAGGGAAAATGTAAGAATAGTTACAGATGAGGAAACTGCTACATGCTTAAAATACCTGGGAATAGCTCACAAGACTTGAACGAAAGTTTTGTTCAGTCCTTTTTATAATTGCACTCGATTTTTTCGTAAAAATTAGACATACTGTATCTACAGAACAAGTTTATTCAGTGTTGAAAAAAACAACTCTTTCTACTACTTTTCTTCAGTTTATTTTTGACTTTATCAATGGACGCTTTCTGGAATTAAGTTCAAGAAGTTGTGTCGCTCCCCTACCTATATATGTACACTACGATACACAGCCTAAAAAAATGTACATCACAGATGAAGGTAACCAACTAAACATACTTAATGTTTCAGTTTGGCGTATGAAGCTGCTGCTACTGTTAACCTTTTCTCACAAGATGCGTAATGTTACGTAACTCTTCAACCAGTGTTACTTTAAGTGCAGGGGGAAATCAAATTAAGAGTTTGGTGGTATAGCAATCCCAGCAGTCGGAGGAATTGCTCCCCTTACGATAAAATTGCTTCCCCGCAAAATTCATAAATTTTATAGGTGATGAATCCATTTTTAAAATATCTAAGGACAGAAAAATTTCTTTCAACGGGCAAAACGTTCCATTTTTTGTAACTAGCGTGGGCAAAAAATGCAGCCTTATTGAGTTCCCGTCTAAGTTTGGATACGTCAGAGCTAAAATAGCTAGTAGTATGATATTACTATAGAACGCCTCGGTGGCGTAAGATCATCATCCGCGGTGGGAGCAAATTTCATCACAGTCATTTTTTTATGAATAGCTAATTTTAGGTTTCTGGCATGGGTCACATCGAGAACAGCTCACCATACTCCCTGCAGAAAATCATGAACATAGCTCAACTCCTTTTACCTGTTACCTATTTCTGGGTGGAAAGCAAATTTCATCGCCGTCATTTTTTATGGCAAACTAATCTTATTTTTTCTTTCTTGCATGGGTGACATCGAGGACAGCCCACCAGACTCTCTGGAAAATATCATGAACCTCGCTCAACTTCTTCTACTGTACATATTTCTCTTCTTCTTCTTTTCGGCCAAAGCCTGTACTGGTGACGGCAGGGTCAGGGGCGCGTAGATAGCTGGCCGCTTTCGTAGCTATCTTTACTGTCAATTCTTCTTTTTTGCTTTATT
>LQNS02277275.1:4729754-4752661 GCA_001587735.2 Parhyale hawaiensis | reverse complement strand
AGAGCTTCTCGAACTGAATAAAGCTCGAATTTCCTTCTATCTATTAATGATGAAGAGCGTGACACAAAAGGTAGGTACGTAGGTAGGTAGGTAGGTAGGTACTAGCGTATTAATATATAGATTTATAGGTTTCGTGTCCCGCTCTTAACGCAAAAGATGGGCAAAAAATAGGCCAGATTGTAGATGTTGTTATTAAGTAGCTTTTTCTCGGAGATCGATGACCGGGTTGCAGAAGTGGAATTCTTATGCCTTTGTATCTGGATGTATTTCTTGCTTGAAATAACTATTGACAGGGAAACTATGGAGATATTCTTAGCTTCTCTTAGCGCAGTTATGGCATATGATATTTAGCACTTTTTCCACTGCAGGGCAGTGGATGGTGTTCATTTTGTGGGGTTATCTTTATGAATGCTTGGTTCCCCCAGAGCCTGAGCCATATGAGGATGATTAATTTTTTGTTCTGCAGTTCCGGGGAAAGGTGGACGACTGTCTAGCTCTATTTTGCACCAAATCCTTATATTGTGAGGGTGTTTTGTAACATTTTCAGTCCCATTCAAACCATAACCCATTGGTAATCACATTATTTGAGAGGAAATGGACAGTGACATTCAGGGAAATTTCAGGAAAATCAGGGAAAACTCAGGGAAAGTCCCGATCGCTAGACACCATGCTGCAGAAGCTATATGATTTGACACCGAGCACTCATCTCTTATGACAATTTTAGTTGGCCTTTGTAACCTATTGTCGAAAAAGATGTTAGGTACGGAAGTATGAACAATGACGACGGGTCATCACATGTGCATCGCTGTCATTTGTGACAGCGCGGCATTCTAGTATTCTAGATCTGGTTCTCTACTCTCCTGATTGTGAAACTCTTGACCTAGACCTCCTAGACCGGCTAGGAGACCACAACATGGTTGAATTTACGCTCAAAACTGGCAATGGATTCACCGCTAATGTGAGTCATCTCAAGCGGCCAGACTATCGACGAGCGAATTTTCAGGGAATGGTAACTGAAATAGGAACAACTGACTTCGAAAACCCTTATGAGAGACGCCAGTGTTGAACAATGCACCCACAGTTTGAAGACGAGCATTCGGAGAGCAGCCGAGCTATACATACATCCCAAATAAACGAGTTCGTATCAGTAATGATCCCCTCTGGATGCATCGGACAGTCAAACGCTGTATTACAAGGCGACAGGTGTGTTACAAAACTTGGAAGCGTAATCCAACTGAGGAGAGCAGTTCCAGTCCTATAAGGTCATGAAGGTCCAAGGATTCCCACGTAGCAAAAATTATCATGTTAATATTAGAATATTGTCACGATGTAACATTAGATAATATTATCCCCAATGTTGAAATAACATTATATTATTAAAATATCATTGTTGCATAATGCAATGTTGCTATGAAATAATACACTAATATTAAAGAAAATGTTTCTAATATTAATTTAGTATTACTAAAGTATTATCTTCTAATAACAGTCAAATTATGGTTATTCTGTAATATTACAGTAATATTGAAACATTGTTCCATGACATTTTAAGTATATTATCTTAATATTATAGTATCCATTGTATCTCATTTTTATTTACCAACATTAAAATATTACGCGCCAGACTAAGGCAGACCCTGGAAAGACCGAGGGTGCAGCCGTCACGGTATGGTTCAGCTAAGGCGTTAGGAGACGGATCCGCAAGAGAGCTGTAGGCAATAACAAAGTCATTAGCCAGTTTTACAGTATCTCGGATCGTATTAAAAAAAAAAAAAAACAGGTGGGACTCCGCCTTACACATCAAACAACGGATGATCCGGTAGAAGATATTTACTTAATTCTACACATTACAGTAGGTTTTCACATATACAAATGTAAATTTCATGTGCAATTACAATTACACATTCGAACATTCATCTCTCGCATACCGTGGACAAGATTAGAAAATAAATATAAGTGTGAAATACGAATTCAAGCGGTGACTCAACCAAGCTACAGGCGTGCGCGGTGTAACTGAAAGCACAGTAGGCATGGCAAGCAATAGGCCTATCAAGTGCCGTGAGGAGTGAGTGGTACGGAACGGCGACTATAATGTCGGATGGTGAGTGGCACCTGGCGCGCAACAGCATCGTTAAATGGTAGAATGATGGTTTAATTAACAAAAATAGTGAAGAGTTTTTTTAATGTTGAAGAAGTGTGTTTTATTTGTTAGTCTAACACATCATTTTAATATTTTTAATAATGTTAAATTAGCATTTTTTTAACATTAAATCAATGTTGAGAGATAATATTGATGAATAACATCATTATAATATGATCGTAGTATAAGATATAAACACAACAAAGAAATAGCTCGTTGTAATCTTAAAAAACATGATAATAACATACCAGAAATAATATATGACGAAAATAAGATTTCCGACGTTGTAATGATATTAATATAATATATGATTTCTACCAGAGTTACAGCAACATTTTGTCTCACTTTTGAATGCTTTCTTCTCAAATGATCATTCTTGTCTTAACTCTTCTTAGATAAATAAATTTCTGTTGAGTTTCACAAAGGCACATTGGTGTTTGCGATAGTGTTTTGATTTGGCAGTAGTGCATTATATACTGATTATAAAGCTTACGACACATAATTCAAAAAATCAGTTTATCATTAGGAACTAGGACTTCAGTTTCTCAACAGTCTCCACGACTCTAGTTTCTCATTAGCGGCTAGGATTCCAGTTTCCCATTGGCTACCAGCAGGAATTCAGCTTTCTATTAGGTACCAAAAGTCTCCAGTTCCTCATTAGCTACCAGGGATCTAGTTACTCACTAGATAGCAAAATTTCCCTTCTGTTTAGCTACCAGCGGGACTCCATAAGCTGCCAGGTAGTTTCTTATTAGCTACCAGCAAGATTTCGGATTTTCATAAGCTACTAGGATTTCAGTTTCTCATTAGCTAACCAATCCCCCCCGTTTCTCATTAACACGGATCGAGACATACAGCCACATGTAAAATACAAACGATCAATACGAGCTGCCAAGGAGCAAAATCTTTTCGTTCACCGATGAGCAACGGAAGTTGATAACAAGCAGCTGTGTTTGTTGTACACAATTTTTCCAGAAATGCAGCCCCGTGTTCAGCTATATCTTGAACATTCCAATCGCAGCGCCATAATGATCACTTTCATTTCATTTATCAATGGGAACCGCAAACAAAAACGCTTCATTTCCGAGGTCTGCAATCTCCTCTGGAGCGACGTCTCCATTTCCCTGCTGCCGCTATCGCACGTCTCGCCCGATATTGAGGCGCTGCGCCACGAACGGTCTATAGAATCTGCAACATTGAGCAACTCCGGGCGTTCATATCGGCCCGATAACTACTTAATGCCGACACCAGCCGCACCGTGTCTTCTTATTGCAAACTCTGCACTGCTTTCCGAGGAGAAATATAGAAATTTGTACAGGTGCTTGTGCCCTCCATCTCTCTAACAATATGTATCTCTGGGTTTCCGACATGTGGCGGCAGTGACTCCAGGGCACAGAAGCCTAAGTTCGTTTTATATCTAAGAATGAACCTTTAAGCCCGTGTGTTCTACCATAGAGTGGGCTGAGATTATTGCTATATAAAACAGCTTCTGAACAACTGGAATGTTTTAATTATTACCTCCGCCAAGGAGGTTATGTTTTCGTCGTGTTTGTCTGTCTGTTTGTTTGTCTCTTTGTTCGTTTGTCTGTCTGTCACAAAGATAACTCAAAAAGTTAAGAACCGATCTGGATGAAATTTACAGGGATTGTTAGGTATGTTAGGAGGGAAAGATCATCAACTTTTGGTGAAGATATGTGAGTTTGTTTGTTTGTTTGTCTGTCTCATTTTTCTCAATGCTTTAACTCAAAAAGTTACTTAAGCATTTTGATAAAATTAACTTGAGTTGTTAGGTATATAACAAGGAGTAAATGACCAAATTTTGGTAATGATCCGTTTGTTCGTTCATTTGTCAATAATTTTTTATGCTTGTTAGCACAATAACTAAAGAAATAATAAATGGTTCTTTATGAAATTTATAGTGGTTGTTAGTTGTGTTAAAGTAGTGTTAAAAGACATAAATGGTTAAATTTTCTTGCAGATCGGTTCGTTCGTTTGTATTTTTGACTCATGTTGGTCATAACGTTTGTTAGCAGTATAACTCAAAAAAGTTAGGAACGGATCTTGAAGAAAATTTCACAAGCTGTTACTACTATGAAAAAGCACAAATGAATAAATTTTGGAGTTTATACAAAGAAAATTATGGTTTCAAAGTCAATTTGAATTTTTGTTACCGTTGCGTCGCTTGGTGGAAGTATGCGCTCATAGAGTGCTCTAGTTTACATTTTTTATCTGTCTATTTCTACTATTTGATACCTATTTCATTGAATCCTTTTAGAACAATTTAATTATGCATTAAAATGAAGGGACGACTGGAGTTATAGAATAAAACAGATGATTATTTTACAGATGTTGAATTGAAAGCAACAGTAATGCTGCCATTTCAAAGCCTAAATTTAATAATATGTTATGTTTGATACTTATTATAATCGCACTGATATGAGGTGGGAGGCATTGGTCTTCCTTCCGTTGAAGACATACTTTTGATTTCATTCCATCACAGATACACTAGCGGACAAAATAAGAGGACGATTTTCAAGATTTGAAAATAAAGTTTAACCATGTAGAGTAGGTTAATGTATCTTTTGATGGGGCCTTAAGGAATGTATTTAACATATTTCTATAAAATATCACGACAAACATAACTATATTTAATACATGAGAATAATCTAACAAACAATAACAAAAATTGAACAGTGCAAAATAAGTGAACGATCGGCTCTAAAGCATTCTCACATTTACCCCGGTCATATGGCAACATTCAATTTCGTGTACACGACTTCTAGAACTGCCACTCTTACTATTACACAATTCTAGAAACATGGCACCTCACGTGAAAGTTACTCCTAAGCCGCGGGAAGAAATTGTTAAGCTCAGTTCCTCAGGAATGACTCTTTCGGCCATATAAAGAGACGTAAACCGATCCAAGAGCGTTGTTTCTCGTGCTTTGAAGCTCTATGATGAAAAGAAACAGCTGAAATCACCGGTATCTGCAGGCCGCCCACGAAAAAACCACCGTACGAGTTGATAGGATTATGAAACGCTATGCCCAGAAGGATCCTTTCGAAACTGCTGCGGGAATTTCCACAAAGCTGAAGGTCAATAACAACATAGGCAGTGTCTCGCTATGCAGTTTCTCGTTGCCCCAATGCATGTGGGTTAATAAAGGCAGGCAGTCCTGCCACTAAACTACTTATCCGTAAGTAGAATAAGAAAGCAAGTCATGAATATGCGGAAAGGCACATCGTTAGGAGAGATGAAGATTGAGAAAGAGTGCATTTCAGCGACGAAAGTAAATTTTATTTGGTTGGATCTGATGGCAGACGGTACGTTAGACGTGCAACAGGTGACAGGCTGAACCCGACATGTGTCAAAACATCTGTAAAGCATGGGGCAGGTAGCGTAATGGTGTGGGGCATGTTTTCATCTGAAGGAGTTGGACCGTTGGTGGCCATTAAAGAAACTGTCAATGCTAATGTGTATCTCAATCTTGTACAGCAATATGTCATCCCATTACTACGATCGTCACCAAACCAGCCAGCAATTTTTATGCAGGACAATGCCCCGTGCCATACTGCAAAGGAAGTGAAGGAATATTTTGCGGAAGAGAATATCGAAGTCATGAAGTGGCCTACCCAAAGCCTGGACCTTAATCCTACTGAAAATTTATGGAAAATTATAGATGACAATGTAGGAGAACGACAACCATCAACAGTAAAGGATCTGTTGACTAAAATTGAAGAGGAATGGAAAAAAATAACTCCAGAGTTTTGTAAGAAACTTGTGATGTCTTTTGATCGTCGCTGTGCTAAAGTTATTGAAAATAAAGGTTTTAGTACTCCATACTAATCGCTCTAAACCTAAAATTGACCATTGTTCCATGTAATTTGTTTGTAAAATTGTATTTAGAGACGATCGTACTCTTATTTTGCACTGTTCAATATTTGTTATTGTTTGTTAGATTGCTCAAATGTATGAAATATACTTATGTTTGTCCTGATATTTTGTAGAAATATGATAAATACATTCCTTAGGGCCCCATCAAAAGATTCATTAACCTACTCTACATAGTCACCCTATATTTTCAAAAAATGAAAATCGTTCTCTTATTTTGCCCGCTAGTGTAGATATAAACGATTCCAGCCCGAAGCGCCGCGTCTTCTCCTCCTTGCTAACGTCTGAGCCGGCGAGAACGTGTACCCGAGATATCCTGTACCACCCTCTTCTAAGCAACCGACCTGGTTGCGAAGAAAAAGATGCTACAGATCGAGAGTCACTCTACACTGATCAATGAGAACGTGATGAAATATGCCTTCACATTTTTTTGTGCTTCCTGGGCTATGTTCTTGTAATGTTGCTTAAAGAAGTCGACCTTGTGTTTTTAAATTGCTACCGCTCCCAAATCTTCTTCCGATACGACACAAGTTGACGCAGGGGTATCGGGAATGCCAGCTCCTTTATTTATATGTGGTGCGTGTTCGACTAGGCAGGTTCGCTGGCTTCGACCCGTTGAATTGAGTTTCAGGCATTGGCCCTCAATCGGTTATTCTTAATTGTGACTTCCTAAAGATCGATGTTGCTTCGTAAAATGAAATTTTGAGCAGGTGCAACGTAATAGCGCAGTACCTAATTCATTCAGCACGATTCAGAGGGACAAATCCAAAGTTTCTGTTAGCAGTTTCGGACAAGTCAAGCCTCGAAGGCTTAATTTTGGTTACCAATCAAACGCTCGGCAAACATATCGATTATTGCGTGAATGTTTTCATGAACGGGTCCACTAGGGCACACGTATAAATTCGCAGGTCATAACGTATAAATTCGACAGATGATCAACGGAGCACTCACGACGGGCAGAAGACAATTATTTCACGAGCAGTAGACAACTGTTTCTTCTGAGAGAGCGGAATTCGCTTCCGAGGTCGAAATTTCAATACTTCAATGAAGCAGGTTGTTAAGTATGGAAGCCAGTAGTGCGGATATGATGCACGAACATTGCGTATAAGCTGCCTATAGTGGCATTCAAGTATATTGCAGAGTATTTTACTAAAGACTTCACTTTGGAAGACGCACGTTTAATTAAGAAAGAGGATAGGGTATGTAAGAGAAGAACGAGACTACAATAGTCATAAGATGGAATACGTGCAAGAAATCTAGAGAGATGAAACGCCTATGCGGCACAGTGACAAAAAAAAAAAAAGACTTGAAGCACAAAGGTCACAGAAGGGAATAAGAGCTGCTAATAAGCGAGAGCGAGAAAATGCGGAAACGGCATGTCAGAGAAGAGAGCAAACATATCGATTTTTACGTGAATTGTTCCCGCAAGGGTCCACTAGTATATCAAATAATTGTTTAGTGCGTGATCAAGAAAGAAAGTTGCCATTAACTCTGCTAGTTATAATGGACGTTCCGACAGTGAAAAAGTTTGGAAGGAATCACTCTCGTCGTATCGAGCTATTTGCCGAATTTATACACCTGAGAGAAAAAAGTTATAAAATTGGACTCCAGAAGCTGCATACATATTGTTCCAACTTTAAGAAGTGTTTCAAGCAGGACTTGTCTTAAAAAAAGGATAATTATCAGCAGCCTTCACCATCTTTTGCGCTGGTCTTCGATTTCTATGTAATGATAAAATCTACAACCTGGCCTATTTTCCGTCCATCTATTTCCTTATGAGCGGACATGAAATAAATACACTAAGCGTTTTATTATGTTAGGATGTCCAGTTTCTGTCATTGCGGAAAGACTTGATATCTATTAAAAATAGCTAATTGAGTTGTATCATGAATACACCGAAGTTCACTATTAACTTATAGCGGGTAAATTCATCGCCTTTTGTAAGTCTTTCGTGAGAATCGGCAAAATTTACAATTGTTCTCCACCTATTCTTTCAGTTTAATGCAAAATCGTGCTCATCATTCTACTATATATGCGTTTTGAATGTTACTATCTTACAAAGAAAATCACTCTCTTGTTTAGAAATTTTATCCGTAAATTCACATTCGTTTAATACCTAAACTGAGTACGACATGACAATGAGCTGAATTTTTTTACTTAAAGACGAACTGCCAAATTTATTTGCTTCCTCTGGCTTTTACAAGTATCAGTGCGGACAGTGTTGTGCCTCACATATAAGTGAGAAGCAGAAGCGGATGAAGGCCAGAATGTCTCAGCATGGTAACATATCGCTACTATTAAGAGTTAATTTTTGATAATTTTCTTGATGCAAATCATAGAATTCTAAGCGATAACTTAAATTTTAACATTATGTCGTCAAATGGACTTGAAAGCGATTACAATCAGTTTAAATTCACGAACAAATCCCCGACTCCGAATGATCATCTTACCTTTACGGAACTTCTAATTTAAAATTACTTTCAGAATCTTTTGTTGGCTCTTGTTTACGGTACAGGAGACGTCCAAGACAGTCTTTACTTCAGCAGTTTCGAAATTTCTCTCCTTGCAAATTTGCTGATGATGATTCATGATGATTTGAAAGCTTGAACTATCTATTTACTATTAAGTTATTGCTACTGAATATATTATCAGTATAAAATGCCATTAATTTCTGCACTTTTTCCACCTTTCGATAGAATAATTAAAATTGGTTCACAACACAGAAACATTCATAACTTTTAAAATATTTTTTGCATTCTATCAAAGTTTTGTTACTTTACCTACTTAGTTATGGTGTTTCACGGCACCAACTTTCACTTATGTGAGACTAGAGGGCCTAGCCGTCCAAAATGACGGCAATAATTTTATAATTAGGTTTTTATTGTTCCTGCCTACAGTATTGGTTTCGCTGCAAAATAGGTTGCATACCTGCAAGCGTGATCTTCCATTAAGGAAACGCAAGTTGTTTCGCCGTGAGTTAGCGAGAGCAAAATATCCCTTCTGTAGTAGTAGAAATTTTACTAGCGCATCAGGGACACAATGTCTACATCGTGCCGAACTATTCTTGTGGTTCAACACAGGCTCGTGCGCCTCTTAGGCGTGTTTTAAATTGTCAATGATTTTTGTCTCGGCTTTTCTGCCGATGGTCTCAGAGTTGTCAGTGCGCTACTGACAGGAAACAGGCGCAAGTTGAACATCTCCAACCCCCGGGCACGGCTAAACGTTTTCGCTCAGCTACGCTACACAGGGGAAGGAAACGAAATACAAGAAGGCCGAAGTCTAAAGGGAATAGGTCGGCCATCTCGATCGGCAACCCATCTCCCGAAATGGGGAAGTATTGAGAGTCCGCCTAACTTTACAAAACTAACCTCATCGGCAGGAACTGCGGCAAGCTGTAACATCTCCTGCGGAAAAGGCACTCGGGACCCTTGGGTGTGTGATGCCCAAATATTTTGTGGCAGGGATACGGCCCGCCAGAATATACCCCATCCAGAGGGCTAAAATATCCCTTCTGCGAGGTTAGGCGCGAATATCAGTTTTGCATTGGTCAAAAATTGAGCAGCACAAAGAAAACATAGTTCAATCAAAAGAATTCATCGGGAATGCTCAGATCTTAAACTATGACCTGGATACCTGCTAATAGTTGAACTTTCAAGGTGTGAAGTTTGGCTACAATGGGAATTGAATATAATTAGCGTCTGTTCAACTTGAAGTTTCAACTGCCACGAAGAGATTCAGCTAATGAGAGCATGATCACACGGGATTATGCGCGATAGGAACGAAAACTCCAACCAAGGCTGAGCTTCTCTAACTGCTTCGAAGAAATTCAGCTAAAAAAATATATGATACATATAGCTTACAGCAGACAGGATCAAAAACTCTATCAAAGATAACGCCTTTTATCTACCACACTCAGGAGAAGAAATTATTACAATAAATAGTACAGAGCAACGTTTGAAAGCGAAGCGAGATTCAGAAAAGGCAGTATGTCTACATTTTAGCATATATTCCACAAGCTACATTTGTCATCGTAATTAAAAGGCTTTAACTCACATGGTATCTAAACTTGTTTTCAGTAAATAAATTTTCTCCTATCTAACTCTTTAAGCGTGTGACGGAGAGAAGGGCCTCCCAAATAGCAAGCAAGCTCTAAGCAAGCAACCATCAACTGCGTAACATTATACTGTATGGTGGATCCATATACATTATTTCAGAAATTAACAAAATCTTGACCTGCAATAAAGCGATTTACACAATTTGTTCATTACTATCCCCATTGCTACAACGAATAAAGTAGGGCAGTATGGCATTAGCGTTTTCTTAATGCATTTTTTCCTTTGAAATCAATTCTAAGTACAAGATTGTTGTTCCATTTATAAGCACGTTTTTCTGTGTTGCACACAAGTTTAAATTAGCAGTCAACACTTGCGCAAGTTATTACTTTTGAGATATCTAAGTTTATGCAGTAGTTATCTATCCGCGATTGCATTGCAGCGGTAGACCAGGCTTTTGTGCATGTTCGTGTTGTATTGCATGAATGACTTAGTAATAACTATAAAAAGTCACTACTTTCTTATGTATTGACGCTCTAACGCGAGTTGCATACAGTGACGCCAAGGCGAACGTCTACAGCAGCCGTGAAACAGTTGTGCTGCTCAAATAATGTCGGCGACTGTCAGCCGTCCTCCTGAACAAAATATCATAAGGAAAATTTTGTTGATGAAACGAAATGATTGAACGCATTGCTTAGATACCGTACTTTTCGTAAAAAAAAAATATGATTTGGCAAATGCAGAGCGTCATTTTGTAAAATAAGACAAGGTCAGTTCAGTAACGACTGTTTCATTTAACCTTTCGAACCCTGCTGTCCAGGGGCAATAATTGACATCCAGGCAAACTTAATAAATTTACGATAATACTTTTTTACCGCTGAGCAGAGATCTCGAAATTATATCATATAAAGGGGCGTTTATCATTATCTTTGTGTTTAATTCGAATATAGCAGGCTTAGACCAGATCATACCTTGACTGCCCACTCAAATCGGGCCTTTCGTAAATAGGCCTGGAAGCCGATTTAAGTAAGCGTTAATAAAATGAGTTCTAATAATCACAGAGACCTAAAACAAAGATTAATTTCTTCGTCATGACGTAAGGAATATGTTGCAGAGCAGGAAATCTAAACTCATTGTCAAATATCCTTATTGGGCGATTAATATCATACCTTTAGACACCAAGAATAACTGAATATTCATCATAAAATAAAAAAATTTCACATGGATACGACATGTAATGTACACTGTACTTTATTATCACATACAATTCAGTTTTTGTCTTACGACCAATTTGCAGCAATGCCCTCAGAAATTGTTCTACTGTATGTAGGGCTTTTCGTTGAGTTCATCCCTATAGCCACAAGGAAAGGAAAGTTAAGAAAATCCCATAATACTGAAAAACCCAATTAAAACCCCCGTAATACTACAAAGTGAAACCACATTAGTAGCCATGAACTAAAAATGTATAATTAACCACGAGATAAAGATACCAGGATAGCCGTTATAGGGCATTGAAATGACATTTTGGTGCTGATATACAATCCTTCATTACTAAAACCACCTACAGCCACACCATGTCATTTTACATTAGTACCTAGGAATACTACGACACTTCGTGGTTGCCTACGTTACATCACTTCATGGTTGCCTATGTAACATCGCTGGTCTTCATGTTGTATAAGTTACTGGTGATTACAGCTCTATATTCCGACACCCCTATGTTCCGACACCCGTAGGTAAGGACATCCCTATGTTCCGACACCTCTATGTTCCGACACCTAACCTAACCTAACGTAACGTAACCTAACCTAACATAGGGGTGTCGGAACATAGAGGTGTCGGAACATAGGGGTGTCGGAACATAGAGGTGTCTGAACATAGGGGTGTCGGAACATAGGGGTGTCGGAACATAGAGCAGTCATCGCAGCTGGTATATCTCATCATGGTTGCCTACATTGTATGATTTAATGGATTACCATTTTTAATCGCTTCATGGCTGCGTACATTACATAACTTCTTGGTTGCCTACAATACGTGATTTAATGGATGACTATGTTACATCACTTCATAGTTTCCTCCGGTATATGATTTAATAAATGACTGTTATATCGCTTCATGGGTGCCGGAGTTAAATGACTTCCTAGTGGCCAACATTACATCACTTCATGTCTACCAATCCTATATCTTTCCACAGCTACCAATGTTAGATCACTTTACGGCTACCAATGTTACCTATATCAGTTCCCGAAGTCGGCATCTCCGATTATGTTACTATGGTACGATGACAAAATCGACGTTACGCTCCATCGGCATAGGAACCAAAAATCGACAATTTTCATCGAAGATTGCCTACGATAAAATAACCGTCGGCGATGGCCATCGTAGGGCGACACAATCGGCGATGGACCATCACATCAACACATTTTAAAAATATTCTAACATCTCAGGCCACAAGCATCGAATAAACGCAGCCTCTCTTATAACCTCGGCCTGTATGCAATTTCAAACCAGTAGTAGTATTCCTAGCTGATAAAAGGTGCGAAATGTAAGGCCCAGGTTATTAATTAACATTGTTAGATTAAAATAAACGTTGTAACCTCCTCTTTGTTCTATTGTTACCGAGTTACTACTACTGAGTTTCGACAATGTCTATAAATAATTTTGTCTCCTTAAAATTTTCATTGTTAAATATGGTAATCATCAATAAAACTAAACAGTCTCAGACTGTCCACAACTATGCGGCGCGTATGATATCGCAGGGTCAATTGACAAATGTTTTTTTGCCGCACGACCGTCAGTCAGCGGAGTTTTCTGTAACAAGCAATTGGAATATGGAATGAGTCACCCGCCACTAGTACGGAAATTTCCTCTGTGCGAGAATTTAAGCAAACTATTAAGAACTATTTGCTGCAAACCCAGAGTTTTGGGTAGCGTCTTGCAATGTGTCTGACTCGCCGTTCCTCTCGGCTCGGTGTGCTGGGTTAGTTGGCTTTGCCCGTTGTGTTGTGGGCGGTAGGCTAGCGCTCCGAGCCTTGGGGTTGGGTTAGTTAGGCTCGCCCATCCTATGTTGTGGGGCGTGACGACCCAGAGGGCCCCGTGTAGGCTACCTTAGTCATTAGCTGGGCCTTCGGGACGTCTGATTTGCATGCCCACTCTGCTTCCTTCCGTTTTCATACTCCCACTTGCTCATGTTTCATTCTGTTTTTTCTCTTTTTTCCTGACTTGGTGTTCCAGAACGCGTTGATCCTTTGTGGGAACACCTTCGTGCATGGGTATCCCATTTCTATCGTCATACTATATAACCCTTGCTTTTCCCTCTGTTAGATCACCGTTGTTGTGGAAAAGGAAGCTTAACCTTAGCAATGCTTTGGAGGCGACCGTTTTGCGTGCCCACAGTGTTTCCTTTCTTTTGCTGCTGTCCTTGCCAGCGAACTTGCATGTGTTCATTTTCCTCAGTCCTGATTGAAATTTTGTCGCTACCGCGCGGTGGTGCCATCACCTCTGTTTTGGTGTGGCAGCATCGCCACATGGTTACTTCTCCTTTTGCTCTCTCTATATATCGTTCTCTCTTTTTATGAAACTCATTGCCACTTGGTTGACGAGGCTCAACTGTAGGACTGCTTGTGTTGTACATTATACAGTGCCTAGACATAAGTATTTGCACAACTCTATTTGTTACGTATTTAAAAAAATTTAGGGACTGCTTTAGAATAATTAATACAGGAAGTTTAAATATCATATATATCATAGAATATTCAAACTGAACAGTCAAATGTGCACTTATAACAAGAAAATTTAACACAAGGGCAAAAGTAATGAAGGACAAAAGTATTTGACCAGAAAAAATAATATGACATTAGTACTTGGTGGCGTGACCTTTATTGGCAATAACAGCTTGGAGACGATTGTTATAGCTGGAAATTAACTTTTCACATTCCCTTTATGGTATTTTTTCCATTCTTCCATGCAGATAACCTTTAATTCAGTAAGGTTGTTGGGACACCGTTTGTGGACACCAGATTTAAAAAGACGTCACAAATTTTCCATTGGATTAAGGTCCGGTGATGGGCTAGGCCATGGAAGAACGTTTATTTTCTTCTTTTGAAACCATTCATTCGTTAAATTCGCAGTATGCTTGGGGTCGTTGTCTCGTTGGAAGATCCACCTGCGCCGTCCGTAGAATTTTTTGGCACTTGGAAACACCTTCTTCTCTAATATCTCCCTGTATATGAAACTGTATATGAATAAGATGTTACTGTTTTATCCCGTATCAAGCTACGTCAGATTAAGAACAAATTAGAGCCTTGAATTAAGAATCAGCACATTGAATAGGATGGGCAGTGGATGTCACTTATTCTATTCATACAGATACGAATCTCCTACATTATATTTCCAACCGAGCAGAACTATTGTCTCACCCCAAGTCATTTGGGTGTTTAGAGTTCTACGAAGACGGAAGAAAATCATATGTTTCACCACACTTGAAGAATTATTGTATCGAATGTTAGGCCTTACTTCTTGGCGGCAATGCACGACGATATTATAAATGTCACAGACCAATAGTCCACTCGCACCTGGAAATATCCAAGAGGGCAGCTCACCGTGTGACCAGTTTTTGAGTTAGATAAATACAGTAGGTGCTCGGTGGGATCGAGTGCGGGACCTTATGCAATCCCAGCCCTGACGGAGCATAAAAGACAAGCTTGCAGTACGGGAAGTGCTGCAGCCCGTCGCGCTTCTCTGCAGCGAGAGTTCAACTTGCAATGCTTATCTTTTTACATAAAGTTCAACTTTATATTATTTTCAATGTTGCAATAACTTCTCCACAAAAAAGAAAGTTGTAGCAACAATAAGTAAAATTACTGTAGTTTTAGAAGTTCCAACTGCTTCTGGAAACACTTATTCGAGGGAGGTTGTTCCCGAAAATCCTACTGACTACATTTAAATGGATTTACCATGCAGCGCGTCGTAAATTTCATTTAAAAAAGTCTTAAAAAAACAATCTTCCAATCACCTGCTTTCGCTACATGTGTCATGAGCACGGCGTTTATTTTCCCGTGCCCCTGGCATCTCGCCCCAAAAACGTCATTTTATCATATTGCCCAATAACCCAATAATACTGTTAACATTTCTCATAGAGCCTATTTATCAAATGTTGAAAAAGTATTGATTGCGCCCTTTCAACACCCGCTAACAAAATGTACAAATTATTATTTAGCTCTCTCGTAACTCTTTTTATTCAGAATATTTAGAGTAGTGTGTTAATTCATGTCGATTTTGTTCAAGAATAGCCGAGAAATAACGGTCAAGCTGACGAAGAAACTGCGTTCTACCCCAGCCTCACTTATCCCCACATAGCTGGGGTGCCTTCAAATAATACTGAGGCGGAAGGAGTTGCCAGTTGGTCAAATTTCTTATTTTTGTGTGAGTTATTTCTCATAGCTGAGGCAAGAATGAACGTTGTTTTAATCAATTTAATTTATTACAATAAGAAGCTTTTCCAAACTTTACTCAAAAGGAACATATTTCAATGAGAACGGGGAATAAGCATAACAGCTCGGAGCCTCAACAGTGTAGATTTTTGCGATGGGTCGGCAGCACCCTGTGTGCGTGCTTGTGATAAGGGCTCAAAGATCAACTTTGGGTCTAAATTGACACCCAAGATTAACAAGTAATCAACCACAAGAAGTGACACATCATCAAGTATGAGTGCGGGAAAAGCAGGTCTCACTGTATGTGACCTAGACACGAGAATGCACTTAGTCTTGCCTGCATTTAGCCTCATCCCCACCTAAAACACCAGGAATAAATCAATTCAAAATCATGCTGAATGGATTTGAAACCTCCATCCTTTTTAATAGATGACTTTGTTACATCACTTCATACTTGTCTCCACTGCATGATTTAATAGATGACATTGTTACATTATTTAATGGTTGCCGAGTTAAAATATTCCATGGTGGACTGTATTACATCACTTCACGGCTGCTAATGTTAAATCACTTCACAGGGGCCAATGTTAGATCACTTCACATGTGCCAACGTTAGATATCTTTGCAGGTGCCAATGTTAGATCATTTCATAGTAGCTAATTTTAGATCACCTTACAGCTGCCAGTGCTTCATCACGTCGCTGTTGAAGATGCTCGATCATTTTACGGCTACCAATGCTGTATCACTTCACGGCTACCAATGCTGTATCACTTCACTGCTGTCAATGCTCAATCCTGCACCACTTCATGGTGGCCAGTGCTTCATCATTCAGATCACTTCCCAACCGCCAGTGCTCCATCATTACACTTCTGTCATTGCTATGTCACTTCACTGCATCCGATGCTAGAACACTTCAAGTTTGCAAGCTGTTCCGACTCACCCTTCAGCTCTGTTGTCTGTTCTATCATCTCGCTTTGCCCGTATACCTAATAAATTTCATTGACATGTCCATCAGCTGTTTGCTTAGCATTTCATTACAGATCGAGCATACCACATAATTTGAGAAGCTTCTGTTTTACAAAAAATGAGACTGTTTATTTCACAAACTATTGCGAAATAGTTTTACTCTACTGTACTTATAAAAAGGATGTCATAAACAGTTGTTCTACGCAATTCCACCTCAAGCCTTAATATTTTCTGAATTTGTTGCGTATAGAAGTTTTATAAGTATGCACAGGTTTGAAACTCATCATTGAATGCAAAAGAATTAAGTCACAAAGCTAATCAAGGTATGAAAAAGTAATGAGGCACCGTGCAATCAGGCCCAATTGCGGGACCATAATCTGCCTTAGGGGCCAGTGTCTCGTCAATCTATAGTGTGGTCTGTGCTTCCAGTATATGATTGTGGCAACGCGGGGCTCCACGCCAAATGATGATATTGTGAATTAAACTAATGATCATTATGAGCTATATTTTCAGTAACTGATCTTTCAAATTTCAAAACGTCTCATGCGGATGCCCAATTTTTTTTTTTTCAAGTACAATGTCGAATTTCATAGGCTTCAGATCCAGGTGCATTATTCCTGTCATTACAATCTCCATTGTTCTATTTTTTTTTCGGTAACAAAGCATGAAAGTAGTACTCAGTTCCATAAAAACAGATCTTTGCGGTAATGCAGGACGTATCATATAATGTTAATCCTACCATGGAGTAAATATGGGCTCGATATTTTATTGAAGGCTAAAGAAAAATCAGACCTGCACAATCCACAAATGACGATGTGAAGAAAGCCTGGATCGGACAGGAATACATCTGCAAGAGCTGTTCATCCTCATACGAGATGCTCAGCCATGGAACTGCCACCAACAGCAATATATTATTGTCGCAGAAACGATTGCCATTGTCGTGTTGTATCACGACAATCACTCAGTGCGGCATCGTGTATATTGTAGCTGAAAATTATTACTATTCATCTCTGTTGTGTCTGCACACGCGAGCCTCAGCTGCCGTGCTGTGTAGCCTACGACCACTAGACGCAATAATTTGCAGACCACTTAACTCTGAACCTTGGTCTAAATGAAACAGTTTCAACTACCGCCAATCTAACCTATGTATATTCGGTGAAAGTTTGAGGTTCTAAACCATAAACAACCAGAGAATCCACATTAAGGCTCAGTCTTACAGAACTTGTAGAAAAAGCAAAAAAAAAAAAAAAAAACACACACGACTTGGAGAGTTTGCAACTTGTTCTTCTAGAGTTCCAACATTTTCGGAACATCCACCAATTTGGGGAGACAACTGCATCTACTGTCAAGTGCATGATTATCTACGAAAAGTACTATACAATGGTAGGAGTGAACTTTAGTTTACTTTTTTAGCGATGGCATCTAGATTTCAAAACAACGTTTTTTTTCAATAAAATGTTCTATTTAAATATAGCGTTTACAAAATACATACGAAGCATCTGGCAAGACTTTTTGACCAATAAATAAATAGAGAATAATGTTTTAGAAATCACCCAAATGATTAAAAACACAGTTTGATAACAAAATGTTCATGTAAATAAGCAGACAATAAAATATTTCCCCAGTTTGTTGTTACCTGATCAGCTAAAAGTCAGTGGCAATGTTTACTGTGTCAGCGAGCATTAGCATCGGACGGCGTGACCCGATTGTAAGCCGAACGTATTGGCGTAAACTCGCTTCCGGCAACAGGAAGCGGTAAGTAAGCCCCCAGTGCACAGCCCTTGAGTTTATTAGGAAGAGACTTCCTAATCTACATGCGTCGCAACAGTAGCTACCAGCATAGTTTATGTCTATGGGAACTACCGTTGATCCGTTGCTTATATTATCAGTAAAGGGGCCCATTCACTACACATGCCGCCATTAGGCCGGCCTACTCGAACTCCAGTGCGCAAACCCCAACTCATGCGAATTTGCGTTGTGAGAGGGGACGCTCATGCTCCAACTCAAACCTAATTTCTAGGCATGAGTAGGAGTTGGAGCTGATAAAAATTGCCTGATATTTTTTGGGAGGAGCCTACAGCCTGTGCTGTCCCACTGACGGTATCTTGCGCATTTCACCAGGTTTCACGAAAAGTATCGTAAAAGTCCCGAGAAGTAGTTGATTTTTTGCGAAAGTAACCGAATCGTAGAATTTCGGAAGAATATTAGAAATTTTACGAGCAGGGTCACGTGTAGTAATAGTGAGATACCTTTAGAAAATAAGGCGTAAACACTACACTGCATGCATCTAAATGGTGAAATAACTTCATAAGTACCCCTGAGCATACGGGAATGGGTATTGGTGGAAGCCTCCCCGAATCACTCCTTTATACTTTACACCACTGACCTTAATGCTCCAGTCGAGTCTTTTTTTTCGAGTTGCTTTTACGAACTCTTCATAAAATGCCGCCATTTCTCGAAATGAGCTATTTAAGCATTAGCTGAGCAGAAGTGCAGTGGAACTGAGAGACGCAGTACATGAGTGAAGAAGCAGGCTTGCACAAGTCGCAGCTCCAACCTTGTCTTTGCTTGACTTGGCGCTGGCGGCATGTTTAGTGAAAGGGCTCCTTTAGTCTCGCAATATGTGATGCACATGTGTTCCTGGATAATTTGGCTACCTGTTGATTTAGAAGATTGCTCGTTTCTAACCCTAAGGTCTGTTTTTGTTGTTTAACACTCCTAAAAATAGTGAAATATACAGATTACGTGTAAACATGACTGTTCCATCGGAGTAACATTTGCTAAAATATCTGGATTTCGAGTAGCATTATTCCTCATAACACCAGAGCTGGACACGAACCGTTCAGTGTCAGTTGAAGAAGCAAACATTTTAGTCAGAAATTCAAGCGGAGAACTGTAAAGAATACTTGGCCACCAGCACCCCTTTGGATCAATTAGTTTGAGAAGGCTTCTTAAATGAAATTCCAGCCTTCAGCCTGTAAGTTTGGATATACTGTAAATCTACTTTATAAAACTCTAGTAATTTTATTTGCGTGCATCCGCTCTTCTTTGCTTGGTTGTCACTGTGACCAGAATCTTCGTTATGAGATAGAAAGAAATTCTACCGATGAGCGTTTAATGCAACTCTAAAGATGATACGGAGGATGAGCCTGAACTCAGCTGCACAAACGAGCAAGTTAATTGTTAAGGTTATACCGGAAATGCAACTGGACTACGTTACTTTTCTCGTTAAAGAATAACGACGTTAACCATTTGGAATAACGTTGTCCACTCTTGTATATTTCTTTTTGACTCATTTCATGACAAAAACATGCGGCTATCGTTATATGATTCAGGCCGGATTAGAGGGAGGGAGAAAGGACCTGAGCCCTGAGCCACCCACCGAGACGGTTCCCCCTCAAACATAGGCAACAAATATTAATCCTAGCTTAACTGAAGTTTAATCTCCAATACTTTCTATCAAAACTCAACCCTCAGTACTTCTCATGTTATGAATTGAACGGATGCATTTCAACGACTGAATTAACTTCCGACTCAATTTTTGCACGGTCCGCCTTCCAAATGTGGCATGCCGTGTAGCATTGTAAACCAGTCTTGCTGCATATCTTGGATTAGATGAGGGAATACTAGCCGAAGAGCGTGTCAATAGTTCCATCCTTTGATGGAAGTTTGTTCTCTGTACACTTGGTGCAGCAACGTACCGGATCAACGCAGCTGGAAACAGCTTGTCGGGAAAGAATAGGAAGAACGGAATAAAGTATCATCAGTATAGTAGGGTGAAATCAGATGGAAGCAAAGTGGGCACAAAAATGTGATGTAAGTATCATGCAAATTTGTAATTGATTTATTCATATGATCTTATATTTATTTGGTGAAAATTTAATTGGGATTCATTTCTATCTACATAATAAACTGATATAATGACGATGCTGTTTCTTTTCCTTCTATTATTGTCTGTACATGCAGTACATATGAGATACATACTAATGAAAATCTACAGCACACACGGCACGATCTGAATACTTCTCTAGAGTCCCATGAATGCGTGACTCTAAGGAAACAGAGGCTAGATAAGCTGTCTGGTTCAGCGAAATTTAAGTAACGGAAACTCGACACATGCATCGCTATGTGCATCTTCACACACGGCCATGTTGAAGAAATATAAATCAGCCCTTCTTAAAAATACAGAACAGCATGTTTCTTGCTTGTTACCGATCAATTCATCGTTTCCCTCAACCAATGTCTGCCAGCATATCAACACACATCAAGCCAATTTAGCTTCTTAGCCAGCTGGAAGGACTGACTTCAGACGAGCTCTAGGCCGCAGCAGACCACTCTATCATCAGATCTTATTCAGGTGACTTGGAAATTACATTTTTTGATAAACTGTGTCTCTTCTTAACATTGGCACATATGCCAAAATCATCACCGACGAGAGCCAAATAATATCAACACTGAGTTTCCCTGCAAAGATTTGTCTTGGACACTTTCTCCAAATGTTTGAAATAGCGCTACGGATATTTCTTATTTTGATCGTAAAAAATTACAATGGTGAGCGCTCTTTCTCAATACTCAAATAAATTGAGAGCCGATTACGGACTTCCACGAAGCAGAAGTGACTACAGTAGTAAATCTTGCGCTGTTACTTGCATCCAGTCATATACTGCGTGTTCAAAATTTATCGTTACATTTTTGCCAACATTTATTAAACAAATCGAAATGTAGAAATCAATCTAAAATGAGCATGTTTAAACACTATACCTTCCGAATACCTAAGAAGAATTATTTAATATGCCTTCCGTTGGCATCCCTAACCTGCTGCAAACGCTTGCAGAAAACTTTGCAAGAGTCATGAAAATAGCTTCGGGAATTTTTGCCCATTCCTTCAAGAGTGTTGCCTTCAAAACCTCTACATTTCTGTGATGGGAAGGTTTGACCTTGCTCACCAATAGCCCTATAGAACAAATGCTGAATTTAAGGGGATTAAGGTCTGGTGTTAGTAGACGCTATTAATCTTTGGAAATGAACTCTGATATATTGATTTTCCTTACCAACCTCTCAAGAGTCTTTTTTGCTCCCTGCGCGGGAGCAGAATGGGTAAAAGATGTTTGGTGGGTAGAAGATGTTTGGCATGTATTCAAAGTTATAAACCATCAAAATTTTTGAATATGAAGAAATATATACATAAATAAAAAGATTGTAACAATAATTATTGAACACACTAATTTAAGCTGCGTAAATTCGATTTCAGTGACGTCATGAGCGACTTTGCCACATCCAAATCGAAGAAAGTGTCTGGACTGTCATTGTTATAAGTACTCAAATATTCTCTGCTATCATTCATAAATATATATATATATAAATATAGATATACATATACTTGTTAGTTCTACTTTGCATTAAACAATTTTACGGATTTTCTCTGCATGAATAAATGCAGTAACAACACTTGTGTGCATTGTGTTTCATTTTTATATGTTACATATTATAGCAATGAGAGAATAGTCTGTCCAGTATTCTCTCACTTAAAGGGTCCTTTTTATATGATGAGATTTAGGTGGCTAGAAACTGTGCTGTACGCAATATGAGTAGCTGAAAATGGCTCTCACCAACCGGGCTCCGGGCCTTTGAACAGCAGCCGGCCCTGATATGTATAAATGAGATATTCTACAGAGTTGACGTGTATAACGTTAATGTTCATACTTATCTCGATACTCCTACGTAGGCGTGAGGGCATAATTTTGAATCTTAGTTTGGACGCAAAAGTGAAAGCCTACAAGTGACCAAATTGTTTAGAACTCGTACCCATATAATGATCCTCGTACACTGCGTGTAGGCCAGCTTACCGGAACAGTTCATCAAAATGGTGCACAGCTCCTCTCTTGATATTCCGAACGCGTATCGCCTGCTCGACTGTTTCGCTCTCAGGCTCCCAAATGGATGGCAGGTGCCTCTGCCTCTCCGATATCGAACACGGCCGGTGCCATCAGATGTGGAATAAATAGATGACCAGTCAAGCATTAGGTGATGTGTTGTGGGCGAGAGAAACGGCGCACTTCTTTATGGTCTATTAATGGCCTCCAGCCGATGCCACTAAAATCTGTGAGAGAATTTGGAGCGAAATGTTGTTAGGAGTCTTCCATGAAGTAAGAGGGGAGTTATTTATGTTACATAATGTTTCTGAGGGCAGCCAGGCTTATCATGCACTGAATCCAAGCCTAATTACACGTTAAGAGACTGACTATCGTTCCCACTTGATTAGCAATTTATACACTTCTAAAGTTTTCGTTTCCTTTCCACCAGTTACTATCTGGACTTGCCTGAGCCTCAAACGTCCCGATGCCTCTCGCTAGGGGACAGTTCTCGCGGCGGTCGCCGGAGTTCAGGTGAACTCTATCTACGTTTTTGCACACGTGCTCTCTGCCT
>LQNS02277275.1:4695262-4708887 GCA_001587735.2 Parhyale hawaiensis | reverse complement strand
AAAGTGGGAGCATTACCACCGGTCACGTTAGCTTATACGACTTAATTAAACATGGATAGGCAGACATTGTTGATTGGGAATGAGTTCGTCAGCGATAAGAGACGGACGTTTACTCAGACGAGGTGGGCTACGTTATAAGAGCTGCATTAGGTTGAACTGAGGTAAATTACAATAGTGTAGCGTGGGTTGGTTCATTTTGGAAAGTATAGTCTTTATTCAACCGTGGAATTCCACGGGTCCCGCTAGTTTATATTATAGTACCAGCAGTGGCCAGGCTATGTTTCTGTGGTTGGTTTCCTTCGTAAGGGTATCCCATCAGCTGTAGGAGTGCTAGGTATGGAATGCTACAGTTCCCGAGTTCGCTTCCCCGGCAAAAACGCATTTTAATTCTGCAATGCTTAGATTGCAGCGTCAGCATTTCTGGCATTCACATTCCTTCGCGGGATACTAACTTTAACCAAAAATGGAAATGGTAGAAAGGTCACAGTTCTCGCACAAGTTTTCAGTCTCAAATGCTCACGTTACTTTTGTAACTTGATCCACTAAAATCCTCTCAGAAGGGATTTGATTGGCCGTAGGCTTTAGGGTTAGGTTAGAAAGACTAGCCTCTGGTATGCTGTGATGAGTCGTGCAGACATAGGACGACATAGGTTAACTTAATCTTTTCTCTCATAGTATGGCCTACGTACAAGGCAGCACAATATTCCAAATAGTGTTATTCCTCCGAGAAAGGCAGATTACTTCAAGAGAAAAAGGGTTAACTTTAGTGGTGGTGAAGGCAGAAGGTTCTTTTGGTCTTAAATAACCAGTGCCCTACTACTGACAAGAAAATAAAGCGCAATGCATCTCTAACCATATACGGCAAGGCTAAACGACATTTCACAACCACTCCGCACAGGGCCAACAGGCGAAAACAGGAGAATGATAAACCAGAGCGGAGGGTCCCTGTCTTCCGTGCCCCCATACGGGAAAAAGTAGGAGTCCCGTGTGATAGTCAGCGGTTAACCTCACGGAACAGAAAAGGAAGCATAGGGAAATCCTACAGCCCTTACATTATTGGCTATAAAGCTTGTGGATTTAATATAACCTTACGGAAGATAAAAGTTTGTATAGCTATTATGTAAGGTTAGGTTAGGTACAGCAGGGACTGGTTCTCTAAAGCTTAACAATTTCAATTGTTGTGCGGGCGAGATGTAAACATGCCTGACACTAGCTCGCAGTACCAGTTGCAGTATTTTTGTTGCACATTATTTGTGTTGCACTATGACGTTTCCCTCAGAAACACATGTGTTTATGGCTATTTTCTTACAATTTTCCATCTAACATTGTACGTTAATCCCTTAAATGCAGAGGATCGCTCAAGCTAATCTGAACCCTAATTTTATAGATTATAAGCCAGGCCAATTGCTTAGGTATCTTATTCCTTAATATGGCAATCTACAGTAAATACTGTGGTTTTCAGAATGCAAGGAGTGTAACGGGAGGACGCAATGGGACTAAAATAAAACTTAGCCGCGATTGCATGAATCCGAATGACGTCACACCGACGAGTCTAAGTATTTAAGGGTCTGACCTCAGGTCTTCGTAGTTTGGGCAAGTTAATCCTAGCCAAAAATATGAACCATGTTACATTCTTGACGCGAAAGAAACCATAAGATCAGTTAGTGATCAAACTTTTGTACTTAGCGACAACCAATTTACCGTGTTTTGTTTATGGGAACAGTTCAAGGAGCTGGCAAGTCAAGAGCGGGTGACTGAATGAATTAAGTAAAAAAGATACGGTGATATGTTTAAATATGTTTTATAAAAAGCTCTGTGAACTGAATATGTGGTGTAAATAAGGCTTCACTGCAAAGCAGAAAAAGTTAAACCAGGGCGTCCTCGTCGAACCGGCCAGATCTTACCTCTGGTGGTGTGAAAGTTTCCACCCAGCCTCCACTGTAATTTTCTACTCATATAAATAGTTATTTTTGTCGCTGAACTAATATATGCTCTTTACATGTATTTATGAGCTTAAGGGTTGGCAATTTTTTGGTCAAAATAATAAGATGCTGACAGGCTGCTCAGTCGTACAGTTACGTCGATGTTGAGGTTAATTTTCGTTATTGGTTACACATGAGTCCTCCCGTTACGCTCATTGCTTCTTGGTGGTATTGTTCTCAGCCTCTGTACTATATTTCAGCTCTCTACAAAGTTTTTGCTTACTGCATGGGTTCGCTGCTAGAACCTCTCAAATTTTACGCATTCTCTTTCGTAAAACTCAAGGCACAATAAAAAACGCCTACGCCAGGCAAAATTTTTCCCCAGCAATTCTCTCGTTACTGCAATCAATATTCTTTATGAAAGAAACTCATCTCTCTGCTCATCAATGCTGAACATTTCTAATCAAAATCTTTGGACTTCCCCTCGGTCCGTAGCTCTTCTTCAGTAATTTGCATGGAAATCATCTGAAATTCGGCTGAGGGATCCGCCAACGTCCAGTCGATTCCAAAGGAGAAGAGAAGAGAAAAGATCGCAATTGTGAGGGTGAAATGACACATGGCAGTAATAATTAGAGCACCCTGAGAGCGCCTACTTTCGCCAATCAAGGCAACGTTAACAAAAAATTAAAATCCATTCTAAAACTACAACTTCATCTATATCAGCACCAAAATCAGGTAATTACATATATGTATTATTTTGTCAATGAACAGGAAAATAGCTGTTACGGTAGTGAATTCTGACTGAACTGAATTTTGCTCAATTACAATTCAAATATGACCCCTCTCTTCGAAGAATCATTGACTAAAGTCCGCCACAAAAACTCTTTCAGCCAGTACGCAGTATTTTTCTGGAGGATTTCTTCCTTTGCTTTCCGGGAGAGTTTTTCACAGCTTCAGTTGTAGCATCGGAGGAAGTACAGACTCCCAACTCCAAGATGGCCCAAACAGAAAAAAAAAAAATTGAAGTCAGATGAGGTGATGAGGGGGCCATATGTCATTGCTGCAAAATTCCAGAAAATAATTATTTTAACTACACCTGAGGTATATTTTATTTGACGAGTGGGATGGTGCACCATCCTGTCGAAAGTGAATGGTTTGTTCATGAAACGGAGATTTTTATCTTCATTCCGCTTTGGAGAGAAAACTTGTTCGAAGCACAAAGTTTAGGCAATTTTTGCGCTTTTGAAAAAATCGCGAGCGGAATTTGACAGCGGCAGCCAACATTACGCCCCAGCCGTGTTTTTATGCCTGACAGCTGGTCTTTGGGGTGATGGCTGCTCCCAAGGGACTTTCCTAGAGCAGTCCAGTATTTTAATAGTTGAATAAACACAACGGCATCGGCGGGCATAAGATACCTGCACTTGTCCAGAAGAATTTAGCTTTCGCTTCACCTTTTTTGGAAGGTCTGTGAGTTGCTGCTGCTTTGCATCTTATGTGACGAATATTTCAGGCACTTTCTGACATTGTTATTTTGTTCACATTCGTCTCTCGGGCGAACTTCCTCGTTGACATTTTTGAGTTTGGCCTAATTTTGCTTTGGCAGCGTTGTTCATTTTGGAGAGCAAGAAGTTAGAGGAATACCATTCTGTGAATGATCTAAGATTCTTAGTTCCCATTTCATAAAACCCCTCCCGAAGTGTGTTGAGCCTTTGATTTTGGCGCTCTCCTCATTCTCACCGATATTGATTTTTTTTTGTTGCCCACGCTATGCACTGAGCTCAATATGAACTGCACCGGATGGACTAAAAAGGATTTGTGATTTCTCAGTGATTGTTAAATTCCACCTGCATAACGAAGTGATTTTTAACAATGTTTGAATTTTTGTTGAAAATTGGTCTTGGGACTCAATCTACACCCTGCAACTGTGTGGAATTGTGTTCACTGTTTTTCAAGAGCATTGGGACGTGTACCTTCTGTAAAGAGGTTTCTGCCCTAAACATTAGTCAGCACGGAGGATTCTTCATCTCGATACTATTGGTGCCCGCTGATTTCGTTGTATCCTGTTACCCTATTAGTAAAACTCTACGTTCTGTACTGACCAACGACGAGACTATTTGCCATCGATCAGAAGACCGCACCAGCCATGTCGAGTCCGTGCAGCGCGGCTAGCGCGTGTACTGAAGCTTTGGTGCTCAGGGTACACTTTAGAGAGCCAGGATTCTTTCAGTGTACGTTGAGATTTTCTCTCCTCTGTTCTCGGGGTTATAAATTCTGTCAATACCTTTCAATGCCCGACTCATTTTTTTGCAGCATCCTAGTATGTGACCAGAGTAAAAAACACGTTCATATATGAGCTATGGAGGTCATCGGCAGCTTGTATCAATAATATAAACGATTTTCTTTTATTTAATTTTTCATACAGCCATCCCTATTTCTGCCTACTTAAGCCAATGAAGCGATATCTGTTATTGTGGCACTACGGTATATGTAACTTGAACTGTTCACTCCTGTACCGTGTAGTTTGAAACTATTCAACATCACTAATATAAGCTACAGTAGGAGTATAATAATTATGAAATTTAAAATTTCTCTCTTTGTACAATTTAGCAATGACAAAACTCATATAGTTATAAACACAAATTCGTTACCTTGATGTAATGACTGTCTTTTCTGATTGAAAGAAATATTAGAACTCTCAGAACAATACCCAGTATTCACCGCAATGATGTATATTGCTAATTACTTCTCTCCATCTTCTTTAGTACCACATGGTTAGACCCACCAATGTATACAGTTAGACATGAAAACATTCCTACAAACTCCAGTATTCAATTTTTTCAGTCATCTCTTAAAACCTAGTGATTATACCGCGTGTTGCTTTTTATATGTTCTTTAGTACGCAAAAAAGAAAATATAACGCAATTTCAAATATATATAAGACAAGGAAATTTTGCAAAGCACTGAAGACAAAATTCTGCACTAGTCAGGTATATCGTCATAAATATGAATACCTACCATTTAGGATTCGTATTATTTAGTTGCTCCAGAATATTACCTACGTATATTCTGAAAATTTAAAAGAACATAACGCAATACAAGAAGTGCATTGATTTGTCCTTCACTCATTGGGGCTGTAAAGAGAGTAAAATATAACTATTCAATGGGGTAAATTATACACATAGCGATGTGTATTGGGATGTCACTTTTTTTTTGTCTTTCGTAATACGTGGCTATTACGCTTAACGACAATCTTTTGTCAGTGCGCACGGCCTTCGCAACAGCTAGAGTTTTATGTCATTCCTATTCATTGGCGGCCCTGCGCAAACATGTAAGTGTTCACTGTGTATAACTGCGGAATTCAATCTGTTACAACCATAGTAATAGCTACCGTTAATAAGTGAAATACAGAGTGGTAATACTAGGTCAACAACAGTGTACTTATTTCTTTAGCTGCAAAATACTTGGTAGGTTCTCTCTTCTCTTTGCAGTGCTGTGGGATTCAGGGAGGACCTCAAAGTGGTCAAGAGGGATAGAACTCCGTGCCTAATAGATATTACCACTGACTGGCGCATGGGCCGTAGCTATTTGTTTTATTCGAGCTGACTGTAGTTTGTAAAAAGGCCTGTTTTACTCAGAATTATCACTATGCCCTGCGACCAAAAGTAAACGCTCCTTGTATAAGGCAGATATCGTTAATAATTAATTTTACGGTTTTATGAAACTGCAGTTTCCTTTATACCCCCTGTTGATTGGAAAGTACCATTTGCGCTAAGTTTGGACCTAAGAACTGGAGGGGAGATCTTCTTCCCTAACCCCAGTCTAAAATTTACAGGGGCCACTACGAAATAGACAAAGGACCCCAGATAAGGAAATGGTTATGGTAATATTTCGAAATTATTCGTCATGCCCAAATCTTCAACACAATCTTTATAAAGAACTGTATTCAATTTAGCAGGACAGAGACTGTACCTAGACGTGGAAGAAAGCAAAAACTGTAAGCAACAATTATACAAAAATTATGCCGTGATATCGTGACTGAGGTTGCCAAGAATCCGGAAAAAAACAAGGGCATCAAGAAGATCACGATGAGGACACACTTCGTGTAGACGTTATTCTAAAGCTATGCCAGGAACCTTTACAAAGCTAGATGAATGTCCAGTTCTTCAAAATAGAAAGTGAACGTAACATCACTAATTACCGGGTGCGGACAAAGTCTCTAAAAATTTTCAACATACATCCAAACATTCTTAAGTCGTTTCGTTGTTCAAGCAAAATTTTACAAATGTTAAATTTGAATTATTTTATGTTTTCAACAGCATCAAGGAAATCTAGCGCAATAAGTAATAACCGTACAGCTACTGCTGAACTGCAACATACGAGCAATTCAAAATCAGAGATTGTTAAGTTGCGAATAGTGCCAAATTAATGGTTTACGACAACCTGCGGAGTTTTACAGAATTGGGAACTAGCAAAGACAATCCAAGAAATGACCGCCTTCTTACTTCTTGCACTCCGAAGATAATCAAGGCTGTCAAAGCAAGGAATAAACCGAACCCTAAGGCATCGACGAGAATATTTGCCAGAGGGACGGATGTGCATGAAAAAATGGGGAAAGGACAGTGCCCGAGAAAAATATAAACTACTTGCTATTCAAGATGCAAAAGCTTCAGCAACTCGCATACCTCAATGAGCAAAAATGAAAAAAGCTGGACAAATGTGTTTTGAAGAACTTCACGGATACTATGCTTGCATATGACGTTGCGTTTTCAGATCAGAAACTGTGTGGTTTCTCTGCCAATTTCAACTTGTAGAATAATTCACTGATTGGAAAGTCCCTTGCAGACATCTACCACTCCAAAAGGCCATTTTTCAGGATTCAGAAATACGCCGTACCCAGGATGTCAACCTCTTTTTTCAGAAAACAAAAAAGGTGCTCTCATCTTTTCCAAGAAGTGTGAAATAAACTCAGCATCGCGCGTTAACTTCTAACCCTACAGCGTAAGGACGCTAAAAGAAATCCCTTCAAAAACACACCATTTACTTTCGACAGAATGGACCACATTTCAAGCAAAATTATTCATCAGAGGTGTAGCAGCAATTTTCTGGTGTAGTGGAGCCATAATATGAGTTATCGTCATCGGCTTATCTGACCTAAATTATGCTTGTTTTCCATCAAGTAGATTTTGTAGCACTGAATGAGCTTTTGACAGTCGCCTGACCATGTCACGAAGCTAGTAATTACTGAAGGAATGGCCACTGCGTTATTTATTTTATTTTAAAGTAGGCATACTATATAATGAATTTCATTCCGTTAAAGTTAGATCTTTGGAAAGTGTGCACTGTACGGAGTAAAATGACTGTCGCAGTTCTACAGTGGCGGAAGGTGTAAAATCATTTTCCTTAAGCCGGGTTCACACGATGGTCAAATGAATGAGTTATCTAAGACCCCGGGTCGCTGCTCTGTTCTTTTAAACAGCATAAAAGCTCATATCTTTCTGATCAGTGATCACAGATTCTCTCCAAGCATGAAAAATTTACCGAAGAGTTACTAGTGAAACCTGCTGGGCAAGCTGACTTGACGGCGGCTTATATTTCAGCAAATTCGCCAGTAAATTTTAAAACGCATTCAGTTGTTTCTAAGAGAGGTTAACAAAACATTTGGACGATTTGCCGAGGAAACTCGAACATTTGATCTTCGTTTGCAGTTGCCTAGTACAAAAAATGTACGACAAGTTAGAATCACGAAATATTTTCTGATTATTACACTGGGATTCAACAGCATATGCGTGCAGAGGCTAAATTTACTAACGTTGCTCTGACCATTTAGCTTCCAAAACTAAGAGTTTTTGAAGCGCTGTGCATAAAACGGGCCCTGCCTTCACTTGCTTCGGAATGATTTGCTCTCGTCGCTGATCCTGGTGCATATCAGTAGCTGAAAAAAACTCTCTAAAAGTATTATCAAATCAACAGGTATACTTGTACCGGATTCACGTTATGCAATCGCACACCCAACTTATGAGCAGACTTTAGTATTGAGCTCGTCTTTAGTATTGCGCATGCAATACTGCATGGCTCCGGTGTATGATTCATTTTTTTGGTTTTGTACGCAAGACTGGCGCACGAACAGTACCATCTATTGAGAGCGCACCACCCCTACCAACATCTGCCCCTCATTATTTTGACAACACGGAAAGAAGACGTCATTATATAATCCAAATTCCAGCTTACAATGCAAAAAAAAAAAGTTTCATAATTTTCACGGGAAGAACAATGGCTGAAGCAATGTAGCAAATTCCCATGAAAGTGATGGCAGTTCCATAAATTAAAAAAAAAAAATATCTAAAGTTCTTCGTTATTTTATGGTGGATATCAGAGGAGTAATCTTCAGTTTTGCATTAGTGTAAAGAATACTCAGTAAACTTTGCGCGACAAATCGGCAGAAAGAATGCCTGAAAATATCCGCAGCATTTTATGTTGTAGTGGAACAGCAAAATTTTATTTGAATGCATCGCTTCAGCCAGAGAGCAGGAATAATTCATTCGCAAATTTCAGCGTAAAGTCTGGCCCAATATTTTACATAAGCTTTGGCAGAGCATAATACTGGAACGAATAATTTCGGGGCCTACTACATTTTGCAACGATAAAATGTAAACTTTCTTTAAAATATATTCTTTAAAATATATATATCCACACAGCAAGCTCAGCATCGTGCCTTCTGCTAGCCACCAACGTCCCAGATGCTGTTAAAACCATAAAAGATTTGATATTTATCAACGTTTGCAAAATTCTGTTGTACAGCGAAACCAATGATTAAATGCATGTTTAAAATTTGTTCCAAACTTTGTCCGCTCCCGTTTATTAGTGACTTCATGCTCACTTTCCATTTTGAAGAACTAGACATCCACCTACCATAGTAGAGTATCCTGTCAGACAGGACAATATCTACAAGAAGTGTGTCCTTATCTTGATATTCTTGATGCCTTAGTTTGTCTGGAATCTTGGCGACGTTATAGTCACGACGTCATGGCAGAATGATTTATTTCAATTATTGACGGTGACGACGGTTACAGTTTTTGTTTCATTCCACATCCTGGTACTCTCCACCCTGCCAAATTGAATAAAGTTCTTTATAAAGATTGTGCAGTGGATTTGGGTATGATGGAGAAGTTCGAAATATTACCTTAACCATCACCTGATTTGAGGGGTGGTTTGTTCTTTCCATCGTGGCCCCAACGTGTGAAGGAAAATCATTGCAATTCTTGCAGTACGTTATGTTCTTTGAAGTTTTCAGAACATATCTAGGTAATATTCTTGAGCCCCCGGCGGTCATCCTGCCAAGCTTATAGAAAACTGATTGGCAAAAAATATTCCAGGTTGCAGATGATGGCACACGAACAGTAAGTCTGATTCTGGTCTTTCTTTTTTGACAACGTTGAAGTTCACTCGATGCAGATGCCTACAGCTTCTCTAAACAATCTCTTCTATCGTGTTGTGTACGGTCTTCTGAGATTTCCTTCATTTAAATTTCAGCTGATACTCATATTTTGTTATTTTGGTAATTATCGAGGCAACATGGTACGATATTCTTGAGCGGTCAGCAGGCGCGTAAAGATCACAATTTCTCGGCAGCAAACTAATTTCTCCACATTTTGGGTTCTTCTTTCAACCGAATAAGTTATCTTTTAGGGAAAAATTTTCCGAGTCTGAGTTATATGCCACTCTCGAGTATCTTGGATTCAGAGCTCGGTATTTATTCGAAGCAATATCGACTCCGGGCAAAAACATTGTTTTTAGCGTATCATGAGAAGAAGGCTTGGTTTTGTTCAGCCCTGCACGTTTATCTCTACGGTTCCTTAATGCTAATTGGTAGTTGCGCAACATTATACACAAGGAAGTTAATTAGAGCCTTAGATGGAAGGGAGTTCAATAATTATTGTCTACCCTAAATAATTGATAACCTGACAAATCATAAAGTGCATGTTCCGTTAACACGAGGCACTACCCAGACCGAGAGCTCCCTTCTATACATGTAATGCTCTGCCTTAATATCTTTGCAACACAAGACGGGTCTTCACAAATTCTTCGTAGTCATAATTGGCAGCGCCGGCACTCTAGAAGTCAATGAAGTCCTTGGATCTCATACTTTCGATTCCTCTAGAATATATCTACAGGAAAAACTCATTGAAATAATTTGAAACGAGACGAAAGACGTACATTTAAAATGTATCCTGTATATTGAAAAATATTACCCTATGAAATCTATCAGTCTAATATACAAAGTTCAGTAGAAGAAGCATAACAGTTTAGGCTCGGAGATTGCTCATAAATAAAAAATTTATTTTAACAGTTTGAAGTTAAATTGATGGCAGAGTGACACAATTAACTCCGCCAAGGGGGTTATGTTTTCGTTGAGTTTGTCCGTCTATTAAACTGTTTGTCTCTCACCAAGATAACTCAAAAAGTTATGGAAGGATTTCAACAAAATTTTCAGTGATTGTTAGATATATTAAGAGGAGCAGATGATTAACTTTTGGTGAAGATCCGTTCATCTGTTTGTTTGTTGCCCCAGTTTTCTTATTGCCATAACTCACGAGGTTATGAGCGAATTTTTATGAAATTTGCATGAATTTTTAGGTACATTACGCAGCGTTTGTCGCTGTGTATGGCTTTATATTTGTCAATAGAATAGCTCAAAAAGTTGTTATTGAATCTTTATGAAATTTACAGGAATTGTTAGTAATGTTAAAAGGCATAATAGATTAAATTTTGGTGATGCTCGGTTAGTCCGTTTGTGTATTTGACTGATGTTTGTCAGAATGTTTGTAAGCAGCATAACTCATAAAGTTATGGACGGATCTTCCATAAAATTACAAAAACACTCAATACTGTTAAAAGGCACAAATGTTTAAATTTTGGTGTTGATACAAGGAAAATCGTGGTTTCCGAACTAATTTACATTTGTCTAAGCTGGGGTCCGCGTACCTCTGGGGGTGAGCAGCATAACCCATGAGGGTACCTGACCACATCTCACATTAAGCTGTGTAACTAATTTTTCAGCATCTTCTTATGCAATCATCATTTTGTTTGTGTAATGAATTTGAATTTATTGACGAACACTCCTGTACTGCAGTCTTTTCATAATTAATATACAATTTGCATGACTATCCTGAAAAAAACTGAGTAGTTTCTTCAGGCGTTGTGAGCGAGAGGGGGGGGGGGCGGTTGTTGTACGTAACAGCAGGGGAAGGTAATGAAGGGTACAATGGGTGAAAATGTTTATGAACTACACTGCTGTAGTCTGACTTGGAACGGTTAGAACCTATTCTTATTATGAGCAATCTTTGAGCCTAAACGATCGTGCTCTGATATTCTACTACTGAAAATCGGTCCGTAACTTTATCAGTTATGTTCTGCTAAACATCAGTGACGCACACAAAGGATAAGCCGATTATCACCAAAATTTAGTCATTTGGGTCTCGCAACATTTCTAAGAATTAGTTTATATATAATAAAGATCCGTTCATCACCATTCGAGCCATGTTGCTGACAAACAATAGTCATGCACACAAACGGATAAATCGATCATTACCAAAATTTAACAATTTATGTCTTTTGACATTTTCAACAATTCCAGTAAATCATAAAGTTCCGGTCACAACGTTTAAATTGTACTGCTAACAATCACAAAATCAAATAGAGAGACTAATAAACAAACAAGCCAAGAAACGAAAAATCAGATCATCACAAAATTTTGGTTGCACTGAACAATAATTCCATTTAAATATCATAAAAATCCGTAGCGCGTTAAAGATCCTAGGTTCGAGGCCAACCCAGACACAAGAGCTCTTTGCTGACCTACTGTAGGTTGCTGACTTGGCAGTGGCAGGAGTGCAGAGCGCCGTTGGGGTACGTGCCTCCTCAAATATGAATAGGTGGGAGGCGAGTCATTTGAACCTTCCGTCAACTTGGCGCCATAGTTCTTCCTAACCCGTGGTCAACTGCAGTCGTACTTGCTCCTCTGGGGCCACTGGACCTATATCCGCAGCACAAGCCAGTGCGTGTGGGTTCCCTTAGGTGAGGGTGCGGTCAAGTTGAATGTACCTTTACCTAACTTTTTCAGTTATGGTACTGAGAATAGAGAGACAGACAGACAAAGAACACAACGAACAGCAGAACGGATTTTCACTTAAAATTACTCATCTATTCCTCCTAACATGCCTAACATTTCCTGTAAATTTTCTCACGATCCGCCCATAACTTTTTGAGTTATCTTTGTGACAGACAATTAGACAAACAAACAAACCCGACAAAAATATAGCCTCCTTGGCGGACGTATAAATATACAAGCACACTATAGTGTATATTTTATTGTTTTGACTGTTGTAGCCAAGTAATTTGTTCAGTATAGCTTCGACAATTATCTAAAATTTGATGATGAGAGAAGTGTTTGAATTCTGGTAAGACTAATGCACCGTGGAGGCTTACACACTTATTTCTGATTTTTTTTTTTAATTTTGGTTTGGGAGAAATAGATTTTAAAAGTCGAAGCATGAAGAGGAGCAGCAAATTTTTGTGGTGAGACGTTAACTAAGCTTTGGCATTTATAGCTCATAGATTCTATATACATGTATTGTTTCTGCAAAATTATTTGGAGCATCTGCCGATTTTTTGTCACAAACATAAAGGCTGATGAGGTGCGTTGCGATTCATTGATTCAATTTCCCGTAATTTTTGACGGCCGAGTCATACTGCTGCAGTCGAACTATGCTGCTGAAGCCTGAATTTCAGCATTGACCCGTAATCAGAACGATTTGAATTCTGCACCAGCAATGATGCATTCTGTGTTTTAGTATTGATGGATGCCGTCTATTTTTTTGTAGATATCATTGGCTAAAAGCGGTAAGCTACAAAAACAATGTATACCGGCTTCATAATCAAATGTTTGTAACAGATTAATACTTCAAAATTTGTTTTTACCTCTTGCAAGATAATAACGACTCAACCTTTGTAACGTGGCTGATTTCGCGCAAACTAGCACGACCGGACTTTAAAATTTTGCTCTACTTTGTCTGCAGAAATACATTTTTAGTATTGCTTAATAGGCAACATTTCTTTGACTGACCCGCACGCCACGTTGATGTGCTTCTCGATACAAGAATTCTTCGTATAGTGCTGCTGCTGCTGCCCTGGTGGCATTGTGTTGCGCTACGCTCTTGCGTAACTTCACTTGCTAAGGAGCAATTTTTGAAACTTTAACTACGATAATCGAGATAACTGGGGATAATATTGGCGGTAATACAAGCTTCATTAAACAGTCGTTGAAAGTAATAAAGTCTGAAATGAATTGTACTGATTCTCTGTAAAATTCAAACTGTATGTAAAAGTAATGCAAAATTCAAGCTGTCTGTAGAGTGGAAAACGATCAGGCAGGTTGTTATCACCCGCGAAAGAGGTGAGAGAAGTGATAATGTTTTCGTTGAAAATTTAAGAACATATATATATTTTCTGGTTCTAAATGGCGTGGCACATCTGCATGGTAGACTTCATTACAGTTACGGATTCGTAACTGTTATGGAGTCTACCATGCAGATGTGCCACCTATTGAAACTTGTACAGGTTGTAAACTGTCGCTTTCGGCACTTCTGTGTGTCTGTACTTAGTGCAGTAGCTGAAGTCAACAGGATGGATTTAGTTTGAAAAACG
>LQNS02277275.1:4634936-4653235 GCA_001587735.2 Parhyale hawaiensis | reverse complement strand
GCTACGGAACGAACACATTGTATATAAGCTGCTATTTTGTTTAAGTTTGTTGAAGTGTTATACTCAAGATGTTACTTCAGCCTTTCTATATAGAAGACCTAAGGATGACAGCACGACAAAGGATCAATGAAGAAAAGAAGAAAATTAAGAAGCAAATAAGAGAAGAGGAGATTCCGCCCCGTCCTAGAGGCATTAGACAAACGTATAGGTTATTGCGTGAAGTTTTCACGCACGGGTCCACTAGTTTTATTAGATTAGATTAGATACGCGGCAGTAGACGAACCAATATGCCCATTCCCATAGAGACACCGGAACTTACGACCCGGCCCTCTATGGCCTATTGCCATGATGCTAGTAGGATATAGAGGACTGGAGAAAAGAGAAAAAGGGGGAAGAATCCGTGCCAAAGTGACGATCATGAATACACGCAAGCACGATCAAGAGCTGCTAATATGCGGCGCTTGGAGATGTCAAACTGCGTAGTTGGAGCGGGAGAAAGAAAAAGACGGATTAAGGTGGCCTCAGAAGCTTTGGCCGTCAAGAGTTTGCGACTCCTGGAAGAAGAGGTCTTGGCTGTGGAGGATGTCTCCCCAAATGTATGACAAGACGATTTTTAAACGGAGTGACTGACTCTGCACTAACAACATCGGAAGGGAGTCTATTTCAAATTCTGGCTATGAAATTCGGTAAAGAACTGCTGACTTGAGGTCGTTCTTCGAGCTTTAGGCTTGAGATAGTGAACGTTGTTTCGCAAGCGATCATTGAGGTCTCTTTCAAAGGAGTCCCGTGGTAGGTACGTCATTGAAGCCTTTCAAACATTTGAATGTTTCTATCAGTTGCCTCTTGAGTCGTCTTTGCTCGAGAGAGATTACCCGGTTCCTCTAGGCAACATTCATACGGCTTGTTTCGCTGCTGAGGTATCATTTTCGCTGCTCTGCTGGACTCTTTCCATGTTATCGATATCTTTGCACCCACGTGGCCACCAGAATTGAATTGCAAATTTTAAGTGTGGCCTCACTAATACCTTGCAGAAGGGAACGATGATGTCCTTGGAATTGTTTTCAAAATTTCAGGTGATGAATGATAGTACTCTGCTTGCCATTTTCCCACTCTTGTTAACTGACTGACTGTGTTGTAGTTTGTAAGAGTCAACTGAAAAATAGTCATCCTCCTCCATGACAAAGCAAGACTACGTTCTGCAAAAGCCACTAGTAAAGATATCGATAACATAGAAAGAGTCCAACGCAGAGCAACGAAATTGATACCTCAGCTGCGAAACAAGCCGCGTGAATGTCGCCTGAAGGAACTGGGTCTGATCTCTCTCGAGCAAAGACGACTCAGGGGGCAACTAATAGAAACATTTAAGTATTTGAATGGCTTCAACGTCATACCTACTACTGGGCTCTTTGTAAGAGACCTCAATGATCGCTTGCGAAACAACGGTCAAATACTCAAGCACGAAGCTCGAAGAACAACCTTAAGTCAGCAGATCTTTCCGTATTTCATAACAGCATTTGGAATAGACTTCCTTCCGACGTTGTTAGTGCGGAATCGGTCAACGCGCTCAAAAATCTTCTTATATTAGATTAGATAGGCGGCAGTAGACGAACCAAAAGTCCCATTCCCAAAGAGACACCGGGACTTACACCCCGGCCCTCTATGAGCTATTGCCATTATGTTAGTAGGATGTAGAGGAATGGAGAAACGAGAGGAGAAAAAATGGAAGACAAAAGAGAAAAAAGAAAGGAAAAATAAAAAAGAAGGGGGAAGAATCTACGCCAAAGCGATGGTAATTAATGCCCGCAGGCATGATCGATTGCCGCTGATATGCGGAGCTTAAATATATAGATGGAGTGGAAGTGAGAAAAAATCAGCTTAAAATGGCCTGGGAAGCTTTGGCCGTTACATGCTTGCGACTCGTGGAGAAGGAGTTCTTAGCAGTGGAGGATGTCTCTCCCAGTGTATGTCAAGACGATTTTTAGACGAGTTGACCGACTCCGCACCAACAACGTCGGAAGGGAGTCCATTCCAAATGATGACTATGAAATAGGGAAAGAACTGCTGACTTAAGGTCTTGACATACATTGGGAGAGACACCACACACGGCTAAGGATTCCCCCTCTAGGAGTCGCACACTGTTAACGGCCAAAGCCTCCGAGGGTTCCTAATTCCGTCTTCTTCTTTCTTCTGCTCCAACTGCACTGTCTAACATCTTTAACTCCGCATATCAGCGGCTATTGACCATGATTGAGTGCATTCATGATCGTCTCTTTTGCTGAGACTCTTCTCCTCTCTCTTTTTTTTCCTTCTCTTTTCCCCAGTCTTTTATATCTTACTAACATAATGGCAATAGCTCATAGAGCGCCAGGTGAGTTTCGGTGTCTCTTTGAAAATGGGCCTGTTGGTTCGTCTACTGCCGCCTATCTAATCTCATCTAGTCTGGTGACGGCTGGTCTCCACAACTCCATCCACCATATTCCCCTGACCTAGCTCCGATTGATTATCTTTACAAAATTCTCTTCAAGACAGAAAATTTATGGAAAACAATCACGTGAAAGAGTATATCCATATATTTTTTAATTGAAACAGTCTTAATTTTTTTCACATGTCATTAAAAAGTTCATCGGCAAATGGGAAAAGGTCATTATAATCATTGGCCAATATCCGATTGATTAATTTCCGTATGCACAAACGATCTCCACTGCTTGTCAAATTTGTATTTTACATTCCTCGCTGCCTACTTCATTTGGATTTCAATGCTTTGGTTCCATCTTTCATCCGGCTGAGTCTGTACCACAAATCCTGACAAAGTAAGGACCGTACAAATGCATGCGGAGCCACAAGCGCATTTCACACATAATGGTTAGAATTCACGCCAAGGAATTCGTTTTCGCACTTTAGGGCCGCTTTAGCCAGAGCGTTTATCATGGCAAAAGACTTTAGCGCCACTCTGCATAATAATGACTCGTAAAATGAGCTTCACTGATTACGATAGAGCGGGAAGGCCTTGTAATCATACCTGCGCTCTGCCTTGATGGAGCAGAGAAACTTCAATCAAGGTCTAGAATGGCAGAGTTCGTGAACTTCGTCGACAAACACTTCAAGAACGTCGAGTGTTGTGAAAATGTTACCGTTAGTCGTTTAAATCTATTTTTCTATTCACATTTTCTTTTTAAACAGAGTTTGCTATTGAAGACATTGCACGTTGAACTTAGTTTAGCTACTTTGGGTTATTTCGGATGAGAGATGTCCATTGTAGTATAATTATTCTAGTCCTTTACGCAGGCACAGGCCGCTCCATTCGCTTTTAGCTAGTGGCCACTAAGAGAACCAGTTGCGAGTTATCTCGACTCCCAATGGAAAATTTAATGGAGTTTAGCTAATGTTTATTTTAGGCGTTAATATTCCAAGTACATCGGTCGATATCGGCTGGCAGCGGCAGTTTCCCCGCCAATAATAGGCGGTGTATTGGTCACTAATGACACTAAGTCTATGTATGTCAGACGATAAATTTGAGGAGCTGGGAGAGGATAACATCAGCTATTTTATACTGTCAAAGTGACCATAGCTGCCGATGCAGCTAGATTGCTGATCAGTCATCAGCAGTTGTCCTGCAAATTTTCCTAGTTAGAAATTCCACTAGATTAGCAAAACTATGTTTCAGTAGTTTTCAATTATTTAATGTTTAGAAGTAAAACTAAGAACTATTTCATTAGACCTACGTAATAAATTATGAAGCTTCAAGTAGACTGCCCATTCATATATCTATTATAAACTAACTTGGCAATTTCAGTCTTAAATGGTGCAAATAACAAAGAATTTTTCGCGAATGCCAACAAAGTATTTTTTAAGCTTAAGCTGGTGTTTATTTTTGGCCCTCAGTACTTAGCCTGTATGACTAGCTTTTCTGAATGATAATTAGCTAATTTGAAATGAATTACAATAAACAGAACCTATAAATAGGCACTGAATTGATCCTCTAGGCTACCGTATAGGTAGCGTTTTTAAATCATGAACAAGCCGACAAAAATGGCTTCTTACCGCCACTTTAACGATCAGAATCACTGTATTCCCGTTTAGCATAAGAAAACTATTTGAGCTGAAAATGTTGTGAGAACACTGCTGCCATTTTTGATTTGACAACGAAGCGGACTGCTGCTTGCTGGTTTCACTTTTGTCGGTTTATCAGACTATAAATATTTGCATGAAAATAGGCTGCTCCTATAAAATTCAGGCTAAAAGATCCATCTGATACGAATGTGACTTTAAATCGACGCGAAATACAAGCGAAAATGTAGAGAAACAAAATCATAATGATCCCTTCGAATGAGCCGAGTTGTTCTTTTGCGTGAAGGTCGCATCTACGTGTGGACAGCGACACAAAACATTGACGCACAGCTCGTATTCATTTTCGTGACTCAGCGCATGACGACGAGGGACGTGAAAACACGGCCTTACCTGCACATTCTACTTTTCAGCTGCTTGTACCCAGTGTGCTCATCAATCATGCAAACATGTTCTGCCAATTCAGGTCCATGAGCATATTAGCCTATCCACTTAATTAAGGCACATGGACAGAGTCGGCTCTTCAGTCATGTAAGTATAGCGCATTAAATAGGCCGTTCACTTAAGTCACATGAAAATATTCGGTTTTTCAGTCACAGATACTCTCTCCAGCTTCAATGACTCACAGTTTTCTGTTCAACAGCCATCATTGCAGATCAAACTGTGCAGGCTAGCACATACCCTGCCGTCAGTGTCACACAGACCTGCCTATGCTCAATATAAATTCGGTTATGTTATTTGCATGTAGCATTTATACGTGTAGCCTAATCTGGAATAGTTTTCATACATGGAATTTTTGGTTAATGTCTCAACATGGCCCTGCGTACTGCAATCGTTACTGTGCAGATTGTCCTTTACAGGGAAACAACATAAGGTAGCTAACAAAAGCTGTTACTGACTTGATGAGAGATCGCAATCGTCTCAAAGAGCTAAACCTCCAACTAAGTATATTCAATGGAAAAAAATGTGCTGTAGCTACTCACCATACATCTCTTGCTCATGCCACAAAGTTATTAATAATTAGGCCAAAGCGCAGTGCTTCCAGTGCATTTCAAGCTCAGTTGCATCACATTGAAAAAGGCTTAGAGCATAGAAAATCATTAGCTATGTACGGTATAGTAAACTACATGTCAGCAGTTTGAAAATGCAGCATGCCTCACTCAAAAAACATCGATCAACACTTATATACATGGAAACAAGTATTTATACAAGCAACAGAAATAAATGCAACAGATACCTATTATAATATAAGAATATCATAACGGCACAGGGCATATGAAACTTAATTGCATCTGAACTGCATGTAACCGCCAACACCTGATGCTTCTAGCACCCGTTTTAAGTGAAGGTCAAGCAATTTTTGTTTTCTATGAGTTTTTTATCATAATAAAATTGAATGATCTGTAACATTTTCTTGAAAAGCCGCGCATTCACAAAGAAAGGCTACCTTATGATAATGCTGTAACTCGATTTGGTCGAACTATTAGAAGACGTTCACTGAACATCTACATTGGGCCTGTAACGACGTATTTCGCCAGTATATGAATGATCCACGATTAACCACTGAGTATATGTTTTTGGCTCACATATATGTATACAGTACCTACTGAGTGTTCGAAATTCAAAACAAAGAAATACGTTTTCAGTCTTCAATTCATGCAGGCTATAAATATCATCTAATTTGTTGATAAATGGTATTGCATGACGCTGGCTACAAACTGTCCAGCGTCTACAGCCATGTATGGCAGCGAATGTTGCTCCCAAACAGGCACCAAACAACGACTTGCAATGTTGTATTAGATGTGCTATCGCTATTTAACTATGTCTTATTCCTGATTTAGCTGTAGTGATGAGCTGTGCTTCATGCATTTGTACCATGTCCTGTGGGTACATATTGGAGTTGATCGATTGAATATCTCGTGCCGACTGCTACACCGCCGTCACTGCTCGGGGAGCCTGTCTTGCAAGGCGCCTCAGCAGCAGGTCGTGCCCTGTGTTGGACAAGCCGGTGGTTTACATTTCCAGTGATGCTTTTTAAATTTGTGGAACTTATACCTATAATTAAAAAGCGTCCAGATCCTCACTGTATTCACGGAAAAGAAAATGGGCAATAAGCGTTCGTAGAAATTCTATTCTGAGTTCTGCAAATTGAATTGTAAGGAGTTATTTTGTTATTGTATAGCAACTTTTGGAGCTAAGTAGCATATTGTCATTATTATCTCCGCCATGGAGGTTATGTTTTCTTCGTGTTTGTCTGTCTGTCACCAAGATAACTGAAATAGTTCCAAACTGATTTGGACGAAATTTACAGGGATTGTTATGCATGTTAGGAGGAACAGATGATTAACTTTTGGTGAAGATATGTTCATCCATTTGTTTGTTCCTCTGCCTCATTTTTCTCAATGTTATAACTCAAAAAGTGATGGATGGATTTTTTTATGAAATTAACATGAGTTGTTAGGTATATAACTAAGAGTAAATGACAAAATTTTCGTAATGATCCGTGTACTCGTTCGTTTGTCAGTGTTTTTAATTTTATGCTTGTTAGTACAATAACTTAAACAATAATGAATGGATCTTCAAGAAATTTATAGGGGTTGTTAGTAATGTTAGAAGACATTATTGATTAAAAATTATGGTGGAGATCAGTTCGTTCGTTTGTATGTTTGACTCATGTTTGTCATAACCTTCGTTAGCAGCTTAACTTAAAAAGTTAAAAATGGATCTTCAAGAAAATTGCACAAACTGTTATTACTATCAAAAGGCACAAATAATTTGATTTTGGAGTTGATACAAAGAAAATTATGGTTTCAGAGCCAATTTGAATTTTGCTATTGTTGCCTCGCTTGGCGGAGGTATACGCTCTCAGAGTGCTCTAGTTTATTATTATTTATTTATTATTGCAATTCTAATACAAGTTTTTTTCAAGCTTTGTATGTGCAAACGATGAACCATAGGTACTCATTTAGAGGCAGAAGAACTGTCTGAAGGACATTACAGAAAATAAAAAAATTGTTAGACTTTAAAGAAAATCTTCACTTCACTTTTAGGTTCACTTGGGACGTTGCAAATGCTTAGCACTACCCGAGTGTGTTTCTGTTCTCCACGAATAGATCGTACGAACTTCGGCCTAAGCTTCAAGTACAGAAACAAGCGAATTAGTAATATGCAGCCAGTTAGGCACGTGCTGGGTGTTTGGCACCGAAGTTCCTTGGAAGTTCGTTAATTTCAAACTTTCCGGAAGTGCACTGCCAGTGCGGTGAATGCGTATTGCTTTGGTTTCGGATATGTTAAAAAAGAATACTTAATCTTCGTTTACATTTGAATGATGCTTGTAGAGTGTGATGAATCATTGGCAAAATTAGGGCTGAATGGCGAGCTGTTAAAGAATCGGATTAGCCGGAGAAATCTTCCTCGCCCGAAGCGCAAAAGGCGCTAACGTTTGTACTGCAACATCTTTTCCTATGGATTCTTATGGTCATCATGCTTAGTTCAACTGTACACTTCCAAGTACAGCGAGCGAGATCTTCGATTTCGTCCGAAGGTCACGCGTGTGAAAAGAGCATCCCCTAATTCTCGCTTCGGTAGATCGGTATAAGTTGCAGAAATTTATTTTGAAATTGTATGGTCCGGCAAGTACGTGGGAGGATTGTGCGTGACCACACAATCCTCCCACGTATTTTCCGTACCATGCACTGCCAAAATAAACTTCTGCGATACTTAAATTAGTTTCATTTACAGTGCTGTTGAGAGCTATGCAGTGCTTTACAAACGTAAGAACTTTATAACTTAAATTTGCAAGCATGCAATGACTTTGCTATAGTTTTGAAGTGCAGAGTCGCAAATTACCTTTAGACGTCGACCTCTCCACGTTGCAGAATAATAATAGGAACAAGTTTGTAGTTATCAATTTAATGAGTCAGTTGCATGAATTTTTTTTTGTGTGATGAACATTATTATGCCGCTTTTAACTGCTGATTATTTATTTGGGAACTGTTATCAACTACTCATAGTTTTCTAACGCCGCTTGTTTGTCTGGAAAATATGATGGCATGTCAAGTGTTTGTCTGTAATGTTCAGTTTAGATTATGATGAGTAGAGTTAGTGAGACTACAATCCTTAAAGGTGCAAAAGATTAAAGAAATTAAGAGAGTCAATCAAGACGAATTAAATACATGTATATGTAAAGAACAGAAACGAACATAATCAAAATTGTCCAATATGCATCTCATGTTCGATTATAGCATTACTGAAGTGGAATTTTATTTACAGTGGAATCTTTTTTTTTCAAATTTTGCAATAGCAGAACTTTAGTTATCGCTGCTTTTTGGCGGTGTCTACGCTGAAGTGGATAACCCGACAAATTTTGACCGAAATAGGATTGTTTGTAGCCTGTCAGTCTCTTATGTGTTCGATAACTACATGCGTGCAAATAACCCTAGATTATAGGTATAAGATAAAAATGCCTTGACATCACATTCCACACAAACAATGTACATGCATTTGTTCATGATGCAGCTACATCTTCTCTAAGCGCCAGCGGAGTGCACGGCTGCCGTCGATCACAAATTTCCTGAACTATGATGCTACTACAGACGGAACGCTTTCGAAAACTTCCCGCTCCCTCGACCGTGTAAATTTTACCGGTATAGGAACGGCAGCAAAACCGACGCTGCATCGCTGCCCAGCTAGCGAGACTGTTTCGCTGGCCTGGGAATAGAACAACAGACTTCGCGTCAATGAGAAAGGCAGCGCCCCTTGCTAGTCTAGGACTGGAGGGTTACTTCAAAAATTACCCATAATACGACTCTATTAGAAGAAACAAAAATGATAGAAACAGAAATGATATAAAGTTTTCGTAAAATGGAATGTGACCTATATATTTCTAAAAAAAACACTGCCGCACTGTCACTATTGTTGAAATACAATATCCCATTGTTATCTTTTTGCTTCGTTTTCGAAAGTCGCCATTGTCAATGTTTTCTATGTATTTTCATCGCGCCATGGGATGAGTAAGCACTGCGTAGAGAAAAAAACTCATGGCCACGTCTCGGGCCAATGAAGTTTAATCCACTTTTAACTACTAAAATTATTCAATTCGAATCGTGAACTTCAGGTACGAAGTAAGGAGTTTCAATTAGCTAAAAGTCTCCTGCAGAAGATCGTGACCGTCAGAGTCAGCTTTCTCTGCTAAGGAATAGCGAGAATTACCTTCGTTGAAATATAAAGCTCGTTAATCAGCACAATTCGATGTCTCCGTGTCACCCAGGTCATGCTTGATACATAATCAGAATCTCTGTGGAATCTCTGTAGAAAAGCGAGCACTATGCAGCAAAATTGATATATTTTTAGATAAGTGTATGCAACAGTTACTGACGACACGGAACTATACCCCAATTAACGTACAACATTAACTACATCACTAAAAATTAATATATGAACCTCTACTTCTGTGATAGTACAAGTCATTCGGAGCTAGCTACCCACAAAGAGTTAAAGAGAGGTGTCGGATGAAGACATCGCCTGACATTTGACCATGAAAACTGTTTTCATTGGCAATGAGTTCTCTATCGAGAACAGTGGAGTCTCTGTGAAGGCGCATTTCTCCGTAGTGAAGCAATCCTCAACATTTCTACGGGCAGTGAGCGGTACTCAGCATATATATCAATGTACGCAGTTGCTGATCCTCACCCAATCACGTGAGCCAATAGGGTACGTTGCTGTACACAATACGGGCTACAGCTGTAGTTTATGTTATTTTTACGGGAGTTTACTTTAAATTTGCAAGGTTTGGTGACAAAAACAGAAAATAAATAGTCTTTCGCAGTTAAAAATGTACTAATGCCTACTATATTGGACATAGTGAATCATTTATGTATTTACGTCAGAGACACAAAAATTCTAAATTAAAGATCTATTCTAAAGATGCTGTCACCATCCTGAGACCAATAAATCGGTGGTTCCCTTGGTTTGGGGTGCATATGTCGGGCGCGATCGATCGCGCTGCGCAAACGATCGATCATTCAAATTTTAAAATGAAAAAAAAACATTCCTTGCCTCCCCTAACCTACCCGACATTAAACCCGAATATAGTCCAATTTACCCAAAATTACGGCCTAATACCTACAACATCCACCGTTTGCGCAGCGCGATTGACCGATTGTCCTAATCCATCGTTCGCGCACGACACATAGAAACCTACGGACCCCCTGTTGGTTCACGTACGGACCCCCAACTGATTCATGGTGTGTGAAGCTTCTGTGGCAATACATGCCGCATTGTTTGTATCCCATGCATGATAAAATTACAGACTATTTTAAGGTTTAGGAGGGAAAATATAAATTTAATTCGCAAATAACTATCTTTTACATCAATTGATTGATATTAAGAAGTTTTAACTTTGGTATAGTTACCCTAAAATGCTTTTGATCGATCACAAAAGGTAGATTTTTTCAACAACTGCGAGAACTGCATATGCTAACCATTACTCAATGCAAATAGTAAGTTAGAGCGAGTCAAAATAAATTCTAGAGACTTAAAAGTGAAAACTCACTTTATGTAAATAATGAGCTAAGTTGGGATATGTCACGTGATTGTGACATGAGTAACTAGAGCACTCTGAGAGCGCATACCTCCGTCAAGCAAGGCAACGGTTACGAAAAAATAAAATTGGTTCTGAGACCATGATTTTCTTTGTATCAACATCGAAACCTAATCATTTGTGCCCTTCAACAATGTTAACAGATTCAGCATTTTTTTTTTTTTAGATCCGTTCATAGCTTATTGAGTTATGCTGCTAACAAACATTATGACGAACATGAGTCAAACATACAAACAAACCAATTGATCTGCACCAAAATTTAATCATTCATGTCTTTTAACATTAGATTAGATAGGCGGCAGTAGACGAACTAATAGGCCCATTCCCAAAGAGACACCGGAACCTACGCGCTGGCCCTCTATGAGCTATTGCCATTATGTTAGTAGGATATATAGGAATGGAGAAAAGAAGAAGAAGAAAAGAAAGAAAAAAAAGGAAGAAAGAGACGATTATGAATGCACCCAAGCACGATCAAGAGCCGCTGATATGCGGAGCTTAGAGATATCAGGCAGTGTAGTTGGAGCGGGAGAGAGAAGCAGACGGATTCAGGTGGCCTAGGAAGCTTTGGCCGTCAAGAGTCTGCAGCGCCTGGATGAGGAGCTCTTAGCTGTGAAGGCTGTCTCTCCCAATGTATGTCAAGATGATTTTTAAACGCGTTGACTGACTCCACACTAACACGTCGGAGGGGAGTCTATTCCAAATGCTCACCATGTAATACGGAAATAACTGCTGACTTGTGGTCTTTCTTCGAGCTTTATGCTTGAGGTTTTGACCGTTGTTTCGCAAGTGATCATTAAGGTCTCTTTCAAAGAGTCCCGTTGTAGGTCCGTTGTTGTAGCCATTCAAATACTTGAATGTTTTTATCAGTTGCACCCCGAGTCGCATTTGCTGGAGAGAGATCAGACCCAGTTCATCATCTTCCATCAAACCTCATAACAGCAAAACATCTTTCGTTCAAATTGCTCATTGTCAAAACAGTTTCCGTCGAAACAAACTAAGTCATATTTTACATCGTATACTCAGTTATTGTCGAAAAATTTTCACCCAAATTGTATGTTGCACATTCTTTAACAGGATAAATATCCAAATTCAAATGTACTTTCAAACAATATTCCCTCACACAAAAAATTTCTCATCTAACCAGTTTGTTCGCCAATTTGACCTTATCTAATTTAATTACACCATTTGTTTTACTAAACTATCATAGATACATCTAAAATTCTTTGCCTAACCTTCCTTTACGTCAACATATTTCACATCTAATAATTTTACGCGTACCCATACTCTCTACCATGAGATTATCGTAGACTGTTCTATTGACAACTCATTTTTACGCTAAAATTATTGACACAAATTAGTCTTGCACAACTTTTTGCTACCCCGAATTATAGTCCACCAAACATTTGTTGCCTCCATTTCTGCTATCGCAAAAAATTTTCCCCAAAATTTGTTTCGCCTCAACCATGTCAAGCGTCCAATTTCGCCTCTCACCCCAATTGTAGCTCCCGGGCGGGAGCTACGGCGTTACCATTCTGAACGCTATCCCGCTAGATAGGTTTTCCTTTGTTTTGTTCAGGTCATGACCAAGGATGATGAGACTACACGAGGTTAACCCACAGGGCCTGACCATGCTGCGGTGTACCATGGGTAATGAGGCTTGTGACGTCACAAAATCCACGTATGGTTATACGCAGCTATTTAACATTGTTTTCCACCATTTCATTTCATATCATTTCAGTTGGGCCTCGAGAGTGTCCTACAATCTCTACAGTTGCACAAAAATACGTATCACAGCATCTACAAACTTTTTTTTTTTGCTCTCTGAATAATAAAATTTATCGTTGTTATTTCAGAGTCTGTCCGTAAAATGTGGCCCTAAGCTGTGCCGTCGTTTACGCGTCGTTAACAGATCCTCCGCTCCTAATAGTGAAAACTACCGCATAATTGGAAACAAATTATGGATTTAACATTTGCCAGTTTCAACAACATCGTTTCGGAAGACCGTTTAGGGTGGGAAATACGGTTAGGTAATTTTTGTTCCAAGTTAGTTAACGCGAGTCGGACGCGACCCTTACTTATTATACTGCTGTAACGCACGCAGCGTATAACTTGCTGTTGTTTTTTTCTAATTTAGACTCCTTAATAAAAAAACAGTGCATATTTAGGGCTATAGACAGGCAGGGTAAGGTGTCAAACCCATAGAGACTAAATTGTTACAAAACTAGAGAAGACGATATACTCACGATATGACAACGCTGCCTTTGGCCGAGCGGGTACGCCCCCATTTTTTGCTCTTAGATGATTTGACTTTATTTTGGTTAGACGGAAAAGAGAATTGCGGATAAAAAAATGTGCGGTATACATATTTGTGGAGTGGATGTTCGGGGCATTAAATATTTGACGATATTCCAATTCGGCCACAAATTTTTTGATGGGAAACATTTATCACTAAAATAATTTGGCGTAGAAGCATTGGTTTATTGACGATTATCGATAAGTTGGTTTATCAAAGCAAATTTAGAGGATTTTTTAGTGCGAAGCTGAAATTTTGTGCTCAGTAAATTTTTACGAGAGAAGTATATATTAATTTTAGTTGACGAAAGATTATTCGACGTCTCAAAATTTGCTAAGGTAAATTTATTGCCAATTAAATAGTTGGTAATTCATATGTAGTGGCATATTTTTGCATGAAAATAAAGTGTAGTAAACATTTTTACTGCTATTTTCGGATGTGACAGCAATTTTGTTTTTGTCTACAAGATTTTACCCACTAATTTGGCCAGTTCAACGGTATGAGGAGTAGTGAGTTGCGTTTAAATTTTTGGACGCTAAACAGTCAATCCATCTATAATTGTCAGTCGGTCACGGATGCTTTTACCGCAGCAACCACCTCTTAAGATAGATGACACTTTGCTCTAGTGGTCTAGCTCCATTGGAGATTCTCTGTGTTGTCTTTGATGAGTAACTTACGAAAAAAAAAAATTGATGCGCATATTAGTCGACTCGTGCCTCGTGTTCTAGCAAGATTGGGCCCCTGCTAAGGTAAACTCTGTGTTTGGTGAAAAAAGATGTAGTCCGTAGATGATGTTATACTGCCTGTGTTCGAGTATTGCTCATCGGTCTGGGCTTCAGCTGCTGACAACTGTAAACAGTTTGGGATAAATACACGCACTGCGGTTGGTGCACACTCCTCCCCTTTAGAAATTTTTTGGTGCCGAACTCTGCAATTTAGTCGGTGTTTCCTGCCCTGATCCGTTTCGGCTTGGAATTCATTGCCGGCATCATCTTTCGATCACGTCGGCCTGGTCCAGGGCGTGTAAGTCAGCTGTTGATGGCTTTCCGTTGGATTTTCCTTGGCAGCGTTTCGGGCTTCTAGGTGTTGCATGATGTTTCATTTGGGTTGCACTGCCTCTTCGTGGTGGCCCGAGCGCGACGCTTTAATCTATATATGAATACGCTCGTACCTTCGTACCCACCTACCTACCTTTTGTGTCACGCTCTTCATCAATAGCAGATAGAAAGAAATTAGAGACACAATTCAATTGTATCCATGATACGGAAGATAGATTAAAGCTGGGATGCATGAACCTGTGCGTTGAATTTAAAGGTGATACGGGAAATACAATTGGACGGTGCCACATTTATGTTTCCTTTGCGCACAGGCAGAGTGTTGAGTCTATTTTTCAAAGCAAAGAGCCGGTGATGGTGATGCCTACGGGCAAGAGTGAACGGAGACAAATAGCGCGTGGTCTTTGACCTGCTATATAATACCTGACTTTTGCGAAAGGAAAGACGATGGTAATGATAGCCCAACGGGTCGCTGGCAGTTTAGTATAGCATAAAACTTGAAAAAAGAGTATTTGTTTATTAACGTGGAATTTCCAGGAGTCCAGCCTGAAAGGCCCCGCCAGAACGTGAAAGCTTCACGGGTGCAGCTAGTAGTAATGATAATATTGAAAACAAGAACGCCTCGTGGCGTAAAACCCTCACCCTCGGTGGGGGAAATTCAACACTATCATCTTTTGTGGCAGGCTTGCTATAGAGTTTTGGCATTTTTCACATCTCAGTCAACCCACTTGACTGCCTAAAAACATTATTAGGACTCGACTCCTGCCTTTTTTTTGGGTGGACAGACAGCAAAATTCATCGCAGTCATTTTTTATGGCCACCTAATTCTCGTTTTCTTTGGCATTGATCACATCTAGGTCAACCCACCTGACTCCCTACAAAAATTATGAATATTGCTTAACTCTTTCTTTCTCCTCTTGAGCGGACAGACAAATATAGAAATAATCTTAAATTTTCAACGAAAACATTATCACCGCGTTTTGTTTCGCTTGCTGGTGATAATAAGAGAAGCCTAGAGAATAAAAATTACATTCTTCCAGCCAGATGAGAGATTTAGAAGCTGGCAGATGAGAGACTTAGTGTGGTTTTTTGTTTGCTTATTTGTACCTTACTGTGGGAAAAATCAGCTGGTTCGTATCATGTAGATTTCACATCCACTTTTTACCTTACTCGGAATATTTTGCAAACAATCAATCAGTCAACTTTAAGTAAGTACACACAGGGGTGTACAATAGATATATTAAAAATAGCTTATCACTTGACTTAAATTAGATACAGAAAGCGGTTGACAGCCTTAGTACACGCTGCACTGCATTTCGGCTCATTGTTTGGCCTTTGTTTAGTAACACTATGCGCTGCCATCGCACTGAGAGAAATATTGATGCACTTAGATGCATCAAAATTACATGCATTTTTTGTCCCAAAACCGAAACACGCAAGTGCATCCCAACTATGCTAAGTGCATCATGATGATGCCCTTTAACTAACTCCACTCTAATTACAGTAATAATCATGTATTATCTTGCATACAGTAATTACACCATAACGAATTAGTTCCTTTTGCCTTAGTTGTAGAATTCAGATGTTCAAATATTGAAGGAAGGAAGAAACCAGTGCTGTGAGGATCCGAGAATCGAAGTCTGCCTGGGACAGATTTTCATTCCTCCGCAGCACGGATTTCATGTCCTGTTTTGCACACTACCAGTGCCATATCGTCAAATTTCAGAAAAAGAAGGCATAATGAAATCAAAGTTAGGCTTATACAATGTGCGAGATAATGAATGATTATTATTACCATAATAGCAAAGTTAATTAAAGTGCGTCATGATGATGCGTATAGGGTCTTATGATGCACTTGGTAGATTGATGATGCACTTATGTGTTTCGGTTTTGAGACAAAACCAATGATGCACCAAGATGTATCAAAAACAGGTAAAATTGATGCATCTGAAGAGACAAAACTTAGAAAAACAATAGCGATCTGCGTGTTAGTATGTAACCGCGTCTGCTTCGCACGTGTAACAAAAGTACAAACTTTTTTTCAGTTTCTTTCTGTGGAAATATGTTTTTCAGACTGAAATAAGTTTTTCTCTCTGCGACGATGACACACCAAACTACACCATGAATCACCTACGTGCATCCTGATGATTCTCTGTGAAACACCTACCTGCATCCTGATGCTTCTCTGTGAAACACCTACGTGCCTCCTGATGCTTCTCTGAAAAACACCTACGCGCATCCTGATGCTTATCTGTGAAACACCTACGTGCATCCTGATGTTTCTCTGTGAGACACATACGTGCATCCTGATGTTTCTCTGTGAGACACATACGTGCATCCTGATGTTTCTCTGGGAAACACCTTCGTGCATCCTGATGCTTCTCTGTGAGACACATACGTGCATCCTGATGTTTCTCTGTGAGACACATACGTGCATCCTGATGCTTCTCTGGGAAACATCTACGTGCATCCTGATGTTTCTCTGTGAAACACCTACGTGCATCCTGATGTTTCTCTGTGAAACACCTACGTGCATCCTAATGTTTCTCTGGGAAACACCTACATGCATCCTGATGCTTCTCTGGGAAACACCTACGTGCATCGAAATTTTTCTAAGTGTGGCTATACATATTTGACACACTGTAGCCAGGGCCATCACAAACCAAGTTCATCAGCGAATTAGGTGATTTTTTTATCCTGCTTGATAGACTCAATGCGTATTTCCTTGTTCTGACTTTCAAACAGTCAGTTTACTCACGAGCAGGTATCACACTAGTTTATTATATTATGACTTCGGTACATTCATAAGCCGGCAAAATATGCCATATAAACCCCACGTGTAGGCGTCCAATGGTTTTCTGCTTAATAAAATTCGAAGCCGGAATTATAGAAAAGATAGTCATTATACTGCAACAAATTATAAAATATGAAGGAAAACAAAATAGACGTCAAATTATAAAATTGGTGACGTCAAATCATAAAATCGGTTATCACAGGGAGATGTAACTATGATATGAATTTTCAGAAGTATAAATGGCATCTTAAGTCAAGTAAATGTTTCCTCAACCGTAACTATGGTCCGCTGCGTTGACTCCAACTACTGTACGTTGTACAGACACACAGATGTACCGAAGGTGACAGTTTACAACTTGGAACGTCAGTATGGTCGAGTTTGTAATAATAACAAATCCTACAAAATTCTGCTCTACTACGCAATCTTATAATAAAATTCAAAAGATTCTTAGTATTTCGTTCTAACAAACTAATTTTTCGATTTTCATTTCAGAGGTACTGATGATGGGTGAAACCCGAAACGTTTACCGATTTTATGATTTGACGTTACCAATTTTATAATTTGACGTCTATTTTGTTTTCCTTCGTATTTTTATATTTTGTTGCAGTAAAATGGCTATCTTTTCTATAATTCTGGCTTTGAATTTTATTATAAGACTACGTAGTAAAGCAGAATTTTGTATCTTCTGCTTAAAGTTCGACCAAAGCGAGTTACAGTACATAGGGTAACAATAGCTACGAAACAACTGACACTTGACCTCTTCAGAACAGTGGCCAAACTTCTTCACTAGCATGTTGTCCACCGCGTGGCGCTTCCGAGTTTCTTTCTCTATGTACATTGTACATCTTGGTTATCACGAAAATGATCATTGATTTTGTGGCCAAGGCAAGAGAAGTTATTTACATAAGTGAGCTCTAAACAAACGTATCACTTACATGTGCATAGAATTTTCCTTTAGTTTACTTTGTAATTCAATTGTATTTCTAATTTCACTTTTGTGTTATTGCTTATCTATGGGGCATACAAAACTGTTAAAACGGCATCTCTCTTTCCCGAAAATAATGTCACGTTCAGTAATGTAGGCATTGTACCTTTGAAACTCTTCAGACCAAATGCTAGTTCTCTCTTGTTATATTAGTGTTGCGTATGAATGCTTTAGAGCCTAGTGCCCTTGATATGTTACACACAGTATTCAAATAAGAAATATATGAATTATTAGCATGCATGCAATGTACTCTTAATGAACATAATTTATTATCGGTTATGAAAACTGTATAATTTTTGGTTTTAACCTATTGATTGTTTTGTTATTAAATGCTTGATTTTGACCCATTCAAATTTTCATCGATACAAAACCTCTTTTTGGTAGCGTTTTCTGGCCGAGGGTCTTTCATGGAAATGAACTGCTCAGACTTGCAAGTTGAGTAGGAAAAGAGGAAGTAAACACATCGGAATCAATATGAGTTTTATTTAGAAACCACACGGAAATGC
>LQNS02277275.1:4591713-4614938 GCA_001587735.2 Parhyale hawaiensis | reverse complement strand
TTCTGCCAATTAATAGTGTGGCCAGTTTCGCGGACATGTTGAAATACTTGGGAATTGACTTACTGTTTTTCTACATTCGCTTGATGTTCGTTTATTCTAGTTTGGACGCTACGACCTGTCTCTCCAACGTACACTTTTTCGCATTTGTTACAGTTAAGTTTATAGACGACGTTTGCTTTTGCCGATGGATGTTTTTGATCTTCAAGATGACATAGCTGCAGCTTGATGGTATTTTCCGATTTCTTTGCCAGTTGAACGTTGTAAGGTTTCAGTATTCGGTTGACTCTTTCTGAAGAACTTTTTACATTAGGGGCAGCGATGTATTTTACAGTAGGTGGATTAGTCTCTTTTTGATGATTGACAATAATAATATTATTTGGCTCTAGTTATTAAGGAATTAATTCCTTAATAACTAGAGCATTCAACTTATGTAACGCAGATCACCTGGAAAATGAACTCTAAATTATAACATCTTCCCTTGCACAGAACGGCTACCCGAGCAAGCTAGTGAAAGAAGCAATTCAGAAACAAAGGAGACAGCGCCAAATTGTCAATCCGTCCCTAACTTTTTGAGTTATAGCATTGAGAAAAATGAGGCAGCCAAACAAACAAACAAACGAATGGACTGATCTTCACCAAAACTTAATCATCCGTTTCTCTTAACATATCTAACAATCTTTGTAAATTTCGTTGAGATCGGTCCATAACTTTTTGAGTTATCTTGATGATAGACAGACAAATAGACAGATTCACAGACAGACGAACATAAAGATTCATAGACAGACAGACAAATCCGACGAAAACATAACCTCCTTTGCGGAGGTAATGAAGTATCTCTTCTGCCAGGCAGGCTTGTAATTTTTTTCTTCCATTGCTGTCTCGGTCCAGCCTCAATACTCCAGCCTTCCCATCATCCCTCGTACATTACGTACGGACCACACAACTCGGCGCGCGTCGATTTCCGCCTGCTCACGCATACACTATATTACTGATGTATTTTTTGCAGTACAATGTCCAGAAAATAAACTCCAACATTGTACTGCAGCACATAGGCTAGGTGCAGCAACCCAGCCAGTTAGGCTTCAGTCTCTTGTCGGAAATTTTAGCTTCCTTCCATATATAATACCTCCTAGATGACGTCATCACCGCGGCTGGATAGGTCGACTGTGACGTTATTGTTGTCGTAAATTGTCTGGCAAAAATGCTGAAAAAATGGCCGTCTGCGGTCGTACTATTGCAGCAACGAACTGAGGAACCTAGAGCTGGGCAAACTGAATTATACTTTGATGCCGAAATGAGATTGCTTTTTACTGAATATTATGACAGGCACAGAAATACCCAAGCACATCAGTCCATTAGCTTAGAATATTTGGCAGCTTCTAAACTTCCTGAAAATAATTCATCTACGAATCAAAAACTTGGCAATTATTTAATGATATAACTAAATTTATTACAACACTTCATTCACTAGAAAATATCGCTTCCAAAAGCAAAATTGATTCGTAAACTTTGTATTCCATCACTACATGATGTAAATGCACCAATGTATGCATACAGTGATACATTAAATTTCCATATATAAATGTCTAGTATATACCTCCCATGTGTGCTGTTTCCTGAGCTTCAGAAGTTTGCTTAACTCTATTGAGCAATCGGCCTTGGAACTGTTGAATAACAAACTGCAAGCGGAGCAAGCATGAAGCGGACGCAGTTGCATGTCGCTAATTGAGCGTTTCAATTTCTGAAGGACGACGACATGGCGTTCAAGAACGTGTTCCTGCAAGCATTCGATATACCCAGCTAGGAGGAGCAGTTGGGATGGTGAAACTGGCAGTGACACAGCATATGGAAGTTCTTATTTGAATACCATCGATTATCTTCTGTTGCATACGAATGCATTTGCTGGAAATCAGTGAAGGGGAAAAGTTGAAGTTCGCCTGCATTTTACCGAGCACTCTAGCTAGTTTTCTGCATTAATCGTTGTACGAATTGGACTGAGAGCAGCACAGAGAGACAAATAGCTCTGGGAGCATAATAGGGTAGAGACGTTATTGCAGTTACAGGAGTACGATTGACATGATAGTTTTTGCAGTACGGTAATAGTGAATTATTGTTATTATTTGAAGCAAGCGAGAAGCACCGAAGATAAAAGGTAAGGGTCAAAAGAACGCTACAGGTCCCCACGCCACACGACCCTCGGAAAGGATATGAAAATACGAGTCACCGAAATGCATGGACAACAAAGGGCATACGAGAGTCAATCAAGGGGAGAAAAAGATTCAAATTGGATTTAAGATGGAGAAAAACATTCAAATTCCCATCTATAGTAGAAAAACAGACCCATATGTAATGTACTAACTGCGTGCGTTAGTTCTAATTGAATTCGTCACCGCGGGCTTGGTTGTGAGGGTCGACTTCAGTGCCGAGTAAATACAGTAGGTTCAGGCTATCGTGTAGAGTGGTGAAGCAAAGTCGGCAGGATCATCTTGTTGATTTACATTTCATATACAAGCTTCTTTGATAAATTATAATCCATGTAGCAAGTAGCAAGGCATTGCTACTTGAAAAGAAGCTAAGTAACGCTCCTATGTACAGACCAGCAAGGTATGGTGCCTGCACAGGTAATGCTGTGTCGCTTCTCGAGAAAATTCTTTTATACGCAACTTCCAGGACTCATTTATAATTTTCGGAAAGCCGGGATGGAGGCTAGGTTTCGGTTGACCTTACAAGGGTCCTAAGTTAAATTTAGTTCAGCAGCAAATTATTTGTGATTTTACAAGGCTAGGAAATATCTCAGAGCTTCTGGTTATTGCAGTTCGAGTGACAGCTTCGCCCAGAAAGCTTTACCGGAGCTTGGCCTATGAGTGAATTGTGTATGGCAAAATGCTTCCGATCTTCACGTAAAACTCTCTAATTGACACACATTTCTCGAACCGAATCTGCAACCGGACGACCTAAAAATTCATCTGCGACTTTCCACGTTTTCTCTGAATTACCGGCAGCTCTGCTAACAACACACAAGTAGTTGAAGTTCACAATAGAAATTCGCAAAATTCCATTAGTGAAAATCCACAGAACATTGTACGGAAGCTACAGTTCTACCATAAAATCCGCGATCTGGTTCAGTAACCTCGTATGACGTCCAGAGAGGTGAGTGAAATGTATATTTACCTCCACCAAGATGTTACGTTTTTTGTCAAATCTGTCTGTAAGTCTCTTTGTCTGTAACCATTGTAACTCAAAAAGTTCAGGAAGGATCTTTACGAAATTACAGGGATATTTAGTTGGGCATGTTAGGGTCGAGGAACAGATGATTAATTGACAAAGCGTTTGTTAGTTTGTCTGCCTATTTATTTCTTAGCATCGTAACTACAAAAGTTATGAGTGGATTTACGGATTTTTATGAAACTTACAAGAGTTGTTAGGTATATCACAAAGAGTATCTGACAAAATTTTTGTCGTAATCTATTTGTTAGTTTGCGTGTCTCTATGTTTTTTTTTATTTCTTAGCGATACAACTGAAACAGTTGTTAACGGATCTTTATGAAATTGACATGAATAGTCAGAAATATAAAGAGACATAAATAACTTAATATTGGTAATGATCGGCTTGCCCATTATGCGACTGACTAATGTTTATAAAAAAGATGTGTATCAGAACATGACTCAAAAAGTTATGGACGGATCTTCAAGAAAATTACAAAAGTTGTTATATCTGTCAAAAGGCAAAAATGATCAGATTTTGGATCTGATAAAGAGGAAATTATAGTTTCAAAATCAATTTAGATTTTTCGTTGATGTTGCTTTGCTTGGCGGAGGTATGCGCTCTCATGCAGAGTGCTCTAGTTTTGTTATTTTTGGTCCGCAGAATTTGCTGTTCCCAAGGAACGTCTTTACTGTGTACAAATCAGAAAATAGGTTTGATTCTGAAACATAGCGTCGTTATCTAAAAACTTTTTCATTTACGAATGTACTGTAAAAACCGGCAGTTATATGATAAACGAAAAAAAATAGTTTTCGAACAAACAGAATATCAATTGAATTACTGTGATGAAAATAATCTTAACAACCCCTTATGACTGTACATATTCAAGTTCGATTCGCTCGATATGGCCAAGTATATCTTCAGGACTGACTTTGTATTGCAGCATCTTATCACAGTGAAGTGCCGAGCATCCTCCTTTCTTGCATGCGCTCTCGTTATCTCTGCCTCGCAGCTGCACCGGATATGATATCAAGCAGCCTGCTGTATGTATCATTGCGGATATCCTCAAGACGATACTATCATTCGAGGAAAATTAGCCACAACAAGTTACTTGGAGTTCTAATGATCAAGTAGATAGCAAGCCGTCGGGGTCTCTTGCCTGGAGCATCTGCCTGCCAGTGGAACTGGAACTAGCTGACACTACGAGCATTACTACCGCTCTGCGCAGATGGGAACTACAACCTCTGGGTGCATCGTATTACGCCATGTATGACACATGGCAAGTAGCGTTATTCCTCGGCGAAAAGAAAGAAAAGGCCTCGAAATAATGGGATGAGGATGAACTGGGGGCCCTAAGGCAGGTTGAGTCGTTCTCGAAACATCATGGAACGATATATTTACTGTAGTATTGCGCGTCGGCAATGAAGTTCCGTGATGGTGGTAGACAGTCCCGCTGCAAAGCGCCCGTGTATCCACAATAGGCCAGAGAGAAAAAATACAATAGAACGATACATTAAGTTTCCTTAAATACTCTGGACGATATGAAGATACAATAAATACTATTGCGTGTAGTGAGAGTATTTACTATTAATGAATTATTGAAAGTCACGATGCTTTGCACTCGTATAGACCGCTGAAATTTGCACTGATATTGTTCACGATAGAGCTTCTCAACTGCTGTATCTATTCGATATCGGTAATTTTGGACGATGGCCTCTCCTTTAAAGATTTCCCACCGCATGGGAATGTCTTCAATTCGCAGGACACTCGATCGCTTCACAATCATATCTGTTTGGAAAGTTCTAGAAGGAATTGCTATCAATGTCTATGAGCAAATTCTTGCCAGATACGCAGACCGTATTGGTCCCACTTGTGAAGTGTCGAATTCCGATAAAAAAATAGTGGTGTAATAACCGCAAAGTATTCTACAATAATAGCTTCACTGTCTGGGGTGAGATGTTGTTCTACAAAATGCTACGCCACTTTTGATACGCGACAGGTACTGAAACTGCGAAGTTTCAAAACTTACTGGCAGCATACCTACCGAAAGTGCCAGACAAACCAGCTGTAAGCGGCTACGTGCAATGTGGGGATAACTCGATACCAACCCTCCGGCTGGTCAAGGACTGCACCATCACACGCCACCGCACAAGATGGGTGGCGTATGTACCGCCACCTGGACCTCGTCCCAAGAATCATCGTTAATCAAGGAAAGTAAATCAATATGCAAGGTATGTCATGTTTGCAGCACCAGACGAGCACAAGACATATGGCACCGATTTTGTCAGGGAATGCAGTTGGAAATTATTATTATGAAATTCGACAGAGACACGGCTAATTTACGCTTCCCATGCTGTAGAGTGTTCAGGTATCGTCACAGTTCAGTAATTTATTCATATATTTTGAGATTTATCCCTTTATCGTTTGCGTATTGAACAGTGCGTATGCATCGTCAGTGAAGTATTACGGGAAGGAACACTGACGTAGTGAGGTAGAGTTTGCTGTAGAAAAGACTTAAATTTCCACAATGCTTTGTAAACATCATAATTTCTCTTTAGTTGCTTCATTATGTGAGTACGTATTATTATTATGTGAATACTGTTTGCATTCTTATAATGAGGCGAACGAATGGAAGCTAATGATGGCCATGTATGGTAGTAAAGGAGAAGACAAACCCCGCTTGTTCATACATGAATTATTAATACTCCGTACGCCGTCGTCCTTGCACCGCTTCTCCCAGTCCCCTAACCCTGGCTGGCACCGACCCCACTGCGTTCCGTCCTGTACTGTTGCGCGGTCGGTCGGGTAGTTTTCTACCTCTCGCCGTCGAAGGAGGACTGTGTTAGCTCAAGTCGGGTGCTGCGCTCACACGAATAACACCAGCTCGCTCTTAACACGGTGAACTTGCCTGCGCCATGGCTGCTTGGCAAGCTGAGACAGTATCGTACGATATGAGCTGACGTGTCCCGGGTCATGAGGGTGCCAAATGTGGCTAAGCTCAGCTGTGTGTGACGGTGTTATGAGATGACCGGCAGGAGTCATAGGTGTAGTAGCGTTGGCTGCACATCGATTGCAGTTTGCCTCTGGGGCTCACCCTTGCCCTTCGGTTCGCTGTGTGAACGTGCAGAACGGGTCTACCGCGCTGGTTCTAGTTTTTTCTTTCCTGCTAAGATGGTTCTACTGTAACTGTAAAACTGCAGGTCGTCCAAAGTTTCGTGGCCTGGAAGTGAGCCAAGAAGTGCATTCTGTATAGTCAGTGTTTGTGTGCAGCATGTGCCTTGTTATACTGCAAGTAGAGTATGTTACAGAAAACGGTGATGTTGTGTTGCTAAAACTGAGTGTCGGAAATCAGTACTGAATCATTCCATCGATGCGCTGCTAACTGCTGAAGCGATTTACTGTATTTTGCAGTGACGGATGAAGTGCACGCGGGTGCTACTGAGAAGTGTTCGCTGATCACACGTGCACACAAGACGATTTTCATTACTCTCCTGCAGTTACGGAAGTAGCGTGAGCAAAAACTTTAAAATACTAAATGTTGTCTATGCACTTCTCAGCCTGCAGCCTGTATTTGAAAGTGAGAATAATTGGATAAATGAATAGCCAAATTATGTTATTCAACATGAGATATTTAGCACGACTTCAAAATTAGGACAATGCTCCTTATTTGTTGCCTCAAGCATTTTGGAAATTATATGGAAAACAGGATGACTCGTGAGCCACTCGACCTACAGTGAAATATATCCTATAAACATAATCTCGATGCCAGTCTTGGGTTCTCGAAAATCATACAAAACTTAACGATAAACTGCTACAGGATTAGTTTTCTTATGCGCTCCCTATACCTACATACTGTAGGTTTCTATCGTTTCCTTGCGTGTAGAGTGAACTGCATCTTGTGTTGTTTCACAACCTGAGTTCTACCAGCTGCCATGCCCTACGGGGCCGTGGGTAGTTATGAGCTGCAGCCGGTGATGTTGTGTGGCTTCAGCTTCGGTGCCGTAATCCCGGCGGGTCTACTAAATATTCGTACAGTGAATTTTCTGAAGTTTGCGGAGATCGGTACGTAAGAGGATATAAAAATACAAGTGACTTCATTTCCTCCTGCGGCGTGGAAAGTAACGATGATTACCGTAGACAATGTTTATTACAATTATGAAGCTCTGTGCATGTGCTATAGTGTTGGAGACTTCTATTGCACCATAAACAGTTTCGTTAATAGCCCTGCCATAGTGATGCACTAATTCTTTAAAGTACTAACAAACGGGTTGAACTTCGTGAGTATTAGACGAAGCAGTTCATAGCGTTCGGGGTACTGTGCACTGTGTGCAAGAAATACGAAGAAGAGTTTTGTAAGTTTTCGCATTTTTTAGGATCTTATCTTTTTGTTTACAGTAGTGTTCAGGATCCAAAAGTTTCAGATTTGATGCTCTACATTTTTACTTTGTTTTCTTTTATAAGCTTTTATTCATTTCCGGTCCAGGCTTTGCAAACTCGGTAACTTGATAAGAATTAAACGGATATTTTCGAGATTAATTCAAGTTTGTAAATTAAGTGAACTCAGGATATTATAGCCTGGCCATTTTATGAACTCGATTCGGTCGCGGTCAAATTCCTCTAGAGCGGGGCCAATCCAATTAATATTTCTGAGATTTCTCTCTATGCAGTTAGTGGGCGGGGCTAAGATATGGGCCGAACAAAATCTCAGATATACTCATAGAATTCGCAAAGCTATAGAGGAATTTGACCACGACCGAACCGCCTTCATAAAATGGTCAGACTATAGCTACTTGAAGCCACACCCGATAAAATAAGTAATTTCTGCGAAGTGGAGATGACATATCGATGACCGTAATGCGGCATGAACACGTGGGGTGAAATCCATCCGCTGGAGTTTGGTCGATGAAGCTTGCATACCGTTAGATGAACTTCCTCTATAGGCAGCGTCTGGATGGAAAGATCAGCCGAGGTCTCTGTGGCTGAAATTGTGCTGCTACCAGTAAGAGTAATCAGAAGTAAATAAATTGGGAATTATCATTTGTAGTGTAATGATTTTCATAAAAGTTCATAGTGCATAGCAGCGACTTGTAGTATAATTTAATCGGAATCGCCTGATTTGCGGGTACGATTTCTTACATCTCGGCTATCGAGAGTCCCTCAACATGTATTAGTGAAAGATTTTGCCCCAGACTGCTGCAAACGAAGTCTGTCGTGTGGACAATGGAGACTCAGTAACTGGCAGACAAATTTTTCTGTGTTCCGAAGAAGTTCATAATCAAATTAACTCGAGGGAAAAGCTTGCGCATTTTACCCCCTAGATGTGGCAGGCTGATGGTACCTGGGCGGCACAGCTTGCGTTGCCCACTGGATATCATGACGTAAATGTATAACAAACGTTGGCATTGCTTTTCAAGGTAGTTTTTCTAACACCTTTTACAGTGCCAATCTGGGTGTATACTTAGGTTTTTCCTCTAGTCTATCTCTATATTTCAGTTATTTTCAAACTCTGTTCATCTTGACAGCTAGTGAAAGTATACCAACGTCACAGATTTTTGGCGACACCAGTGGTGCATGGCCTTGGCAACCTACCATACACGAGGCGATGAATCGCCGCGCTCACACACCCCCGAGGTGCTGCCCTCCTATTGGCTGCCGCCACCTGCCGGTGTGCATAGAGGCGCATAGGCAAGCAGGAGCGACGCCGTGCCAAGTGGTAGAGCAAAGTTCGACTAGAGCAGTGGTTCCCAACTTTTCCTATGCCTGGCACCCCTGGAGAACTTTTGACGTTCTCGCAACCTCCTGCAAAATGTGTAACTCATAAGATGATGAGAAATGAAATTTCTACAAATTTTTCTGCAACGAATTTATTTATTTTTTGGATGATATAGAATTACAGTATACACAACCTTTCGCACCGCCTGAAAGATCATCTTGCACCCAAAGGGTGCGAGCGCCCCTGGTTGGGAATCTCCTGGTCTAAAGCGCGAGAGGCAAATAAACTATGAAAATCTTCCGTTTTTAGACGCTTACGAGGTTTTAAATAACGCAGTGCTCGAAAGTTATGAAATTTGAGATAGTGCGAGGTTGGGCTGGCCGCTTGTCAAGGCGTGCCACAATGGAGCACCTATACACATCGTGCTGCGTGCTTAGCGCAACCTGGACCTCCTTCGAAGACCATCCCAAGTATATGATGACGGTAAACCTATTTTCTGTCTTCATCCTAAGTACAGACTGAACAGTGCATAATTATGATACAGTACAGTGAGGGAACTTGCTCTACAAATTCTATATGCATGAATACTAAATGTCTAGACATATGTCTTCATCAATAAACTACCCGTAACACGTTAAACCAATTATCCAGTCCAGAACATAAGCTGACTGCGAAGCGTTGTTGAGCTCAACAATTTCTGAACACTCTTCTACTGGTTACAAAACAATAGACAAGACATCTAGGGTTACGGAGTCGGTTGGACCAAGTCCGACTTGCTCTGACTGCTGGGTTCAGCTGCGTGTCCAACTCAAGTGTCCTTGGACCCCAAAGGTGTCCGACATCTACGCTATTCCTTGACGAAAATAGGCCCATTTTCACTGACTCTGGATCCAATTACTTAAAAAATTGAGGAAACGACTCCGATACCCGACTCTGCAGCCACGAAAAATTATTGTTCTCTCATAGATGCTCTGCTATCATTAGAGAATGAAAGCGATTTTTTTCTTGCAGCTTCTTTCTTCAGTACGTCTGAACGTACTGCTCCTGCATGGAGTTCTATGTACAGTATGTAGCCTCTGATTATGTAAATACACTTTTTTCACTTATTTTTCATAATAAGTGTCAAACATTTAAAATGGTCATAGTAAGTTAGTGCACAGGTATGTTGCACCTATAAAAACAAATAGAGAAAAATAAAACGGAATCATTTCCCACGTTTTGGCATCATTTGCTTATCGCACGGGGCTCTGCTGTTACGCCAGATTATGCAACATCACTCTCTAGTCAACATGGGCAAGAAGGGCGGTCTAACTAGCGAAGAAAACATCAAAGTGACTTCCTTATTGGCTTCTGGTAAGACAACTCGCGAAGTTCCCAAAGAATTACAGCGTATTCATCGAACAATTAAGGCTTATGCAATTGAAGGTAAGGTCAACCGGAAAAATTCGGATAGAGCCTCTACAAGGAAATTGACTGCTAGGGATATGCTACGTTTGAAGGTTTCTATGGCTAGAAAAAAAAAAAAACTTTCTACAAGTCAGACGATATTTGAAGACGCTGGGGCCCCAATACTAAGCAAAAAGACAAGATGTGAGGTTCTGTAGAAGCTAGGGAAAGTGAAAAAAGCAATTAAACGACCACTTCTAACAAAAGCTCATAAAGAAAATAGAATCAAATGGGCTGAAGAGGACACGAAAACTGATTTCTCCAATGTCATAATTTCTGACGAATGCAGAGCCACTCATGATGGTCCAGAGGGATGGGCGTCTGGATAAGTCCTCAATGACCGACCTCAACGGACACGGCTTAAGCCTCAACAAGGTGGCGGAGGTGTAATGTTTTGGGCCGGGATAGTAGGTGACACCCTTATTGGTCCATTTGAAGTGGCAGAAGGAGTTAAACTGAATGCAGAAAGGTACTGCCAGTTTCCTGAAGCCAACTTGATTCCATGGCTTGATGAACAGGCTATCGCACACTGATCCAAATTGGTATCTCAGCGTGATAACGCTCCCTCACACCGAGCACGGTACACTGCTACCTGGCAGGTCTATGAAAATGGTCGTCAGTTTTCGAGCAAAGTAAGTCTGTGGAATGCACTAAAAACAGCTGCAGATTCTATTCCACCAACTGAAATATCAAACCTCATAAAGTCTGTTGACAATCGTATTATAAAAATCATGAAAAATGGAGGCTGCCATGTCCAAAATTAACTTGTTATGCCTACCACTAGTGAGCACTTATTTCAGTGTTTATTGAATTGTTTTGCTTATAATTTCTTGGTTTTGGACGTTTAATAAAAATATTCCTGTTCACTTGTATTTATTTCCTCTTTATAACGTTTTTATTACCTTGTTGCATGATCTGAAGTAACAGTAAAAAACTCGTAAATAAGTAAATTGTATGATAAACTTTGCAAATGGATAATTATTTATTTTACAAGTGTTGTTTATATTTCCAACATAGACACACATTTAGTTAATATTGATCTTTCAAAGTTAGACACTTATCTTGAAATATAAACAAAAAAATGTATATGCATAATCAGAGGTAACATACTGTATAACGTCACAATACTTACACCATGAACAGTGGTCTCCAGAACAAAAAGCCCTGGTATGAAAAAGCCCCGGAGGAAAAAAGCGCCGCTTTCTTTTGAATCTATATTTGAGAGATCTGTTCATTTATTTACATAAAGCATATTTAAGTAAACTAAACTATGTTGTGCTAAGTTAAATTTGACTCACCATTTGTATGTACGAACGTTGGTTGCAAGAATCTATGAAATAGGTTATTTGAGGTTAAGTTCCATTTGGTTAGGTGAGCTAAGGTACTATGCTCAAGATGTACTAACTTGTGATGAAGCCACTACATGTCTTCTGCAAACTGTATTTCATACTCTCAAAAAATAAAAAAAAACTTTTTCGGACGATTTTTTTTCTAGACGTTTGTTTTCTGCAAACAATAAATTTTCTTTCTTTCTTGGCGTTTTGCTGCTGCAAACTATATTTCTTATTATAAAAAAAAACATTTTGCCCTACCCCATTATTTTTTGCAAACTGTGTTTCATACTCTCAGAAAACCTATTTTGCTTCAACTTCGTGTAGCCTACGTTTTTCGTATCATCTCATTAATAACATGAAGACATTGTGCCAATGACTCTCAACAGACTAGATCATATCTCTCTCTTATGTTAGTGTTTACTATTATTCTTAAGTTAAATTTAAAAATGAAAACCTCAGGGTGCTGTGCCCTAATCTTGTTGGACACAGCATCCATACGAGAAAAATAAATGATAATTCTTTCTTTTCAACTCTCCTCCCACCAACAATCCTATTTATGTTACAGAACTCCACACTCACAAAATTATAGCCCCACGCCTCTCAATAATTCTTCACGCTGCGTCTGCCAAGAATAAAGGACTTGATACCTGTAGAGATTTGACACTTTAGAAGTTTAGTTCCGTAGCCGCAACCGTATCAGTTTGCTATATTAAACTTCGAGCAGCACGTCAGACGAGCAGATCCTCGCCATCGTGAGCTGACAGAAATAGTGCCTCAGGCGACTCCCAGATGACGGCGAAGTTCGAAGACCTGCTGGCGCAGGTGGACTCCGGACCCTGGACATGGATGGTCTTCATCCTCTGTTCAACATGTAAGTTTTTTTCATCAAAATTTTCCTTCGTACTAAGGACATCAACGGAACGTTTTTACATATTTACAACCCGTAATTTTACCGATAGAAATCTTTTTGAAGCTTGTTTGAGCCGACCTGACCTAATTATGTTATTTTGTCTACATGTTATATGAAATCTGCCATCGATTAACCGTCAACCTGTCAACCGACGTTTACTTAATGCCTGGCTGTGAATAACTTCACCGTATCTTATTCAGATTGTGTTGTCTCATTACAGAGGTTCTTTTTCAATCGTATTCTTATATCGTATATTCTTAAAAGAGCCGCCGTTGCAAGGCCTGAGTAAGACAATAAACATAGCTATGGTAGTCCACAACAACAACGATCAGTTTTCTCAAGTCTTAACACGTTTTGAACTGGAGCCGAGCAGTCATTGTGGGCATTGAATGGATTTAAAATATCTAGTTTTCTTGACATACTTGGTCCAGCCAAGTGGCAACTGAAGGTTCATCCAAATTTTATCAACTCATATTTCATAATTTTGTAAGAAAATATCCAATCGAAGCTATTAGTACTCGTTTAGGTCGATGCATGGCGTCCTTTGCTTCGACTTGAAAATTTGAAATCTAATCCTACACGGTCTACTATCTTTTTTCAAAGCTGTTCATACCAATTCTATTTTTATGAAGCACAATGTAATGTGGGTAGTTTATGTTTCAGGTAATAGTCATGGAATTTTCCTTATATAGCTTCCAAGTTCTCTTGTTTTCGTGAGTTCTTAAAAATTATGGTACAAGCCCTTTAATACTTGATGAAGCTGGTCACACTGTTCCTTCGCGGCACTGGGCTGCCGTTGGTATGGAATTTCATGCCGTGTTCTGAATACTGCTGGGTACGCGATTTTTAATCCCAGTATCCACGATAGCTATTTCGCGATCGAAAAACTTTGGCGTTCCGGTAGCACGCGAAAAAATTGATTTTCTAGTCAAGTTTTTCGATCGAGGGCGAGAAATCTTTGCTATTGCGATCGTAGCGCGGAATTAATCCCAATTAAATAACAGTTTGGAGAGTAATTATTTATGGTAAACCACGGTCGCGGAATTACCAAACGCCAATAGCTCTGTCACGGTACTGAGTACTTTCCCTCACGCTCTTACAGGGGGCCTCTTCGGAGCCATGCATGCTGTCTCCGCCATATTCCTCATCCCTGCGACAGATCACTGGTGTTATGTGGACGAGCTGCAGAATTCAAATTGGACATTGGAGGAGATTAAAAATATTTCCATACCATGGTAAGGATTCACTCACTTTAACCATATAGTAAAATCGATGCCTCAAGTAGTTTCATTGGGTTGGGGTCAGGCTTAGCCTAACGACAATAATTATAATTCAGTCATGCAATCCAAGTTTTTTGACAGAATCATGTATACCAGCTATACCTAATGCGTTCCCTATGTGATTGTATGTGCGTAGTTTGAGCTTTTGTTTATCTTTTACTAAAATTAAGCCAGCTTGCACAGTCTCTATGGTAGGTAGGCGACTGTACACAAATTTATGAGGAGATCAAGGTGGAAGAAGAGAGAGAGGGCTTCACCTCTCAATCTTATAACGGACCCATGTCTGCTCTAGGATCACTGCACCACTTGAATTTAGTTAGTACGCGCGCAGCTTCTATTAGGAATCGTGAGCTTCTATTTGAAAATTCTATTGTTGGAATAGTCCAGAACAGTCTCATAAAGTACAGACAACAGTAATGAAAGGCTGATGCCCGACTTGAGTTATATGTATCATCGTTTTGCATCCAGGTCATTACTGTTACTGCAGTGCATATCTCTTTTGCCGTGGACATAACACTATATTTATTTTTAATACTATATTTACCAGTTAAACTTTCTCGAGAACACAGGCTCCTGCCCATGGAGCGATTTTCCCCCCTGTGACGAGGCAATTACTTGCCCGTATAATTCCCCGAGACTAGCTATCAATTTTTTTATTGTGTATTGTATTTCGTCATGTGACCTCCGGACGTCACTTACAAGAATATTTAATTAATTTCATCAATGTATTTTTCTGTAATTCTTAGTACGCTATCGATCGTATCTGTGATTACGAACCCCACTGATAGCGCCTGGCTACACCTCAATATAAGGCGCGATAAGCCGAGTGCAACACTTCAACCGTATCTTAGGCAGGTGGCGAGAACAAAGTATTGGCTATCATACGTGTAGAAGCAATATATATGTAAGGAAGCTTTTATTGAAAGTCTTCTGGGCTTTTCATTTATTTAACCCCAAGCTTTCGAGCGATTAAGCATAGCCCTTCTTCAGGGAAACCAAGGAGCTTTAATATTAAATCTCCTTGAAGGGAACAGAACTTCAAATTCTATCAGTAGAACAAAGTTGGAAAGTATACAAACATTGTATCCTAGCTACAAATAACGCAAAAAATTATAATGAAATATATCGCAAACCATTGAAATTTTGAGAGTAAAAACGAAGAAAGTTCATTTTCAGTGAGATTATAGGACACGGCAGTAAGCTTCAGAAAATTGAACATGTCTATTGAATGAATTAGGATTGCAATGTGAATGGCATGCTTCTAAAAGTCTTCTAGATTTTGAATTTGATTCACTGCGTAATAATTTTGGAGACTCGATAGCCATTTCGTGGTTATACGATTTTACATGATTATTAACTAAAGATGCCTAAATGCTTTATTTGATGTTATTATCATGTTCTTTAACTCTTTCTGAAACTTACTTACGTGTTTCTTCAATATATATACTGCATCACATTAACTACAATTAATTTGATAAACAACATTATTTCTTTCTTAAAGTGGGCATTTATCTTTGCTGTTGTTCAAAAATTTGTGTAGCGTATTATTATGTAGTTGGTTCACTAGGAATTCTAATATTACGCCGCTTTAATATGGAATTGGTTTTCTCTGTGGCACCTTTGATGTATGGTGCAGATATATATTTAATTTCTTGCACATTATCTTGAGTAGGCGTGCGATTTTTCTTGATGGCTGAATTGATGAAATTCTTAGGGTATCCGTTTTGTTGCATCAAATTAATTGTAATTAATGTGATGCAGTATATATTGGAGAAACACGTAAGTAAGTTTCAGAAAGAGTTAAAGAACATGATAATAATATTAAATAAAACATTTAGGCATCTTTAGTTAATAAAAATGTAAAATCGTATAACAACGAAATGGCTATCGAGTCTCCAAAATTATTACGCAGTGAATCAAATTCAAAATCTAGAAGACTTTTAGAAGCATGCCATTCACATTGCAATCCTAATTTATTCAACAGACATGTTCAATTTTCTGAAGCTTACTGCCGTGTCCTATAATCTCACTAAAAATGAACTTTCTTCCTGTTTACTCTCAAAATTTCAATGTTTTGCGATAGATTTCATTATATTTTTTTGCGTTTTTGGTAGCTAGGATACAATGTTTGTGTACTTTCCAACTTGGTTCTGCTGATAGAATTTGAAGTTCTGTTCCCCTCAAGGAACTTTAATATTAAAGCTTAATAGCTCGAAAGCTTGGGGTTAAATAAATGAAAAGCCCAGAAGACTTCCAATAAAAAATTCCTTATGAATACACCTGGGTGTCTACGCATATTTCAAGAAATATATATATGTGTGTGCGAAGTGGAAGTACAGGGCGGAAATATAGCACCGCGTGCTTATAGAGCTGGCTGAAGGTGTTGCATTTCTGTACTCCAAGCGCCCATCACGTTATCATTCTGTTAAAATGACTATACCAGACTGAATGTTACTCTGACAAGTGGGTGTCCACTCGTATCAGAGCACTCTGAGAGCGCATATCTCCGCCAGGCAGTGCATTGTTAACAAAAATATCATATTGAATCTGAAACTAGGATTTCGTTTTACCATCAACAATAGTAGAGTCGTTTGTGCCACTTGACATTAATAACAGTTTCTGTAAGTTTCTTAAAGATCCGTCCGTAACATATCGAGTCAAATACAAACATTTGTAATAATTGCAATCACGCGTGTAATAATTCGTACAGCTTTCATTACTATCCGTCCCTAATTTTTCCTTATGCTACGAAGAAAACAATGCAGACAAACAAACGGTTAAACTGTTGCTCACCAAAAGTTAATGATCCATTCCTACCAAGATGCCTAGCAATCCCTGTAGATTTTGTACAGATCTTTCCATTACTTTCTGAGTTATCTCGGTGACAGACAAACAAACAGAGACAAAATCAACAAAACGTAACCTCTTTGACTGAAGTAATTGTTGGTAATCACTAATCAGTTCACATTGACAAGGTAGTCATCTTTACTGCCGGTGTACTACACACACCGCCTGTGCATTACACTTATTGCTGCTAATATACTGTACATACTTATTGTTGGTAGGCTGTGCATATACTTGCTGTTGTATGTTGCCCATACATACCGTCATGTACTGTACTTATTGCTGTTTCTGTACTGTACAATGTACATACTACATGTTGGTATGCTTATCGTCGGTGTACTATATTATACATACGTATTGTCGGTGTTCTGTCGTTTTGTGTGCTTGCAAAGCACACTATCGCCGACACACACATATCCGTGCCATCGATTTAGGCACTTCTAATGAGATAAGCTAATCTCATTGGCTTCACTTACCCCGAAATTCAGCCTTGAACATTGGGTTTCGCTGCTTTCGATCAAGTTTCAGGCGTTAATTTAAATTGATGATTGAGTTTAAAAAGCCTTGAATTTGAGGCAGTTTCTAAGCTAATTGGGTTAGGATTAACACCTAAAACTCAATGCGTCTTGACGAACCAACGGTTATGACTCACACTCCGGACAAGTTGAATGCATCGAGTTGATTTTATCTGGATAGAACTACATTAATCCCTGGCGCCTTTGGTGCACAGCATTGAAAGTGGGCTTTAAATGCCGGCGAAGTGACAGTGAGTCGATTGAACATGAACTTGCTGCTTGTGTAACGTCATCCTACTGACGGTTATGCCTTCGTACATGTCATATGATCGCTCAATTTTAGGTCACTGTCCATTGCCATGGTTACTGACGTGTTCTTTCCCTCAGTGCATTTCTAAACTGATATAAAGTAACAGCGGAACTACGGAGGTAGTCTGTAGACTACGTAGATCTGAAGCAGGCCATGCTTGTGATTCTGTTTGCAACACCCGTACCTTTATTGAGTATACTTAACTCATGACTACAATATCTACTGGAGTAAATTGGCTTAGAAACTGAGTGAGTTGTATCAAATACGTATTTTGAATAACTATTCTATGTAAAAGATGGTTCTAGGCATTTTCGCGCAAGAAATTCGCCGCAGGAAAATTGGCCGCAAGAAAATTGGCCGTAGGAAAATTGGCCGCACGGAATTTTCGTCGCATGGAATTTTCGCCGTGTACAACCGAAACAAAGTCAATTGCGGGGTTATGAACTTATGACTGACTAAATCACCTTAGTACAAACTGCAATTGGCGTCTCTGACAGAACAAACAAACCAATTTTGAAATTTTGGAGCCCTGAGAGTGCATGCCAAGTCCCAAAGAGAGTGTGGCAATGTGGTGTATATGGACTTACCGGAAGCAAATAAAATGCGTGGAATGCTAGTATGCACAGTTAATAACTGATAATATATTTTCGGTAAGTATTTAAAACTTCCATCACAAGGCCAATTTTCAGAATGCTTGAGATCTTCTAATCCTGATTGTGTTGCAAACAGTAATTAAAATTTTGTCTTGATCCTCTACACCACTGTCATATATGGCAGAAATTACTCGCCGTTTTCAATGACCTGATATTCCTCTGTAATTATGTAACCACTGCGTCCAGCTGGAACTTTAGGCGCTTGGCTATTTAACTGTCTAAAGTTTCTAATATTGCGGGACATGTTTGATAAAGACGGCAAACAAGAGAAGGCATTATTGTCGAGATTTTTTGCTGCTTCAGCAATCAGCGCGCGGGCACCCCTTTGAGAAGCTCATTCTGAGTTCTTCAGCTCTGATTTTGCGTGAGAAATTATCGTTGGCTTTGTGGGATTTGAAGAATGACAATGATCACCGAATGCTGCTCACATTGGTAGAGTATTATCTTCATGAGTGGTATGTTCCCTTGCTATGCACTGCTTTAGTTCACACTTCCAATAGGTTTTCCCTATATTTTCTATTTAATCTATACATACATACATAATTCCCATCATCCACAAGTTTTGCTCCACCTCTACTCCTTTTCACTTTATAAACCGTTGTATGGGTAAAGTCTGCCAATAAATTTGATCAACATTGTTAAAAAAAATTCAACTAGCAACAAGTTATCTCGACTTCAAAGTTGTGGAAACACAAAAACAATTAGGTGAATAAAAAGTATCATCCATCACTCCATATATTCAGCACTCTTCTAATTGTAATTGCTACAAACCAACACCCAACCGGGTGATGGACAAAACAATATATGTACCAACAATTATACAGTAGTCTCATTTTTCAAAAAAAAAAAAAGAATGCCGATATTGTCTAAAATAAACTCTAGAATTGAAAATGGTAAAATTGCATTCAGGATAGGTTCAGATGATGCCTGATATGGCAACGTGACCTGATACATAATGTACACCAATGCAGTTTGTACCGAGTTGCGGCGAAAATTCCATGCGGCGAATTTTCCTCCGGCGAATTTTCGTGCAGCGAAAATTCCGAATATACTTTAAAATATTTGCTGTGGTTGCGGGTGCGAAATAGTGCAATTTGTAAGCAAAACCGTCGCCAAGGAGGTTTTGATTATGTTGTGGTTTATTTGCTTGTATGTTAGCAACGTAACTCATAGAGTTGTAAACAGACAAATGCAAACGAAGAGACAGAGCAATGCCAAATTTAATGATGCGTTTTTGGCATTTCATATAAATGAAGAGAAATTTACAGGATGTACTGCGAACGTTCCGAGGAACAGATGATGCAATTTTGGCGTTGATGTGTCTGTTCGATTTCGTTTTTGTCTGTCTCTACATTGTCTGTCTGCAATATACACAAAAAGTTGTTAACGAGTCTTTACGAAATTTACGGGAATTGTTAGAACTGATCTCAAGAATAGATAATTCTATTTAGTGCCAACCATTACTCTGGTTTGTTCGTTCGTCGGCCTCTTTTTTTCTCTTTTTTTTAACAACGTAACTCAGAAATCTGCGGCCAGATCTTCGTGACAAAGATAGGAACATTTAAAAATATCACAAAGAACAAATTTTTGTAATTTTTGCGTCGATCCAATTTTCCGTTTGTTTGTCTGGCATTTCTCTTTCTTACCAACATAACTCACATGGTTATATGGACGGATCAACACATAAAATTTACAAGAACTGATAGGAATTTTACATGGAACGGACAATTCATGTTTGGTGATGATCTGTGTCCTTCTTTGGCTGCTGAGTGTTCGCAGCACAACTCAAAAAGGGACGCACTTATCATTATGAAAACCACAGTCTGACCGATCATCACCAATATTTAATATTAAATTTGTTGTAATCAACCAGTCTCTTTATCTGTTCGTCCGTCAGTCTTTCTTGCTGGTTGCGTTGTGTTTCTTGGCGAAGGTTTGCGATCTCCCGTGAAGCTCCAGTTTTTAAGTGAACTAATTGGCGCTGAATGTTCAGGGATTCTAACAGCAGGTAAATGAAGACATCCAAGTCTGAGTTAGTAGACTTTCCTTCTTGAGAAAAGCAACGTGTATCACGCCTGTCATAAGCTTAGCATTTAAATTAATACGACAAGTTCGCCGTTTGAAACTCATCAGGTTTCTTGATTTAACCAATTAGAATAAAGGTAATTCCTAAGCTAGTCTAAGACTAAACCTAGCTGATCCAACAGACAATTCTGAGTCGCCGCCGCCCCATATTAATTCGGCATTTGCGATTGCTAAAGAGCACAGCATAGAAATTAGTAAATTTTAATTTTTTTTGTTCTACCTGGTAAATACAATATAATTACCTCCGCAAAGGATTTTATGTTTTCGTCGGGTTTGTGTTTCTGTCTGTTATTCTGTCTGTCATCAAGATAACTCAAAAAGTTTTGGACGGATTTTGATGAAATTACAGGAACTATTAGGTATGTGAGGAGGAGCAGATGATTAATTTTTGGTGAAGATCCGTCCGTTTGTTTGTTTGTCTGCCTCGTTCTTCTCAATACCATAACTCAAAAAGTTATGGACGGATTTTTATGAATTTTGCATGAGTTGTTAGGTATATCACGAAGAGTAATTTGCCAAAGTTTTGTAATGATCCGTTGGGTCGTTCGTTCGTTTGTCACTGTTTTCAATGTTATGCTTGTTGGCACAATAACCTAAAAAATAATCTATAGTTCTTTATGAAATTCATAGGAGTTGTTAGTAATGTTAAAAGACATAAATTATCAAATTTTGGTGCGGGTCGATTTTTGTTTGTTTGTATGTTTGACTCATAATTGTCATAATGTTTGTTTGCAGCATAATTCAAATAGTTGTGAACAGATGTTCAAGAAAATTGGATAAGCTGTTATTACTATCAAAAGGCACCAATGATTTGATTTTGGAGTTGATACAAAGGAAATCGTGGTTTCAGAGCGAATTTTAATTTTTCGTTACCGTTGCTTTGCTTGGCGGAGGTATGCGCTCTCATAGTGCTCTAGTTAGAAGTATTGTAATTTGGGAGTTCACGAATTCGAGTCTTGGTGATGGCTCGTGGGGATACAGCAGGAGTCCCCCTGAATTCGGTGAGAATTTTGTGAACTTTCAGAAAATTCAGCAAATGGTTAGCTTAGCGGTACCTACACTGAGCAGTGTAATGATAAGTAATCCTGGAACATGCAATCCAATATAGTGACGTTGATAAGAACCATGAATGTAAAGTAAAGTCAACTTAGACCACATCCTCACCTGGAAAACCCACATGCTCTGGTTTGTGCTGCGGGTATAGGCGCACTGGCCCCAGATGAGTAGTCTATTTGCAGTCGACCTCGAGTCACCAAGAACTATGGCGCCAATTTGACGGAAGTAACAAATGACCCGAGCCCCACCCCCATCATCTCTGAAGAAGGCAGTTCGCCACGGCGCCGTGCATACGCACACAACTCCCGAGTCAGTACACCAAGATCTGCAAAGAGCTCGCGGGCCGGGCTGGGCATCGAACCGTCGAGCGATACAGTTTTAGAGCTGAGAACGGAAGCATGCAGCTACCGTGACGCTGCTCTCACTGTTCACTATTCCCCGTGTTAGCCATACAGCTGCATTATTATTGGTCAGTCAGTTTCATCCTTGGAAACTAGATGTATTTCGCATCATAACATTCGTGCTGAGACGACTTTTGAATCTAGTGAATGTAAAAAAGTAAAAATATGAAAATTAGTAAAATAATAGGGTAATTTGTTCAACCATGATCAACAATAGATTTTTTTTTTTAAATATGAAATTGTTCGGGCTGGTTCCACTTCGCTCGTCGTTATATTGAAAGCTCTTGTGCCCTGCACCACGCATCAGCTGTATAGCTCTGTAATGCAGTCGCACATTCGGTATTTATTGTTCCCATTAGGTGGAGAGAAATGCACAGATGCAGCAACCTTCGTAACAATTTTATCAATTTTCTCCTTTGCCGTTACTGAAAAGTCCAGTTAGCCCCATTTTGCACTTCAGTTCTAATTTTGTAAAGTTTCTTACGAGTGCTTTCTGTACTATCGAATAATCTAAATACTGGTATAGAGGTGACGTACTACTTGTAAAAAGTAAAGGTAGAGTCGCCATCACCGCACTCCCCAACTGCTAAATCCACATCCACAATTTCCAACTGCCACTAAATGCCCACTATGGCCCAGAGGAGTACAGCTGCCGTCAACCACGAATTGACTGAGCTATGGTGCCTTATATAGACGGTAAACTCGGTCACCAACCCATTATTGGCAGTGCCCCCATAGTGACTACGAACGACGGAAATGCTGACGTTATGTTTCCTGAGCATCGAGATTTCTCCTCCCTGGGTTCCGATCGAACGTCTGAATTCAAATAATAATGAGCGAGTCAGCGATCTAAACCAGCCAGCCTCTGGAAGCTATGTGGGAGAGAATTCACTTTCGACGAGCTATCTCTTGGTATTGTAAAGCCAAGCTCACAGGTCATTCATCTCAACGCGTTCGATCGGTTGAACGAATACGATCTGCGCGTCAACTCTTTTTGTCGCTCTCTACAGATAGAAGCATCCCTCATTCAAATGAAGAATGGCGTGCGTTTAGTTACATCGTTTCTTTATACATTTGTTAATATTTTGCGTCTGTTGGAAATCTCATTCTTATCCCACAATGTTGTTGTTATAGCTCAAATTTAAGCGGATCAGCCTATTTCTAGAATATTTATATATAGCCTTATAAACAAACTGAAGTGAAATTAGCTCACTGCAACCAGATGGCTTATCAAAACAAACATAGCGTCCGTGTGCTTGGCACAGTTCCGGCTGTTTTAGTCTGTTATAGTGATTATAGTGATTTTCATCATTAACCCTAACCGTTACCAATTTTTTTCAGCCGCTTGAGCGCCAAGGCGAGATAAATTTCAATCAATCAATCAATCAACTTTATTAGGTACTCACAGGGGTGGTACAATAGTTATATTAAACATAGCTTATCACTAGACTTAAATTAAATACAGAGAGCGCT
>LQNS02277275.1:4580605-4590635 GCA_001587735.2 Parhyale hawaiensis | reverse complement strand
CGGTCAAATGCAGCTTTAGCGTCTAGAAAGCAAAGGTACGTGGGAGATCCACCGTCAATGAAGTGATTTATAACCTGTTTAAGTGTAAATATAGCCATTTCCGTTCCATGTTCGACTTTGAAGCCAAATTGGTTATCCGCAGTCATCATGAATGGGGACATGCGTTTCTCTAGCACTAGTACTACTACTTTCGAAAGAGAGGTAGCCACTGCAATGGGTCGATAATTACTCTTGTCTGTTACACATTTGGTTTTGCTTTTAACTATTGGTGATATTATAACTTTCATCAGATCATCTGGGAGGAAACCCACCGCCTACTAAAAATTCCTATAACTTCCTCAATATCAGTTTTTTTTTTTCAGAGTCTCAAAGTCATTTATTCAACTACTATTTCACATATTTAATTTTAAAAAAATAAGGGCAAAGAATAGTTCTATTTTCAATTAAATTTGAATACAAAAAATGTCACCGGACAGTTCAGGGTGAATGCTCCGGCAGCACATCTGCTGCAGTTGTCATACTTTCACGGTAGCTTCTGAAGCTGTAAATAACTGCACAGTGGTACTGCACTTATCATTGCAGCTGGGAACAGTTAGAATGGGCCAGACTTTAATTAACTCTTCTCTTCTTCCTAATATATTTAAGCTGCTCAATTAAACACTAAACTGGGGCTTCAATTATGCTTCATCTATGACGGCGAATCTATTCTATAACAGCGACAGTGCTGCTGCCAATGCTTCTGCTCCTACTACAAACTATACGTTGTAATTTGAGATCATGATCTTTTGCTTCAAAGAGCTGAACGTATTATCGCTTCTGTCTCTCATTTCTAGCCTTGTTGCTCTCATTTAGTAATAATTTAAAAAGTTCTTTTTTCTAAAGAAATCTACAAATGCACAACATTCAAACAAATAAGAAGCGGATGTTCCACATTATCTTAGTCCTTGCTCGCTAGTGGGCGACTAACAATGCATACCTGCTGCTGTGATGCTTCAGAAGCGAGCGTTCACGGAAATGTTATCACCGAATTTTCTAAAATAATGATATTTATCACGATTGTTGCCTATAATGTGCGGGCATCTTGAAATTTTATTTTTATTCTTTTGAAATTAGGAAAAGTCACGGAAGTTTTGGCACTGAAAATCACTGAGCGTAGAACAGTGAACGAGAAACGGTAGGGCGGTACTATTTTGTCTCGTATCGGAGCAGATAGGGTTAAAGTAGCGACGAAAAACGTTTTGATCGATTTGTTCATAATCTGTGAACGCTACAGAGGATAAATTCAGTATTTATAGGTTGTATTTATTGAACTTGACTCATGCAGTGCGTTAAAAAATATGTGTGTACTTCATCCTTCAACCTCGCGCAATCGCTACATCTCCGGCCACCAACTTAACGTCCAGCGTCGCCCAGTTTGAGCGAACACGTATAGGGATAAATGACGTGTGAAGTGACCCACAAGTCTGATAGGGCGCTAATACCTCCGCGGGTGATGCGCCGCATCGTAACGAAGTATGTAGTAACAAGTCTGATAACTGAGTCGCCGCCATTGTTAGTGTGTAAGGATGTATGGATTTGTCCCGTAGCGAAGAGTTTCGTGTCTAATTACCCAAAGAAAGATAAACAGTAGATTCATTCGGAAATAAAAAAAGAAATTTTTACGTGATTGATGGTTTCTGGCTGATAACGGCTTTTGTTTCTAGGGTGAATGCTACTTCTTCGTTCGACTCTTGCTCGTACTACGATAGGAACTACAGCGTGTTGTCACAGCTACCATTCGACACAGCGTCGGAAGTAATATCTCCATCAACAGCCCCTGTGCCATGTACAAGCTGGCAATATGACGACTCTGTCTTTACCTCCACCGTCATCTCTGAGGTAATTCAAAATTTGTTGATGTCCTGAATTTTCAGGCCATTGGAGTTGATAAAGATGAGAGATGTTGGTGGTCATCTCACTTGCCCGTCACCAATCTCTGATGCTACGATTTTTCAATGCCAAGTTCAGTATGAAGCGCCAACTTGCGCCTACCAAGATCCGCGCAGAGATTTTTGTGGGAAAACCCAGCTACGCGCACCATGAACAGTGTTTTTTTTACTAAATAAATTAGTCTGTCTGATATATTTGTATGTTTCAAACTGCAAATCATAGAAAATGGATTTTTTCTCGGGGTAACTTAGATAATGTTTCTACTGCGGTTTGGCGTGGAAAACTTTGATACGTTATCATAGTAAAGAGCATTAACATTTGCTGACGTTGAGTAAATAAATATTCTGTGTACTACAGAGTAGATAGATTCCGCTATTATATGTTCAGTAATTGAAGCTATTAAGGCAAATGCAAGCAGTAACTGTGGGGAAAGCGCAAAACTTGTGAGTTTTACGAAAAAAAAGTGTTGTTTTGCGATGACTTGTTTCAATACTCATCAATGCGAAATCTTTCGATGGATTCATGTTTAACCACTGACCTGCATCCCTGTACGATTTTTTAATGCCCTACGAACAAAATCCCTCATAAACAAAACTTTTAAGTTATTCTCGTGCCAATTCTGCCCCTCGTGTGCAATATGCACTACAGCCTTTGGTTAACATCAAACATTGCAACTTTCGTTAATGAAGCGTCTGAACCTGAGAAAGATCCTAAGAGAAGCGAGGCATTCCATTGATTGATGTTCTAATGAGCTCTTATATTTAGCAGCTTAACTAAGAAGGTTTCCAACGTAAATTTCTGTTTGACTCTCGTTTGTTGCCTATTGTAGTACGCAGTAAGTTATGGAATTGGTCGAATATGCAATCTATATCATAATCATATATCGCTCTCATTGCCACCAAGTAATAATACACGTAATTCTATCTAGCGCATGCATTCTTCCGACAGCATTCCAAAGAACAATTACTTTCTCATCCCCTACCACATTAATATCGAAGTTCCCCATTCCTCCCTTTCTCTGAGTCCTACAAGCGTTTCTTAGAATATTTAGGGCATATCTGGAATATTCTCAAGTGAGTGCTCGTAAATCGGCCAACCCCAGTCCCGACCGAGTCACGTTGGAACAGTATAATATGCAAGCAACTTAGTGTTTTACTGTCTCTTATCGTCTCGATAGTGCGAGGTTGGTACAGGGAATCCCAAACTTCTTTCAATATCATTGCATATAATTTTCAACACAAAAAGTGAGATAAATAGAGCTATAGTATTTTTATTGAATGAAATACTTGCTAATTATCAATGGACGAAAACGGACGTTGCGGTCAATCTGCCCATCTTTGGCGAAAAGCTCAGTAATAACTTGGTAATGGGAACTGCGTGTTATCACTTATCTCTTTACCAAGTTATTATAGAATATAGAGCTTCCATTGAAAGAAAAAAAAAAATAAATAAAAGAATAAAAATAAAAAAATAATCCGAAACATTCGTTTTGTACATTGGTGGCCCGATAATTCCGGTTTCGGGAATGCTCGCCACGCTTTCAATATCGTAATCTAAGTATTGCATTACTGTGCAGTGGGATCTGGTGTGCGACAGCAGCTACCTCAAGTCTCTCGTACAGAGCACGTTCATGGCGGGCGTATTCGTGGGAGCTCCAGCCAACGGTTGCCTGGCCGACAGGTGTGATTTTATCATTCCCCGTGTCATAGGAAGGACACATTCAGTGTCTTTTTCATCGTGACAGGCGTTGTCATAGAAGTTTCAGCTTATGGCTGCTTGGCCGACAGGTACATAATTGTATCGCTTCGTATCACTTAGTGGAAGTAGGTATTTAACCCTACATTCAACTGTGGAGGACGCTTGGTAGTCGCGTAGCCCTTGTGGAATGCCCGTCCTTAATTATGCCCTGGTAAATTGATTTTTAAAACTTTTTAAATATATGTTCCCTTGAATGATCCTTTTTGGCTGTTTTACAGTAATGACAGGCAGTGTTGCATAGCATGTTGTATACTGTTGTATTGCTTTCCAGGTTTGGTCGGAAGAAGGTGCTGACCGTGTCACTCTTCATTTTCTTAGCTATGGCCGGCCTGGCCACGGTAGTGACTTGGTTCCCAGTGTTTCTACTCTGCAGGTTTCTCATCGCTTTCTCGGGACATTGCGTCTACCAGACGTCGTACATCATTGGTGAGGCAGCCGGCAATAAGAAGTTGGCTACCCGTATAAGTACCTTGTTGTGTTTACTGTTGTACAGTTTCATGCAGATGTTAACGATTCACCGCCATGCCCTCTAGCATGTATTTTGATTCCTACCTTTCGTTTTGCTTATTGCAGTGTATTAGTCGGCCTGTAAATATTTACGCTCGTTGCGAGGTGTGTTTGGTGCATCACTTAATAATACGTTGCTTATTTGCGCAAGGCAGTATGTAGAGATGTGTTGTAGGTGAGGCATTTTCGCTGTACCGTCTTGTATTTGTACGCAACTTATGAACAAAGACTTGTAAGATTTGTGAATTTTCCATTCCTTATTTGTGTAGGAAACAACAGTACGCTACTACATTCGAATTTAAAACTTATTGTTGCTTGTCCCATTTTTGCCTCAGTCATCGTCATGAGTAAACTTATTTCAAGAAAAAAAAAAAAAAGGAAGGAAACTTCCATAGGTTGCAAGGATACTCAAGAACTGCATAGTTTTCTGCGTATTTTTATGTCGTGATAGTTGGAGAGTTTAAGCTAAAAGCGATGTAACTTACATCATGATGAACGACGTAGTTTTCACATTTCTTCTACATTTCCAGCCGTTGAGGTATCAAGCATTCGTCACCGAGGAACCATTGGGATTCTCTTCTCGGTGCCATTCGCTCTCGGCTACATCCTGCTGCCTGGGTTTGCATATCTCATCCGAGACTGGCGGTACCTTCACTTGGCGATCTCCCTGCCGGTGGTTCTGCTTATTGCAAACACAATGCAAGTAACTCTTATTAATCAAGTGCGATTTTCCTTCCTATAACACTTGACAGAAATGAGTCAGATACCCGCGTTTGGCTAGCATTCTTCCGGCAATGAATTATTTGATGATGAATGTATGCAAAACTGGAGCAACCCAACTGCTGATAACCGTCACAATGGTGACGCTGCTGGCTCGATGCCAAGCAATAATCATTTGTGTCTCCTTCGCCAGCAGTCCACTGCATGAGTGATGACTTAAGCGTAGCTCGATTATCGCAGGGGTAAACGGCGATGAATCTTTTTCATGTAAATGAATACACTTCACTCCAATGTTACTTAGTTGTATCAATTTCTTGGGCACTGGTGATTCTAAAAAGTGCAACTCGTTTTGCAGCAAGGGAAAGCAAAGAGAGAAAGGTCGTACGCAGAACACAAATAGTGTAAGAGCTATCGAATGGCCTGTTTGTTATGAAACATTCACCGTGTTTGCACTAATAGGTAAGATAAAACCAAATACAATCAGATCTCGAAACAGTTCTTTTACGCTTCATTTGTACATTTTTAAATTTTTGGGGAAAGTAAGAAAAAAATTTTGACAGTTACTCACAAGTTTTACTTTTCAAACTATTGTCATTAGCAATAAATAGTGGTAAGGTTCATGTACGAGAAATGCAATTGAGATATCTGATCACCTCCGTGCGAGCCACAAGAAGGACATCGCCAAACCATTCAAAGTCGGGCTGCTGACCGGCGCGCCGGTCACAGAGTCGCAGATAGATTGAGGAAGTCTGAAGACTTCATGGATCGACTTCGTTCAGGCGGACCCTCAGTTGTCAACCAACAGATTCTTAGGAAAACCTTTGAAAATTACTCCACTCTAAAAAAAAAATTGGTTCTTCTTGCCGATAATGAAAAAAATACTAACCTCTGCGGTCACAGTGCCCAGGGATATCGAAAGTTGAGGAGAACGAGCTTGAGGTTCGCATGCAAGAGCAACGTCACGAGCACTCCCTCTTGTTTACAATGCGAAAAGAACGAGCACTTTGTTAGCCGTGGCAAGGATTCGTTGAGTGTCTGCAACCATGCAACCACCTCACCTCCTTGATGCTTGCGAGCTTCAAAGAGGCCTTCGACCTCCGAATTGTGGCTCGATCAGAAGAGAACAGATATATTTTTTTGCTTCCGTTGAGGAACGCATGCACCTTACCACTGTTTATTTCTAATGATATTTCCCTTGAGAAGTTAAATTTTAAGTTAATATCACGGAGCGCTATTTTTCAAAATCAACCACAAACAAGGTATAAGAAAGTGTAACAGGATTTTGCGAGACGCTGTATGTCACTAGCAATGTTCACGTTGTCAACGCCCTAGTTCTGAATAGGGTAAAATAATTTTCTTTTTGACTGTAGTAAAGCTCCGAGGTTACAGTTAGTGTGGAATAGAGTGTGTGGCAGCATCTTCACGATAATTATTACGCATGGAAAAGTACTGTGCATTTTTAATGTATTGCCCATAGTATAGGAAAATTACAGATAAGATATATTTAGATAGGGCTTAGCCCCTAACGGCTGTGAGACAACTAAACGCCTGAAATACTCGCTAAGTATATACATACCTATCAATCTCACAGTTTCTCGTCCCGTCAGCACCTAGTATTATCCAGACAGGGGTATAATCCGTCCGCCCTTGTGTTTTAATAGAATAAATACAGTGAATCGAGGCAGGATTCGATCCGGGAACCTATAGCGATTACCACCCCGCCATTTTAACCACTAAGCCACAAACAGCTGCTTGTGGCTTAGTGGTTAGAGTGGCGGCGTCGTAATCTTTCGGACCCCGGATCGAATCCTGCGTCGATTCTCTGTATTTATACCAATCAATGAGTATTTTGTCATTTTCTTCCTTCGAAAACCCTTCGAGTCCGAGTTGCCGGTTTTTCTTTAATCATAGGTACACTGGTTGAGTTGGAACGGAGTAACATCTATTTTGGTCGTTGAATTGCTATTTTTCTTTTAAAAAGTTTTTCTGTGTGTGCAGAGTATTGCCTGAGTCACCACGGTGGCTGATACAAAAAGGTTATCGTAAAGAGGCCGAAAAAGAGCTTCAGAGAGCTGCTCGCTGGAACAGGCAGAAGCCTCTGGATTCCATTTGGCTGGCTGCCACCATCGCAGAAATTCACGCTACGGTGAGTTACACACTCTAAAGGTCGGTAGTAAATAGAAAGATGTGATGGGTATGCAGGCTGCGCTAGTTTCGAGCCTTGTAAGTGCCAAATTCGTTTGTTTTGTAGGTACTTTATTCATCGTTCGGTGTTGGCATGGAATTCATTACCTAAGCCCGTGTTGGCCCGTGCTCGTAGACCTACAGTTCGCATTCAAGTCAGCTTTTCGATTGGTCCTGTTTAGCATCGCTTTGGGTGCCCTTTTGATTTTACTGTACTATCTCTTTACGCCAGTGCGTGTTGTAGCTAATAATAAACTCGCTTATAACTAGAGGAACACTATGAGAGTCTAGACTTCCGCCATGGACCGCAATGGAAAGAAAAACTTTAAATTGGTCTTGAAACAACGATTAATTCTTGCATCCCAAATATTCGATTAAGAGTTGTTCCTCGTTACATTCCTAGTAGTTCGTGTGAACTTTATGAAGATCCATCCATAACTTTCTGAATATGAATAAAGTTAAACTTAGGCAAATATTAAATATGAAGTCACTAATCATAAAATTTGACGTTTCGGGAAGTCTTCTCACTTCTTCAGAAACTACAAATTTTAGTCGTGAAGTCTACTAAAAAATCACAAAAAAGGTTAGTTTAATTTCGCTGCTCTAATGGGGCAGAGATGTTACCGGGAGAAAGGTGTAAAACGTGAATGACCGGGTCAAGTTTGGAGAGGCCTAACGTGAATGCTTGTACAGTCGGGCGATTAGGGAGAAGCAGCCGGGTACAGTCAATGAGCGGAGAGATCAGAGCTAGTAGAGTTGGAGGAGAAGAAGAATCAGTTATAGACCATGATGAGCGGTACAGCTGTAGTTACTGTATTAAGGTTGGGTTTTATTTTATGTATGTAAAGGGATTCTAAAGTTGTCAGTTCTATTGGGTTTGAAAAACCGATGATGGAAAAGTCTTTCCTGCTAATGGAATGATTATTTTGTTGTACATGAAGACGGGGAGCTGAATGGGTGGGTTTAGCAAGTGGTAAACCTGTTCTCCTAGACATACTAAATGTTGTTCAACGCGGGCTTTGCAATGTTGTCCAGTGCTGCCAACGTAGAAAGCATTGCATGACCAATTCAAAATAAATGCAATAAAATGTTTGCTGTTTAGAGCATACCATTTGTCTTCCTTTTACCCAGCAGTTTCACAAGAAATACACTTTCTTCGAGCTTTCTTCAAAAATATATAATGGTTATCCACATCATTTTCTTAGATCATTACTGCAAACTGTTACTGGACAAAATGTTTGATCCCGGTATTACTATACCTACTGTTTGCAAATTAGATATTTTCCACCCGCTTTCATACTACAGCAACGCCACTGTTACTACCGTCAGCTTTAACTGAGAAATTTCTTTTCCGAAGCTTACCCACTTGTAAATTTTAGGTTTTCGTACAAAAACACGTTTACCTTAGAATAATATTTTAAATTCAACGACAAATCTCCCACACACTTCCTGTCCAGTGTTGTGTATCAATTTCGGGGCAGAGGCTGCAATGCTTCCTACTCTGGCAACACTGGTCTTTGACAACATTACAAAGCCCGCGTAGATCAACATTTAGCTACATCTAGTAGAACAGGCTTACCACTTGCCAAACCCATCCATGCAGCTCCCCGTCTTCATGCAGAACAAAATAACCATTCCATTAGCAGGAAACACTTCTCCATCATCATCCGCTTTTCAAAACCGATAGAACTGACAATTTTAGAATCCCTCTACAGACATAAAATAAAACCCAACCTTAATACAATAACTACAGCTGTACCGCTTCATCATGGTCTATAACTGATTTTTCTCCTCCAACTGTACTAGCTCTGATCCCTCCGCTCATTGACTGTACCCGTCAGCTTCCTGCAAATCGCCCGACTGTACAAGCATTCACGTTAGACCTCTCCGAACTTGCTCCGGTAATTCATTTTTTATACCTCTGTCCCCATTAGAGCTGCGAAATTAGATCATCCACTTTTTAATAATAACTTTCCTTTCTTTGTAGATTTCACACTCAATATTTTTAGTTTCTGAAGTTGAGAGAAGACGTCCCGAAACGTCAAATTTTATGATTAGTCGACCGTACATTTAATATTTCTGAATATGCCCTGACAGACAGTAAATATAGCAACTAAGAGACAAACGGACGATCACATCATCATGAAAATAGAATTAATTATTTTTGCTACGTTGCTAACAGTTAATGCAAGTTTCATAACTTTTTGACTCATGTTCTCAAAAAGGTAAACATAGAGACAATAAAACAAACGACTGAACGAACCATTGGAAGAAAATTGTTGTTTGCTTCTCGTAGCAATCCTCACATTTCCTGCAAATTTTATGCAGATCTGTTCATATTGTTATAATTATGCTGCAGAGAAAATGAAGTTGGAGAAACAAACAAATGGTTGGACGAATCAACATAAGTTAATTACCTGTGTCTCCCTCTATCATACTGAACAATCCCTGTAAATTTTATATAAATCCGTCCATAACATTTTAAGTTGTCCTGGTAACAACTCTGACAGAAACACAACCTCCTTGGCGAAGGTAATAATGACAATAATAGAATAAAAATAAATTAGATATCTGAGAGTGACGCTCAGTCTCCCTTGGGGTCCGCTCTCTGAGAACTACCAGAATAAAAGTGTATTAGCAGCAAATAATATATACGTCTTGAGAACCAAATTGTCTTCTTTTCGTATTAAAGATGGAATGTGTAATTGATTGCATAGGTCCTAAAAATATTTTTTTCATAGTTACTTAAGGTAGTTTGATCCCTTTAGCCAGAGCGCTTTCTAGTCACTGGCGGATCCAGGGGGGGGCATTCATGGCATTTGCCCTCCCCTCAGGATTTTTGGGGAGGGCATTCAATACAAAATGCCCCCCCCACGGGAAATTATGCTGAACATACTTTAACAATTTGTATATGAAATAAAGCGTTCTGAAA
>LQNS02277275.1:4548650-4565661 GCA_001587735.2 Parhyale hawaiensis | reverse complement strand
CTAACACTTGAATTTTTCGTGGTTCCCACATCCTGTATCATATGAACTGGCTCTGACATTCTCATAGTTTGGTGGGAAATATTTTCTTTTTCATAAAATAGAACACTACCTAGTTAGTGAATTTTCTTAAATGTTATGTTTTTTTGTGCGAAACAGTATTATTTTTTATTACAGTGTATATATATTTGACACTGTAATTAATTAATCACGCGGCAGTTAATTACGCGTACATATATACATTTATCATGATATCCTAACATATGAACATGTCCAGACACGGTCATGCAGGCAAGCGCCCAAGTGCGTCCCCGCCGTATCCAAGATACCTTCTCCGCAAGAAAAATGTTGGGTACCTCGGAATTTTTTTCTCTTCAGTATTAGATAGGGGGAAAGAATAGCTCTTGAGAAAATCTTATTTTTCTGTTACCGACTTTTGGCCGCCAGCGTCAGACCAAAGAGTCAAGTACTGTTGCGATCTAAGCATCTATATTTCTTCACACAGAAGAGGAGAGGTGCACCTTGGAGAAGAGGACGCGCCTCTCAAAACAGAAGCTCAACCGCAGCGCCTAACGAGTTCAGTCCAAAGCTCGGCACCTGAAGCCGAAGAGGAACCCATCAATTGCAATTCTGTCCCGGCTGTTTCCAATGATTCTACAAAGCAAACATGTTCTGATTCTTGAACAAGACTTCTGTATTTATTACTATTAATATAAAGTTATTCCGTGTTATGTAAGAAATGTCGAACTCATTTTGCATTAAAACTTGTTGCGGCAAAAAGTGATAGTTGGAGGTGCTTTGAACACAAGAAGCGCAGAACCAAAATTTCATTTCTAGTAAAGATAAGTTGATTATTATTTGAAACATGAAAAAAATGAACAGTTGACACTGTAAGGCGAATACTGACGTATTTTTCTTGTTACTTATTGCAAATGCTTCTCTTTGTTTTTGAACTCTCGATTAGAGTATTGAGGAAATGCCAAGCTAAGCAATTAATATAAGTTAAATCCTTCAGATGTTTATTGTATTATATGGAATATAGAGAACAATGTATTGTAATTACTACTTATATAATGTTAATAGTGTTCAATTACAACACGTTTGCTGCATTAGTAAGGGCTACTGTAGTCAGGCATGGTATTTAGAAACAGCTCAAAAAGCAGTGCATTTCTCTCTCTGAAAACTTTGCCCGAGTTTTCAATGGCCTATTAATAAATATGAAACGGTTTCGCTAATTCCCTATAACTCAAGTAGATGTGTGTTATGAGGGCCAATGAGAAGTAATTTCTGTCAGTATAATCATATATATAAGCATACACTTTTGTATAGGTGTTCTCATAGTGTAATGGTTAACTGTTTTGGAAGGTGCAAGCCGCTGGTGTAGTAACCAGCTTACAGGTTATTTCCATTAATTTCTTGGCAACATTTACTCGCCCATCTTGGTTCTGTTCTTCCTTATGTCTTCCCTATCGCTCTGTCATGTGCGTTTGCCAAGTTTGGGAACGCCTGTGGGCCTGGGGTTCACTTATTTCATGACATACTGCTTAGATGTTTCTCTTTTTTTTCGGTGTAGTAGGATGGCGTAAGCTTTGCTCTATAAAAACAATACTGCTTCGTTGAAAGAATGCATATTGTCATTCAGCACACATGTCGAATTGGTCCTCAACTGGGTTGCCGGGAGTAAATTGCAGTGACTTCATCAGCGGCCTAACGCTTGCCAGGGCTTCGGCACGGTCTGTTGACTCGCCAGATGACTTCGTCCGACACGTCGCCGATGGACATCGAATATCACTGATGAGCTGGCAACAGGTGCAAAGCAATACTCAGTTAAAGAACCTGCTCAGCTAGATCTCATAGATGCGTTTTTTTTTTCTCTGCCGACTCACCTCCGAAAACATTATTTTGCAAAAGCAGAATATTGCTCTATTTGCTTACTTCTTGATAACTGAACCGTATTTTACGTACTGTATATCGTCCCACTATTCCCGTACAGGCGTAACCTAAAACCCTTTTTTTTCAGTTTCAGTGGTACATGTACTCAACGACCATATACGTAGCATTATTAAGTCTTTTCTCTAAATTCACCGGAATTGCTGGCATATTTGCTGTCCCTGGAATAAAAACTTTGAATCTCGATGGTGTCGCTAGATCAGTCAGAAATATCTATGCCCGTCTGTGTTAGGTCTTTGGGTCACTCGTACGTTTATAAATCAAGTTTGGAGCTGTTTCTAAGTATTGTCATTTTAAGTACAACTTAAAATGATAGGTCCGAGAAGTACGAAAGAGTAGCGCATAAATGAGCTAATGGCAGTCCTATTAATAACTTGATGACTGGCGCATTATGCATGGTATAATTTGCCGAGTAATTATTTAATGATTGGCCCATTACGTAGTTAATGACATTCTCAATGCGTACTTAATGATAGGCTCAATGCATACTTAATGATAGGTTCACTGCGTACTTAATGACTGGCCCAATACATACTTAATGACTGGCCCCATACGTGCTGACTGGCAGACACAACACTAACTCGTGACCGACGCAGTATGTACGCAGTAGCGGGCGGAATACTTGCTGACTGCCACGTCCAATATATATTTCATGACAAACTCGGTACTCCCTGCAATTTCCTATGATGCTTTGACTTACTTTTAATCATTGCATAAGTAGACCAGTTACTGTATAGAGTTTTAATACAAGTCTACTTGCTCAATTTCAGCATTGTCTGGAGTAGTACATAACGATGAAAGTTTCAGTTTCTGAAGAATCACATTTCTGCTTTTCTAAAATATCGCTACTCATTCAGGAAATACCGAAAACCCATACATAAGCAAAAGTGACATTAAGTCTTTAAGAACCATAATTTCATTGATGACTGCAGTAATACATACATAGTTAGCAGCAACATATAAACTTGACTGCCGTACTGTCCTCTACCTGCAACAATTTGTGTTAGGATTGACCGATGAACGCAGGGGAACACTAACGTGTAATGATTTTAGGTTCTTGATCAAATGCTTAAGCATGTAGTCCAGAACGCATGAAATTAATAATAACAGTGCCAATAAATTAACAATTTACATCAGGCAAAGAGAAAACATGGTGAAATATTCAAGAACAAAAAGCTCTTATTTAAAGAGCCGACTAGTGTAGGAATTACGTCGCAATTATGCCTTACTTCCTTGCTCATTTGATAGTATTATATTGGTAAAGTCATCATTCACTAATTAAATATATATTTGTATATTTATACAATCGCTACGTCAATATAGCTCTCTAAAGAAAATATAGAATTTAACAAGGAAACAACTTGAAGTATCTACATCAATACGACACTTACGCAGTACACCAGCATCGTAAAATAGTCACAGCACATCAATAGCGATGTGATTTGGGGGCGAATAATGGAGCAACTAGAGAAACACTCCGAGAGAGCAGATTACCGCCTAGAAGGCAATTATTGCAGAAATCTATAGAGAAAAACGAGCCGACTGACGCTAACAGACTTCAGGTAGACATGTGGATGGACGGATCATCACAAAAATTTAATCAATTCTTCCTCTTAATGTTCCCAACAGTTCTTGTAAATTTCGTGAAGGTCCGCCCCCACGTTTTGAGTGATTTTGCTAACAGATAAAAAATAAATGGACCTACAAATAGACAAGCGGACCAACGGATCATTACCAAAATATAACCATATTTTCCTTGGCGCATTTCTTACAGTTTATCTAAATGATATCCAGATCCGTCCTTAACTTGTTGAAAAAAAGACACACAAGCGAACGGCTTAACGGATCATCACCAAATATTACTCACTGATTCTCCTGACGAACCTAACAATAACTACCTCTAAATTTCGTGATGATCCTTCTATCATTTTCTGAGTTATGCTGCTAACAAACAGGCAAAGAGACTGAGAGAGTAACGGACAAACTCCTACTAAAACGTAACTTTTTCGGTGAAAGTAAATGAATTGTACTGATGACAAAGAAAAAGGGTAAGTTTAGATAAAAACAAAGGCAATTAATGAATACTATTTACTGAAGAGGAGCCAGTTTCAAGCATTTCCAGCGAGTGTAATGGACATTTGTCGGATTAAACCTTTACGCTGGATCTCCTTACTCCTGTTTAATAGCATGTAGGAAGTCTAAGATATAGGGCACGTTCGATCCCCGCTAACACACGACGTAGAATAAACGTTGTGAGCTGGGGCTCAACGTGCTTTGCACGTTGATCTCTGGACTCCAAATAACGTTGTTAGTACGTCGTATCGCAACGTGCTAACAACGGGCTGGGTCTGTCCTTAGCATTTTGCGCTGGGCGGTCCCTTAGCACGGTATCAGCATGCTTACGTTCGCAACTCTATACACCTTGTTTCGCTCGTTTGAGACCAACCCAGGCACGCGAGGTCTTTGCTGATCTAGGTGTGATGACTCGACACTGTGTGCATGCACTGCGCCGTGGTGGAACTTGCCTTCCTCAGAGATGAGGGTGGCAGATCATTTGAACCTTCCGTCAAATTGGCGCCATAGTTCTTGGTGACCCGTGGTTGACTGCAGCCGCACTTACTCCTCTGGGGTCAGTGGCTTATATCCGCAGCAGGAACCAGTGCATGTGGGTTTCCCAATTGAGGATGCGATCTAATTTAACTTAACCTTTACCTTTACTTTATGATACAACGTTCTTAGGACGTGCCTAGTCCGTTCTTAGCACGTTGTGACGACGTGCTACGAACGTCATCTGGAGCTGAATTGAATATGTCAGGTAGCTATGGAGTTTGTCACATCGTTGTCAGCACGTTGTCTCACAACGTGCTAACAACGATATCTGGAGTCCACAGATCAACCAACATGCTATGCACGTTGATCTGTGAACTCACGACCTGATTTCAACGTAGAATCAACGTCTAATTCTTAGCCGGTATTGGGTGCCGAATTAAGCCTGTGAGTTTGAATTGTCCGAAATTTCAGACGATAGCTTTGGCTTTACAACTCAAAATTTGTGCTTCAAGTGTTAGAAGCAATCCGATTGCATTCAGCTGGCTGAAAATTCCATTTTATAGAGCAAGATAGAATTTGTGAGAGGCTCATCGGTAACCGATTTAGGGTCAATTCTTGAAACATGTATCAACGTGTCTTAGCCAGGGCACCTGCCTGAAATTTCGGACAAGTCAAGCCCCAATGGCTTCATTTTGGCTCCCAGTTGAACGGCGCCTCAAGTTTACCAAGTGTAAGTGGCCGTATCGAATGTCTTATTGAAATGAGTCAGGTCTTCTCTATAGAAATGAGGTGTTTTCAGTCATTCAAAGTGTCGTACGCCTGTTCTACGAACTGTAGAACAGCATCAATAGGGGATTCATTCCTTTGAAAACCAAATTGTACTGCTGACATTATATTAAGACTTTAGTAGGTAGCAATTTCACCTGTAGAGGCGTAAGGCACAACTCAGTCGGTAATTAAAAGTGACATCCCGTTTGCTACCGCCCTATGAATGCGAATGACCATCGTAGCTTTGAGTATTAAGGGAAACACGTCTACAGCAAATGTCTCATTAAGCAAATGAGAAATAAGGGTTGCTACCCTGTGAGTTACTGACTTGTCGACAAAATTATCTATTGCAGAGATGTGACTTTCTACGGTTAACAACTTTTATAACTTGAATAGCTGATTCCACGAATGTTTGGCTTTTCTAAGTAGTCTTGTTGCTTTCAGCGATGATGCGCCGCGGTCAATATTTGCAAGGGAATGTACAGTAGTTGTGGTACATCGAAAACTAGAAGCTGCGACGCATAACCTCTTTTATTGGCTACTGCTATTTCTACCGTTCGTCATTGCTTAGTTTGGAGCAATGTTATACATGCTTCATAGTAAGTTTTTATATTTGTGCTGGTCGTTGTTGATGTCACGGAATCGATGTGGTTGTTTTCTGACGCCAGACTGTAGATAATATCGAGAACTGGAGCAGTCGCATAGAGGCAAAATATATCCACGCAGAACAGTGTAACAGGCTTAAATATTTTTTTTAGCAAATCCTGCGCAGCTCTCCCTGTAAGGCAAAAACATTCATCGGCAAATTTTTACTCTAACCCCCATGCGAAACTAGACAATTTAGACTAGGTATTGTTGTAATAGATACTGATGCGCTGAATATGAATTCGTAGGTCACAGCCGTCGGAAATGCTTAATTTCAAAGACACTCAAAAATTAGTCCATAAAATATAGGCTTTTAGTTAAACGAATCCTGCCTAATTGCGGTTGAGTACTGATATAATGCTGAGCCTAACAAATCAGCATATCAAAAACTACTCATTTCCAGCGGCAGCGACCAATAAATTCGTGTTCAGAGCGTTAGTATCTACCAGAATAGTGGTCTTAAAAAAAAATTCTTCGATTCGAGTGGGAGGAGGGAAAGGATATTAATAAGAAATAATCTTTCATCGATTACAGCGTCTTCTCTTATAACATTCTGTAGCCACGTGAGAACTAGAGCGCTCTGAGAGCCCATACCTCCGCCAAGTAAGGCAACGGTAACGAAAAATTCAAATTGGCTCTTAAACCATGAGTTCTTTTGTATCAACTCCAAAATCTAATCATTTGTGCCTTTTAATAGTATTAACAGTTTTTGCAATTTTTTCAAGATCCTTACATAACTGTTTGAGTTATGCTGCTAACAAACAGTATGACAAACATAAGTCAAACATGCAAACGAGCCAACCGATCTGCACGAAAAATTTAATCATTTATATCTTTTAACATTACTAATAACTCCTGCAAATTCCATAAAGATCCATTCACAACTTTTTGAGTTATTGCGAAACAAACATGACAAACACTACTCAAACAGGGAAACAAATCAGCCGATCTGCACCAAAATTAAACGGTTGTTGCCTTTCAACATTAATAACAACTCCTGCAAATTCCATAAAGATCCAGTCAAAACTTTTCGAGTGATTGCGTAACAAACAATATGATAAACACAACTCAAACATAGAAACGAATCACCCGATCTGCACCAAAATATGATCATTCATGCCTTTTGGCATTACTAACAATTCTTGTAAGTTTCATAAAAGTTCATTCAAAACTTTTTGAGTTATTGCGCTAACAAACAAAAAAATCAAACATAGCAACAAACATACGAGCGAACGAACAAACAAACAAATCATCACAAAATTTGGTCATTTACTCTTTGTGATATACGTAGTAACTCATGTGAATTTAATGAAAATCTGTCCGTAACTTTTTGAGTTATGGTGTTAAGAAAAATGAGGCAAACTAATAAACAAGCGGATGAACAGATCTTCACCAAAAGTTAATTATCTGTTCCTCCTAACATACCCAACGATTCCTGTAAATTTTGTCAAATTCCGTCCATAAATTTTTGAATTATAATGGTGAAAGACAAAGAGACAGATAGACAAACCCGACGAAAACATAACCTCCTTGGCGGAGGTAATAAACCAATCTGAGTAATTCATAATACGGGATCAGTCGGCAGTCTTTTTTCGTCCCGTACTTACACTTCGGTGTCTGAAGGCGCTGCGTTCCTCTAAAGAGCAGAACACTGCACAGCTTGTAGAGTACTATAGTTTACTTCAAAGTTGAAATGAATTCTTAAATTTTGTTTTAATATTTGCTGGCCAGTTGACGGGACGGAAAACATTATAGAATATCGAGCATAGTTGGGCGGACACACAGCAGTATTTGTAACCACACATTTGGACCTCGAATACTTGGTATGCGAATCGAAAAGACTGCGTGTGAACTTGAACGCGCCTTAATGTTTACATTTGCTGTTTGTCGTGTTTAGCGTAAATAAATAAGGCTCCTGTACTCTATTCAGAACTTTGCAAGCATTGCTGCCATTTAACGACTTTTCCATCTATTACCTACTAGGTTCAACCTCAGGGTTTAAAGCCAATTGGAATCATAGTGACCGATAAAAGCATATATTTTCCAACTAGTTTTTAGAAACAGTGCTTCCCGTATCACTTCTGAAAGCCTGGAAAGACGTTTGTATTGATCTTGTGTAGAATTCATTTAGATGTGGAAGTACAGGTACAATATCCTACTGTTGTGTTCACTTTTGGCTATATTTTCGAAGAAAATGTGTGTTTTTCTAAACGAGAACTTTCCTTCTCCTTTCTGAGACAAGCATCTGCCCACCATTGAGCAACTCATCTATTGATCACTACGGTACACTTATTTAACTTTTACCAAGTCCTTTTACAGTGTCTCTCTTTACACTTGTGGGAAATCATTTCCAAGCATATCTTAACTAACTGCTGAAAAATAATTTGCCTGTGCCATGTCACAGAATTTCATGTATGGTATGTCAAGGTAATTTTCGGGGAAAACATTCTCCACAAGACGCAACTAAGGTTGTACAAGCACTAAACGATAAGAAACTAGGGCACTCTGACAGCGCATACCTCTGTCAAGTGAGGCAACGGTGACGAAAATCTTAAATTTGCCCTGAAACCATGATTTTCTTTGTATCATCTCCAAAATCTAGTCATTTGTGCCTTTTAATAGTAATAACAGTATATGAAATTTTCTAGAAGATCCGATCACAACTTTTTGAGTTATGCTGCAAACAAACTTTATGACAAACAGAAGTCAAACATACAAACGAACTAACCGATATGCACCAAAATTTGATGATTTATATCTTTTAACATTACTAACAACTCCTATAAATTTCAGAAATATACATTCATTATTTTTGAGTTATTGTGCTACCAAGCATAAACTTAAAAACAGTGACAAACGAATGAACGGATCATTGCAAAAAATTTGGTCATTTACTCTTCGTGATATACCTAACAGCTCATGTAAATTTCATAAATATCCGTCCATAAGTTTTGGAGTTATGGCATTGACAAAAATAGTGCAGACAGACAAATGATGAGATTTACTGATCTTCACCAAAAGTTAATAATCTAGCTGTTCCTCCTAAGATACCTAACAATCTATGAAAATTTCATCAAAATCCGTCAATAACTTTTTGAGTTTTCTTGATGACAGACAGAATAACAGACAAATCCGAAGAAAACATGAAATCTTTGGCGGCGGTACTTAATGAGCAAATTTAACCACTGAAGATGAAGCGTAACGGTGTGACTTCTGAAGGCGATAGCAAGTGATAGTTAGGAGAAGCACTAAACTTAAGATTTATTGGTTAACTAGAGTACTCGCGCCATCAATAAGGACAGCGAGGAATTTTTGAAGATCATCTTCATTTAGCTTACTTTTGTTTCTACCGTAACATGCTTCTAAACGACTCGGTACACCGGTAAACTTGAATTGACATGAGAGATCAGTGTTTTCTCTTTCAATTCATGTAGCAACACAATCGTTCCCCACTGTACATATTTGGCATTCGACAAAAATAAGCTTATGTTAAGCCAGCATCTAAGTTTTAGTGAATTTAATTTCCCCACATTCTCGGCGACGTATTTTACCTACCGCATGATGCGCCTTTAGCACATCGAAGTTTTTACGTTCAAGCGAAAACTGTTCCATCTGAGGAAGACAGCAAGGAGGAAGAAAAGTTTGTCTACTGCCTCATGAAAAATCGTCGCGTGGCCTGTGCTCCGTTGATCAGCTACTGAATTTCTATGTCGCGATCTGAGAGCAAATATAGTTTCGATGTATGGAGACAGTAATGAACAACAGACTCCATGGCAGCGCGAAGAGAAGCTGTAAATATCTTGCTTGTTTCAATATCAAGAAGTGCTTCACGCAAGAAGTACATTTAGATAAAGAGATGAGGATCCCACTTTCACCATCTGCTGCAACCTGATCATCGATCTCCATGAAAACGCAACATAAGTACAGAATCTGCAACCTTGCCTATCTTTCATCTATTTGGTTAGGAGAGTGACGCGAAACACTAATATGTGAACCCACGACGGTATTTTTTATATTGTATTCATTGCACGGTAGTTCTCATGAAGCTGAAGCATGAGGAAATATTGACGGATATTGGAAAATGTTATTAGACTTTTCTTGCTAATAAGTGGGCCCATGCGTGAAAAAATTCACGCACTAATTGGTATGCGTGCTTAATAAAGACCAGTAGGGAATCTGCGATTCTCTGATTTGCTTCTTCATTTTCTTCATTGATCCTTTGACGTTCTGTCCTCCTTCGTCTCTTTCTTCCCAAGTCTCCTTTCACGTGCTTCTTCCATATTAACCGGTAGAAATAAAATCTTCAGTAAAACACTGCAATGAAATTGAAAGGAACTCCAGTCAGCTTATATGCAATATGAGCGCACCGTAGCCATGATCCTGCCTTTCAAACTGAAATATCTACTTCATTGAAGTGCTGAAATTTTGGCCTATGAAAAGAAATCTGTTCCGTTAATGAAAGACAGCAAGCTAGAAGAAATAATTGTCTACTGCCAGTGAAAAATAATCCCTTCGTGAGTGCTCCGTACGTTGATAATCAACTGAATTCATGTGACGTGACCTGAGAGAAAAAATGTCTAAAACAAACTCTAGAAACTGCAAACATCTTTGCTTCGATTTCAAGGAGCGTTTCAAGTTCGAAGTGCAATCAGATTAAAGGATAAAGATCCACTTTCGGTATCATCTGCAGCCTGATCACTGATTTTCACGAAAACGCGGCTTAGTTACAAAATCTGCAAGCTGGTCTAGTTTCCGCTTATCTATTTCTTTAAGGAGCAGACAGGAAAATAAATATATACACCAAGCTCATTATTATATAAGGATTGCGTCTTCCAGATTTTCTATTCTTTTGGCCAAGCTTTCAAGGCAAGAAACTTTTGGTCCAAGAGTTCTTAAATGTAGCTGAAATGTATCAAAGATACTGATTGGAAATTTGCTCAGCATAATTGGAGAGATTAGTCTAAAATTCATTTTACAATAATGAGTTTAAAAGTGGCTTGTGAATTTTGGAGATTTGTTAGTATCTATCTTTTTGGACAGTTATGATTTAATGACGAAAAGTTTGATTAAAAACGTATATTTTTCGGTTAATATTGCACACTTAACTACCTTGAAATTTTCCTAAGCAATGGAATGACCAGTATCACGAGCGTGGTGGTAAACTATGGAGCAAAATTATTGTTTTTAAAATTAGCTTGATGCTCATTAATTCTTTTTTTTTTAAGTTTTCGAACAGTCTCTCTAATATGTACTTAATCACAATTTGACATGCTAATTTGTATTCTGCTCCACTCATATCCGAAGTTTGCTTTTTTACCCTTCAACTGCGATTGTGTTTTTACGGAAGGCATTGTCTTATTTTTTAGCTAGTTGTAAGTTGTAAGGCTTTATAAGAATCTATTTATGCGTTGCGACGCACCATTGACGTTGGATGCGCTGACGCAATGGATGCTTTACTTAGATTCATATTGACCTTTTGTTACTCGAGTCGATCGTCGTTTATTTGAAATTGATGGTTTTGAGAGTTACTTTGGATAGCCATTTTCGATGACTTAACTAGTTTTAGCGTCTAGTTCTGCGTTTAGTTCTTCTAAGCTACATAACGTTATGGCTCGAGTCGCTTGACTAGAGGGTTGATGACGCTTTTCTTTTGATTGACTGTGTTGTTTGAACAAACATTAATAAGCATCTAGCTCATGTCGAAAAATAATAACTTAGCTGCAGAGTTTATTATCACGTCAGTGATACGATACTGGTCATTCAATTGGGACTAGCAGGACCAGTGGAAATTCCACGGTTAGGTAATATTTTCACATACTTTCTTTGACTTAAGGTAGTTCTCCCGTAATTTAACCTACCCCGTCTAATCTAAAATTCGCCTGACGAACCCCGTCTACCTTAACACAATGCGTTTAGCGGACCTTTGAATCTTGCATAAAGCGGTACCTCTTGCGTTGTTCTCCTATATTTATGCATGCCATTTCTAACCTCTGTTTTCCACTGTTTGCAGATTATTTAGCCGATCCTAATCTTGCGTGTTTCAATTTTTTTGGTCGGTCTGTTCGTTTTTTTTTTTTGCACTACTACGGGACCAGTGGATATTGATCAGCAACCTATCATTTTCCTGCTCTATTTGGGGTGATAGCTATACAGGAAACAGAGTCAGTCAATAATATAAAAAATCACCTCAATCTCTCTGCAAGAGTTTCGCAGCAACTAAAGAATGTAAATTTATCACTACCCATGCTCGTCTCGGCATTCGACAGCCGTTGAATATCATGCTCGCATACAGGAGCCCTCGCAGTACCGCTGTAACTGACACGGCACTCTACTACATAATCGAAAATGCACTGAGTGCTCAGAATGAAACAATTCTAATGAGAGACTTCAACCTTCCCCAAATTGATTGGAGTACTTTGTGCAGCCCAGCTCCAGGCAGTAAACTACTCGAACTCCTCAACCACCACCACCACCTGACGCAGCACGTTAATGAACCCACTAGATACGGTAACATTCTAGATCTGGTGTTCTCCAGTCCTGATTGCGAAATTGTTGACCTAGCCATCCTAGACCGGCTTGGGGTCATAACTAGGTAGAATATACGCTCAAAACTGGCAATGAATTTACCACTCATGCGACTCGTCTGAAGCTGCCAGACTACCGACGAGCGAATATTCAGGAAATGGCAACTGAAATAGACACAACTGACTTCGTAACCCCTATGAGAGACGCCAGGGTTGAACATTGAACAATGCTCACATATTTTGAAGACGAGCATTCTGTGTGCAGCTGAACGATACATCCCAAATAAACGAGTTCGTATCAGTAATGATCCCCTCTGGATGAATCGGACAGCGAAATGCTGCGAAGCGACAAGTGCGTTACAAAGCGTGGACGCGTAATGCAACAGAGGAGAACAGGTCCAGTCACATAAGGGCATGTTGGGATGTAAAGCAAATAGTCAGGACCACAAAAAGGGAAAAAGAAGTTTCCCCAGCCGCTATGGTAAAACGCAACTCAAAGGCATTCTATAAATATGTAAATGAAATAAGACTAAAAAAAGAATCCATAGGTCCGCTCAAAAAACCTGACGGTGCAATCACCAATGACCTAAGAGACAAAGCCACAATCTTGAACGACTATTTCACCTCTGTATTTACTGTTGAAAACGTTGCGAATATCCCTGAACCAGCACCGATGCAAGTTGCTCCCATAAACACATATGTTTTCACGGAGATTGAGGTTCTTCAAGAACTAACTCACCTAGATGTGTACAAATTCACTGGCCCTGATAATCTTACTCACCGTGTACTACGAGAAATGGCTCCAGTCATCGTGAAGCCGCTGCTCTAAATATTTAATCGCTCTCCCCAGGATTGTAAACTAGCTAAAGTGATACCGATCCATAAGAAGGGGGATAAGAAAAGCCCCAGCAGCTATCGACCAATCAGTCTTACATCGATCGTCAGCAGAACCATCAAACGCCTAATGAAAAAGCGCATCACTGATCACCAGAGGATCCAGCATCTCACAGCCGACACTCAACAGGTCTTCCGAAATGGGAGAAGCTGCTTAGCAAACCTACTGGACTTTTTCTCAAAAGTTACAGACATTAAAGATGAACAAAAGGGCGTAGATATTGTGTATCTCGACTTCCAAAAGGCTTTCGACAAAGTCCCCCATCAACGGCTAATGAAAAAACTTGAAGCCCATGGCATCCGGGGAGGCTATTTACGATGGATCAGGGCATGGCTTACGGGTCTGCAGCAGCGAGTAAAACTTGAAGGAGAGACAAGTGCCTGGACACGAGTTTCATCAGGGACTCCCCAAGGTAGCGTACTTGGCCCACTTCTGTTCTCAATTTACATTACTGATCTCGATCTTAACATCCGTAATAAAATCAGTAAATTTGAGGATGATACTAAACTATGCCATCCTGCCACGAAAAGAGCCGAGCTCCTACAAAACCTTGACCATCTCATGGAATGGAGCAGAATGTGGCTGATGAGCTTTAATGTCGACAAATGCTCAGTAATGCACATAGGGCTGATGAACCCTTCGCCCCTACTGCAAATGACTGGGACGGTATTGGCTGCTGTCACTCAACAACGTGACTTTGGGAATCACTATTACAAACAAGCTACAACACAGTCAGCAAGTTGACAAAAGTGTTAAAATGGCAAGCAGAGTACTGGGATTCATCGCCAGAAATTTTGAATACAAGTCCAAAGACATCATCATTCTCTTGTACAAGGCGTTAGTGCGGTCACACTTAGAATTTGCTGTTCAGTTCTGGTCGCCACATTTGTATAAAGATATCGATAATATGGAAAGACTCCGACGCAGAGCAACGAAATTGATACCTCAGCTGCGAAATAAGTCGTTTGAATGTCACCTAAAAAAAACTGGGTCTGATGTCTCTCGAGCAAAGACGTCACAGGGAGCAACTAATAGAAACATTCAAGTATTTGAACGGCTTCAACGACATACCTACAACGGGGCTCTTTGAAAGAGACCTCAATGATCGCTTGCGAAACAATGGTCAAAAACTCAAGCATAAAGCTCGAAGAACGACCTTAAGTCAGCATTCATAGTCAGCATTTGGAATCGACTCCCTTCCGATGTTGTTAGAGCGGAGTCAGTCAACGCGTTTAGAATAGGTCTTGACATATATAGGGGGAGACATCCTCCGCAGCTAGGAACTGCTCCTCCAGGAGTCGCAAACTCTTAACGGCCAAAGCTTCCGAGGCCACCTTAATCCGTATCCTTCGTCGGGCCCCCTGTGGCATAGAAAGAAGCTCATTGGGAAACAGCCAGGTTTCGTTTCCTGCAGGCCAATAATATCAGTCCTTCCTGCTAGTTCTATCAGTGATGCTACACACGTTTTGATTCCGTGACAGTTGTATGCGGCAACTCGTAGTTTATTCATTAGACAAAGAGTGGTGGATAAAACTTTGGTATGTACCTGAAACTCTTTCCGTATGTCTTTAGTCTATGAATCGTCGGACACGCGATCTTGGGGCCAAGCATCTGCGAACAGCAACCTGTTGTCTTTCAACACAGAAAGCATAATTTGAAAACTTTTTTACTACCGTGCCCCCAGATCAGTTTGACTGTCGGGTCCGTATCAGGAAATTGTTCTATGATTTCATGGCGGACATCATCTGTGAGATGCCTTCCCCACAGTTTTACATATACACAATTCATAGAGCGTGCCATAGCACATGTACACACTTTCTTACCGTTACCTATTATGTAGTTTATTTCTCTGTCTGTCCGTTTGTTAATCTGTCTGTCATTAAGATAACTCAAAAAATCGTGTACCGATTAGGACGTAATTTAAAGGGATTGTTTGGTAAGTTAGGAGTAATATGTAGATGATTAACTTTTGGTGAAGATTCGTCCATATGTTTGCTTGCATGTTTGTCTGCCTCTTTTTTCTTAATGCCATAACTTAAAACGTTATCGACAGATTTTTAATAAATTCACATGTGTTGTTAATTAGACCTATACATATAACAACGAGTAAATGACCAAATTTTTGTAATGATCCGTTTACTCGCTCATTTATCACTGTTTTTAATTTTATATTTGTTAGCACAATAACGCAAAAAAATAATGAGTGGTTCTTCACGATATTTATAGGATTTGTAAGTAATGCTAAAAGACATAAATAAATAAATTTTGGAGCAGATCGGTGGATTCGTTTGCATGTTTGACTCATGTTTATCATAGTGTTTGATAGCAGCACAACTCAAAAAATTATGAACGGATCTTTATGAAATTGCACAAGCTGTTATTAATACCAGAAGGTACAAATGAATAGATTTTGTGGTTGATACACAGAAAATCATGGTTTTAGAGCCAATTTCAATGTTTAGTTACAGTTGCCCTGCTTGGTGGAGGTATGCGCTCTCAGAGTGCTCTAGTTGCATGTAATATTAATAGATGTAATTCCCATGACCGTTTTCTAAGTTATTAGAAACGACAGGTAAACGAGAAACACACGTCAGCCCCAGGGCAGAGTTTGCCACGCAGGTGTTACTGCCCACTTCAGTACGCCGCTGTGCGCAGCTGTTGCTTGAGAGATTATGAGAAGAATGAAAGACATAAAATGAAATAAACTCTGGTTCACCTAACTATCTCTCATTCTGAGAAACACTACATACAGTATTTCTATCTTACCTATCGCTTAGTGAAGCTTGTGGCTTATAAGGGCTATTTAATAAATATATGTTATCATGCAGAAAACATCGCACTGTGCGTGGTTACGTGCACGAGTGAGCTTTTTCGGTACCTAGGTGCTTTCAAATCCGCCAGTCATACGGAACAGTACGAACGACTTCATCAAGTGTAGCAATTTTAGCTTGACTCAAGTCGGGTATAATGCAACTAGAACCTCCAAGGCAGGTGATGTGCTCACCTTCATCATCCATGAGTCGAATGCAAAAAAAAATATTATTACTGAACTGTCGCATCGTTCCGCATCGTCTACAAAAAAGCGGACAGGCAACTATTTTGTTCTTAATGTCATGAGCGTCAATTACTGTATTGTGTCGAGTCTGTCGGGCGATGCTCGTCGCATTGGATGGTGTACGCGCACCCCATGACAACCCGCTATCCATCTCCAAATTTAAACATCATGATTCTAAATCAAGTCTGAACGCAGTAGAAAACACTCTTACTTACTTCTGGGATGTGTCGTACAGCTTTTGCTTTTTCTGGTCTGGATCATATAATCGTTTGGTTGAAGTGTGCTTTAGAATAGATTAGATAGGCGGCAGTAGACGAACCGATAGGCCCATTCCCCCCCCCCCCCCAAAAAAAAAGACACCGGAACTTACACACCGGCCCTCTATGAGCTACTGCCAATATGTTTTCAGGATATAGAGGACTGGAGAAAAGAGAAAAAAGGGGGAAGAATCCCTGCCAAAGAGACGATCATGAATGCATGCAAGCACGATCAACCCAGGCAAAAATAATCGCTGTAACATTGTCGTAGGACCGCCGAAAGGAGTCACGCTAGTCGAAATGAGTTGTAAATTGCCGAAATGAACTGTAGAATCGCCGCAAAATAAACAATTGGCCAATTAGGTAGTTT
>LQNS02277275.1:4528022-4538022 GCA_001587735.2 Parhyale hawaiensis | reverse complement strand
AATGATGACAGACTGGCTTCCCACTGCATTGCATTTTATGGAGCCTTTGCTCGCCACAGTCATTTAATCTAAAATCTCCAAATTGTTCAAATACTGGAGGGCCCGCGCTGTCAAACATGACTGCAAAGAATTTGCGTTGTTCATGCTTCATACACCATGTTTTCCTTCATGCAATTGCCAACTTTAAAGATCATGCAGATGAGGGTTCACGGCTTCTGAATTACTGCGCATTGACTCTTATTTTCTTCCTCTGACATGGAGAATATTAATTACTTTTGCAGGCAGTTCAGCAACTCTGAACATAAACGATTCGATTTGGCATTCTAGATACCCTAGGATATCATATTCTTCCGACAGTTTTTTTATTGAAAGCTGTTTCATCGACCAATTATCTGCGGGAAGAAACTACGAATCAAGCTGCATGAGAGTGCAATGGAAGCTTCAGATCTCTTCAGTGCTGAGATTTTACCTTCGGTAATGCAACAGAGTTGCATTCAAATATAAGGTCGCTTCATATTTTGCCATAGATTCGATGTACAGTATTCAAAAGGTAATAGTCGTAAGAATCTGACTCCACGATAGCGCTAGGCATGGCAGCGCTGGGAAAAAGCTTTAGATATCTTCATTATTTTAGTTTCCACTGTCACTGATTACGATGCGGTTGCCATTATCAGCAACCTGGCCTATTTTCTACCAATCAGTTTTCAATGAAGCTTGACTGGATAACCATGGACAACTTTCAACCTGGGCTAATTTCCGCCTATCTGTTTTGTTAAAGCGTGGCAGAAAATGGATAAACAGATAAATAAACGAAAAACAGATACATACACATCGGTCTGTATTATATTGTAGATAGCCCAATCAATTGTACGGTTGATATAGATTCCACTACACTTAACCGTCCATCCCAAATCGGCCCAAGCCAGTTAGGCAACTTCCATCAGGTAATTGTGTTTGAGATAGAACACTTTAAAACCTTTAATTTTTAATTGCCTGATGTAGCAAAAATAGCTCAGGCAACCAGCATTTTTACCTCCGGCAGGGCAATATAAATTATGCAGGTTGAAGCTGCCAGAAGCAAAGCTTGCTGACTGCTACATTTTTATCCATTTCATCTGATGATGTCGAACAGTACTGGCGAAACCAGTCAAATTTTAGACGTAGGGCAACTTTTAGGTTTTTATACATGGAAAGCACAGAAAGTCTTAGCAAAATTCAGAAAATTTATAGACAAATAAATAATGCTAAAGGTGGTCATTATATTAACGAAATTTACCTTAAAGAAGGGTTGTTTCCCAGATTTACTAATATATATATAACAGCAATTTACCTCAGCTGGCTACTACACTGCCACTTTTAAGCACCATTGGATGGAACATTCCCTCCCCCTCCCAAAAAAAGAGATTCCGGCTGGATCCGCCTTTGATTAATAATAATGTAACATCCGTGGTACACCACACTAGAACTCGCTTGCAAAACAGCGCTCGTAGAAAGGCTTAGGACTAGCAGCAGAGTGTAGTGGAATCAAATGGTTATGGTTCTGACCCTTAAATGACTGTATTTCGCCTCACAGGTAATAGCTGTTGTCACTGTAGGGGTGGCGATGGCAGTTTCGCTGCCGCCAGCCAGCGACGAGGAGTCCCTCACTGATTCACCGGTGAAGATTTCAGCAGCGGAGTCTCAAGCGGCCGATTCCAATGACTGGGACCTGGACCCACTTTTGGCTCCTCTACGTAGCAGCGCAGCGAGGAAACGATTCATTGCAAGCTTACAAAGACAAATCCTGGGCATTGAGAAAAGAATAGTGTACTTTGAATCGAAAAAACCGTTTAGATGGCGATGGAGTGTAATACGTCTTAAGAGGAGACTGAGGAAAAAGCAGAGACAACTTATCAACATCAAAAAACGTTCCTCGCCGGGTATGCCAAAGTCTCGTCCCAGTAAGCGACCTAAAACAGCAGTTCAGCCAGTTCCGAAAAAGAAGCCCCCAACTAAAACACTGAAAGCCACTGACGCCTTTCGACAGAGAATGATGCGAATATTTGGTTGAGTAATAATTATTCAAAGCATAGACAATTTTTGAGTTTCTATCTTCTGAATGAACTTGCATCTGGTAAAACAGTTTATAGGGTTTACGTGAGCATTGTACAGAGGTCGACAACCTTTTTGGTCGAGAGCTGCAGAAATGCAATATTCGTAATAATCTTCCTTAAGAGCCACATTATGTTTTTCAATACTGAATAAAAAAAAAGCTAAGTTCCTGCATTTTTAAGTAAGTCCATTAACTTTAGAGTATGATAATTATCTGAATACATTTAACTAAAACTATGACAGACAGTGTTCAAAATCTTTAATATTAGTAACAGTGCCGTTCATACGAGAACTGCAGTCTTACTTTAGTCGTTAATAGTTAATAACCCTTTACTGAACCTAACTAATCATAACTTCCGTATCTTTTACCACTACAGTTGGTATGACTTCTGATGCTGCGATGATAATAAATTAATATAATGGCTTGGAGACGGTAGTTATACTATGGCTATAATAACAATCATATAATGACTGCGGAATGATTCATTGTTTATATCAATAAACGTCGGCTAATGATCATGTACGAGCTAGAAGCACATAACAAAAGAGACAGAACGGGCATGCCAGCAATACTTAGTTGTCGGCCTCAGCAACATTGCATATCGTAATTATAACGACGTAGATCAGCTTACAGGCAGTACTCATTCCACTGTACTTGCATACCCTTCCAACAAACTCTTCCACTGTATGTATTTTACAAAGCTGTCGCTCGAGTACTTGACGTAGAATTAGAAAAAAAAATGTTTTCTTTTCTCAATTTAATATGTCGAAATTGGTAAGAAATTTACCTGTTCAGATTATCCAAGAAACGCGAAAAATGTTTTGTTTTCTTTCATCCCTTTAATAAAATAAGGTCAACTTGACCGCACACTTCAAATAGGAACTCCACATGCACCGGTTCTTGCTGCAGATTGGTGCCCGCAAGACCTTAGAGGAGTTTACGGCTGTAGTCGATTATAGCGTGTCAGACACGAAAGGCTCATGTGACAGTTGTGAACATCTGATCGTCCTTATTTGTGGCTCGATGAGGTCTGTCGCACTTGAGAGTGAATGCAGGAAACGCTGACGCCACAATATGAGTATTACATGAATGCACCTGCCTGGCAGGGAGGATAACATGGGGGCCCCAACATGCAAACCCACCACTGTTGCATCCATCCACTGCTGCCCGGGATTCCGATTCCTGTTTTAATCGTGATGCCTGCCAGAGGTATATTTTGGCGAGCCATTTCCCTGTCAGAATATGGGCCTCACCTACCCAGGGCTGTTCCGAGTGCCTTTTCCGTAGTTGTTGCAGCTGGCCGAAGTTCCTGCTGACGATCTTAGTAGCGTTAGGTAGGTCCCTATACTTAAATGACACCTCATTTCCTGCCAGTAGTAGCACGCTGGCCACTTGAGACCAATAGGATTCATCTAAGTTCGTGTTAAACTTAAACCTTCTGGCAGAGAAACCGAGAAAATATTGCTGAGAATTCAGGGCGAAGAGACTCAGTATTGCTGGGCTAGTGATTATTCTAACACTACATGGACAATATATTACTACTATTGAGCCTTTACTAAATGTGCCTGAAAGGCTAAAACTTGGCAGCAAGTTAGGAGATACTCTTCTGGAAAGTTTTCGCCATAGGCACAACTCACACTACAACTACGTCAGCTATTGTGGCAATTGTGTCAAATGCATGAAGAGAAGTACAAATCTAAGTTACAAGTTCAGCCTTGTCACCTATGCAGAGTGCAAGACACAAAACAGTGCGCATGCACTGTTGACTATATTTAGTCCAAAATGTCTATATAACGTCACCCGTGAGAGATGCACAATGTGCGGTTTATCACAGTAAGGAGCTGATCAAGACAGAACCCATCTTTGCCTCTTCGATATTCTCTTATTGTCTATTGTTGGTTCGAGAAACATTCAGCACGAATTTATTTTCAAATAAACTTGTGAAAATTTCTATCAATAATTTATAGACGTGCTTGAGAAATAATTCTTCAGCGTTTTCCATGCTGTAATGTTAGGGACGCACTCCGAGAGCACAGAGCTCCGCCATGCCACCAGACCAGAATCCTGTTTTTTGTTCAATCAAAAATGTCACCTTCTCTTCCGCTTAGCATTTCGAACAGTTCCTCTAAATTTTATGAAGATTTGTCTATCACTGTTCGAATTATGTTGCTAACAGGCAGAAAGTCAGACAGTCAATAACAGACAAAAAGACGGAAAACACATGTGTACAACTTCTTTGGTTTAATTAGACAATTACGTACAAATTAGTCAATAACATTTTCATTGCTTCTAACATCTCGTTCTATTTCTCAATACCTGGGTCATAAAAATCTCCATGATCCAGCTAAAGAATGCGTCAAAGAAGCCAAGGATGGTGATACTTAAGAGCTTAAAAAATTATGCGAACGCGGAGGACCTAATCTATCGTACGTACACTCCTGGTAATGAGCTTGTGACTCCATAAGTTACTTGTACTTTGACAAATAGCTGTTTTACATTGTTTCTTCATTATCCGATGTGCGTCTTCAGAATGTCCTACAGTCTTTATGGTTTCACAGAAATATGTATTAAGGCATCTACGTTTTTTCAGCTTTCTGAAGCGTAAAATTTTGAAACAGCGTTGGCTTAATTCTTATAAAAGAGCATATGAATTCAACCCGGCAAATGCACGCATGCGTCAAAAGCACCTTTGGAGTCGAGTGTAGCGTCTTTAAGATGCAATAAATCGAGTGAGTTTTATCTTGAGCAATATGGCGTTGTGGAGATGGAATCAGATAAGTGAATACCTAAATGTTTTCGATTTATTTGCATCTTCTACCAATGACCTACAATCCTCTATAATTTCAAATCGCCGGAACAATTATTGGTTCAGATGTGTATGATTACACTCCGAGATAGAAGAAATTTTTAACAAGATTTGCATAGAGAACATTGCAACAAGAGAAATTAATTTCTTCCCTTCCGGCGAACTTTTATTAAAGCAAAAGTCTATACATATACGCAGAAGCCATACAATTGTTCGGTAAAATTAGAAAAAATATATATCAGCTACTAGACGCTGCGCGCGGTACAGCAATATAACAGTAAGGCCGGGAACACATTAGAGCAGCAAGCGATGCAATGCGATTTTCGCTAGAAGTATGTTGCGTGTGACCAAGAGCTACGTTTCATGGTCGATCACATTTATGCGATCAGCAGCAATGTGATTGCGTATGTACGTTCTCCAATATTGAAAAGCGGTGTGAAGTTTCGCCGATGTAACTACAAAATAGAAAAGGACAAAATTGCGAAACAGCAATTGTGCTAATAATCGATTCATGTTATGTATTAATGATAGCTTTTTCTTGGTATGGACGTAACGAAAACTGATGAACACATTCCACAAATTGGCGAGATTTATGCGCTTATCAACTCAGTAGCAGGCGACATCAGCCTAACCTAGTTAGTACGCGCGGTGTGAGTTTTAATCATCCATCGAAGCTTTCATTTGAGATAAGTTGCAGCACTGCCTGATAGAATGAAAATAATGTTTACTCATTAACAATTAAATCAATGAAGAGGACACTGTCATAACAAAAATAGTCTATACTTTCACATTTCCAGCAAAAGAAAATAGGATTCGGACAAGTTCAACCCCGTTATAGTGACATTTGTGAAGTAGTTAATTCAATTAATTTAATGAACTGCTCTCCATAACAAAAATGTGAAGCATTTCCTATTGCAATACAACTGTAATTTCTATATGAATGATCCATTTGTTGAAGAGAAAGTTTTCAGTTTGAAATGTAGATTTTTTGGGTTTTGCACTATAGGCACGGACAGATTCGAACATAAGTGTGATACCAGATACCGCCACACGAACTTCGTTGAAATGATGTTAATCATGATATTAATATTCCATTTTGAAATTGAACATACAATTTAGCGCAGTTGATAAATTGACGAAAGTTATCAATATCTATTGGACGCATATCTAGAAGTTACTCTTTACTTAGTTCAGGTAGGACTTCGCTCTTGTCATTCAGTATAGGGCGGGCCACAAGCTCAGTGGATTAACTACGGAGAGTTTATGTTCATTTTTGGTAAAAAGAAGACACTATTTTGCACCACACTTTCAGTTTACAACATTATAGTAATATTATCGAATGCTATTGGACATTTATCTGAGGGAGTCATATGAAGCTAACTTTGGCGACTTGAAATTAAGCTTATAGAATACTAAAATGCAATATAGGTATGCAGTTTCGAGCATGAATTGAGTCATGAGGGGGTCTAACTTGTGAGAAAATATCTTGAGAACATTAATCAACTTCTTCTGCTGCCCAGTCATTGCACTAGATAGCACGCGTCCTGGCAATTTGCACCATTTAAGCTTTAAGAGTTATTATAATTTGGTTAATATAAAGTCTCTTGCATAATTTCATTAGAGAAGTTAACTTTATTGCTTGAATTGAGAGTGTGGCGGCATCTGGCATCTTTCCATACTGCCTCGCTATCAACGCGTATTTCTTTGACTGCTTGCTTCAGCTGCGATGATTTTTTTTGTAAGAACGTAAATTCTTTGAGGAAAATTATGTAAAAGTATTTATATATGAGCCAAATAATAGTTATTCAACACTGAATATATCTGATTTCTTAGTGTTTTTCAGGTATCGCTACAACGTGGCTCATCAGGCGTTGTTCTCTGATAATGCCTACCGCATAGCTGGCTAGGTACGTTTGAATATTCCCTAGCTATGTGTTCGTAAGAGCAGTATTCTACAATTATTGACAACAAAGGAAATATATTTAGGTCTTTTAGCAGTTTTATATTTTTCTTGGTAAGCGTAAAATATTTGGCAACAAATATAATTGTTGATATATGGCTCTTGAATGGAGCCGAATCAGCACAGGGCCTGCTGTCGAATCGCATGAAAATTTGTAACATGTAGCGTTGGAAGACGATGCGACATGCGATCTGTTTTGCGGTTGTGCGGCCACTTCATAGCAATGCTCCCAGTTACATTTTTCAAGCAACGAATTTCTTGCGTTGCATGTCGCTTGCTGCTTCAATGTGTTCCTGACCTAAGTGTCACATCCGAGCAGCGTAAACTAACTTGCAAAAATTAAAAAATACCTAACCAGTCCACCACATCTAAACTTTCCTACGGAACGATGTTGTTGGAGCTGGTGAATGAGAAATCCATCATGTTCTTAATGATGCTGTAATTTTTATGGAGAGGAGGGCTGGACCTGTTAACGACAGCACAGCGTAGGTCGACATTTTACAAACTAATGATCGGACCGGGTGTTTGCCTATTACAAGGAAAAACAATGTGAATAATTATTAAATATTACGACAATTTGGCCAATAGTTTAAACTAACTGTGGTATTCATAATTCAGATCTGACTTATGGTAGACAAATGTTAGTCTCGTATTCTACTGGGCTTCTTATGACGTCACCGGTCCAACGTACATACGCTGTGTACGACAGTGCTTTAACCTGTTCCGTGTCATCATCCTTGAACCGAGTGCTTCATCTCTAGCAACATTTTGGGCCGGAAACGGCGACCGAAAGGGCGCTTACCGACTGCCAGCGAGCGAAGCGAGTGTTGCAATTAATAGATATTGATAGGCGCTTACCGATTGCAAGCAAGCGAACGCACACACACTCGCCTAGCTGTGCACTGGCTACTAACTCGCCATTCTGTGTGCGCTATAACTGCGCGTGCGTTCAAGAAAGCCTTCTTGCCGCGCAACAACCCCCAGAAGCACTGCAATAAGTACTACTAAAAATAACCTAACCTTACATAACGTAGCCTAACCTAACTTTACCAAACGTTACCTAGCCTAGCGTTACCTAACCTAACTTCACCTAACTTAACCTAACCTAATCTGCGATAGAGCGAACAGGCACAGCACTCGAACTTCAACGCCGCCCGCACGTCCACCGACGCCCGTACAGAAACGTACATAGCCAATGGCGAGCTTGTAGCCAATGCGCCCCGGCTGCGCTAGTCGTTCACGACCACTTTGTGTGCGTGTTTGTGTACGCAGATCGTGTGCGTGTGAGCGGCGTTCAAGTTAGCGCGCCGCGCTGCTCGCTGTATCGCTCATTAAGTTAGGTTACGTTAGAGTAGGTAATGTTAGGTAACGTTAGGTAACGCTAGGTAAGGTTAGAAAGGTTAGGTTGGGTTAAGTTGGGTTAGGTTAGGTTATGTAAGGTTAGGTTAGAAAGTTAGGTAAGGAGATTAGGTTAGGTAAGAGTAAGTTAGGTTAGGCTAGGTTAGGTTAGCTTAGGTAGTATTCATTTTAGTGGTGGCGCGTGCAGGAAAGCTTACGTGAACGCAAAGTGGTCGTGAACGACGGTAGTACGCCCCGGCTGCCGAGCGGTCATCGCTCGCCGACACGACACTCGCAAGTTTCGCTGCCAGACGCTCGACGTTCTGCGGCTCCACTTCTTTCGAAGTTCGGTGTCCAGGGAGCACTATCGTCGTTCACGACCACTTTGCCTTCACGTAAGCACTCCTGCTAGCGCCACCACTAAAATAAACACTACCTAGGCTAACCTAACCTAGCCTAACCTAACCTACCCTTATCTAACCCTAACCTAACCTCCTTACCTAACTTTCTAACCTAACCTAACCCAACTTAACCCAACCTAACCTTTCTAACCTTACCTAACGTTACCTAACGTAACCTTACCTAACCTAACTTTACCTAACCTAACCTAACTTTATCAGCGATACAGCGAGCAGCGTGGCGCACCAGCTTAAACGCCACTCACACGCACACGATCTGCGTACACAAACACGCACACAAAGTGGTAGCGAAAGACGATAGCGCGTCCAGGCAGTGTTCATAGGTTGTTGGCCATCCGATCGCTCGCCTGCAGTTGGCATAGCCCAAAAATTGCTCACTTTGTTTCTCTCGCTCACTCGCTAGTTCACTTGCAGTGTGTTGGTGCCCTAATTGTTTGTCGGGCTATTCTACATCAATGTTGAACGATACACTCCTGAATGCATGCGAAAGTGATTAAAAGAGATGAAGATCTGTCGATATCGCTAAATTTAGGGAGTACACAGGATGAGGCAACACTTCCCATCCAAAATCTTGAATCTCGGCTTGGGTCATATTTACAGAATAATGATGGATAGCATTATCGTGTTGTAGAACCCTAATTTCCCCATTAGCGTCGTTACTGAATCGCGCTTAAACGCTTCGCAACGGGGATGAATATCTTGTTTTGCTCGAGTAGTCGCCCTTCTTCAGAGGCTGAGCCATTCTTTACACTGCTTCATATTGACCAAAAGTCACCATTTTCCATCGTCAGTGGAATGCGAGAAACAAGCGCCATTTGCAACCATGTGTTGAGCGAACAAACTGGCTGAAATTGTCTAGCGCTGATTTCAGTTGTTTTCGCCCGAACTGTGTAGCACCCATGCTCCAAGTTTCTGAATCTTGCCCACTCAATGAATCGGGTCCACCACAGTTTCTCATCATAGTTCATCTATTCAGTCAACTCTCTGGTCGTCTGCCGTTGAATTCGTGAGCAATTTGATGTAATCATTGCTCATGAAGTCAGTTGGTTGATCCGTCGTATAATTTTCATTTACAAACGCTAAGAGCAACAGCAGGCTGTACTTTGAGGCATTGTTTCTGCTCTATTTGGCTACATGAAAAATCTTACTAAAACCTTTTGCTTCATCAACATGCCGAATATTGCAGAGAGCAAACGATGTCGAAAATGCTCAGTTCGTTCACTTGACATTCCACATTAGCAATCTGAATGTGAACCAAAAGTAATTCAGGTATTTCAAATCAGCACTAAGTTTAACGAAACACTTTGTCTTCTTCTCCAAAGTTCTAAAAATACACCTTTGTTCGCCACTAAGTTTATTCAGTACTATACGTGAGTAAAATCGAA
>LQNS02277275.1:4489744-4520276 GCA_001587735.2 Parhyale hawaiensis | reverse complement strand
ACACTGCAGTACACGACCAACCGTCATTGTCTGGCACCGTTCCAGTTCGTTCTCAGCTCTGCTCTTGACCGCATGCAGCATGGCTGTTTTTGTCTATAATTTGTGATCCTAAATCTTTCTTCACATTACGTCTAGCTAACTTGCGCGTTTCATTTGTTGCAGATGGTAGATTTTAATCCTATACCTGAAGATGTCCACCGTTGAGGGACGAAACGTCGTGTTTTATTTAGCATGTTTTCTATTTTACTCACGTATAGTACTGAATAAACTTAGTGGCGAACAAAGGTGTATTTTTAGAACTTTGGAGAAGAAGACAAAGTGTTTCGTCAAAAGTAATTCAATTAAAAATAACACACGAGCTCCATAGAGCAAAAATAGCTCATGAAAAAAATACAATAAGTTATTTTTTTTCGCTTCTCCGTACATTTATGAAGTTGAAGAAAAATGCAACTTTTAGAAGCATTGTCCATCAGAGCAACGAAACCAACAAAAAAAAAAAAAAACTGTGAGTGGAGTGAAGAAGAGGAGAAAGATAGACGATAGTCGGGGGAGGTTAGTAGGTAGAAGGGAAAATGGAAGAATGATGAAATAAGAAAATAGAAGGAGGTTAAATGACCGGGCCGGGCCGCGGGCCGGGCCGGTTTAAGTAGGGTAGGTTTTTTTTATTATGTTTCTGTGTGGCTTACAGTGGAAAAATAAAAGTCGTCAGACCGTTGTGATGTATGTTGATCAGTTTTGTTTTAAGTGGTTGTGTTGTAGGTTATCTGTAGAGTGGTTCGATGTTGTGTTGTGCTGATTGTCTGCTGGATGGCCAGTTATGCTTGTGTGTCTGTCCTTCATGTGGTGTTAGTTTGTTGATGATGTTGTGGGGTGTTATGTCTTCGATGTTTTCCCATATTGTTTGGGCTTGTCTTTGCAGGGTTATGTTAATGGGTTGGAGCTTGCTTAGTTCATGAAGTTCTGTGAATCGCTTTTGTTGCCTGAGCGATATGCCTGTGATGTACCTTGTGGCTTGATGTTGAACTCTTTGCAATTTCAACATTTGTGAAGTAGAGCAAAGATGTAGTGGGATTGGTGGATATATGAGAACAGGTCGAACCAGAGCCATGTAGAGTTTCCTTTTGTTTTCTTACGAGAGATTCCTGAAACGGTATAACTTTGCTAGTGTTACTTCTGCTTGTGTGACTCTATTTTTGATATGTCCGGCAAACCCTCTGTAGCTAAAATTCAGATCCAATACATTGCCGTTGGTGGAGTATTGTATAAGTCTGTCATGCAGTGTCACGTTGACTGTTTTTTGTCTTCCAATTGGTATGATTTGGAACTTTTCTTTGTTTGTTTTTATTTTACATTTGTGTTCGAAGCTGTCTATTTTCCCTACTGCCCAGGCTGTTGATGTGGATATCATTCCTGGAGACCCTGCTAGTGTTACTATCTGTGTGATGTCATCTGCGTAGCTAATGTGCTCGGAGTGCGTTTGGGGTTCTTCTAGATCGTGTGAATAATAAGTGAAAAGTGAAGGGGAAAGGCAACTGCAATGTGGTACACCGTTGTGTAGTGAAAACTGTGGTCCTGTATGTGCGTTAATCCTGATGCAAGCAGTTCTGTTGTCTAGAAAGTTACTTAAAGTACGTGCAAGGCAGTCTGGGAAGTTGGCGGTTACTATCTTGTATTTTAATCCGTCATGCCATACTTTATCAAATGCTCTGCTTATATCTCTCAATACAATGTCTGCGTTTTGGTTATTGGCTTTTGCTGTTGCTATCATTTCATAAAATAGTGCCAATGCTGTGTGGGTGCCATGTTAGGTCTTGAACCCATGTTGTCTGATATTGTGAAGTGAGTCGGCATTAAGAATATATTGTACGTAGTCTGGAAAAATGCAACTTTTAGAAACATTATTCATCAGAGCAACGAAATCAACCACCAACGCCCAAAGAACAGGATCAAGCCGTACACTGAAGCGACATGGAGACCCAGAAAGCTGAAAAAGTAGCGCTGTGGTTGACGACTGGACATACTGCAAAACAGCCAATCAGCTTCTGACAGGAGTACAACGGTACGCTCAATTATCTCCTTATATAAGTAACAAACACAGGGATGTCAGTTCACGCCAAGCTTTTAACACTATCTCAGCTCCTTCCGTTTGCTCTGCACAGCTCTTCAGTTTAATCTACAGTAACATTCCGCCTGAAGATAACAATATGCGATGGTTGAAACTCGTCGCGATGAAGACCTTCACTCCCTTGACTTTCGACAGCTCATTCGCCGTACAGGACTAACTATAATTTTGAAGATTCGATGTCTTGAGAAGTGCAATAAAAATACATAGATGTATATACATCGTTGTATGAATATATTTACAATTACATAATTGCTCCTCAACCAGTAGTACGCACCAAATATCATTGAAACGTCTATGTTCGATTTGAGAAGTTGCAAGTTGGTTCTTGACTAATAGAAATTATATTAATGAATAGCTGCTAAGCACTCTCAGCTGTATCTCTCCCTATCATGTATTATCTTGAATACCGCGTTTCAAGAATACAATCCAAAACAGGGTGAAATGAATGTACTCGTATGTAGGAGGTTAAAGAAAAACACTGCACTATAAGGTTAGCCAACTATTTTGTTGGAATCAATCCATGTATCGCTCAATATTTTTCGCCCTCCATGATCCTGAAGATAGCAGGTAAAGATGCCACGTTGGCACAAAAATAGAGAATATTTTGTGCTCTTCAGTAGTATGAGGCGAAGTTTTGAGAGAGGGTGTGTGACAGACAAAGGACGTTGGAGGTGAGAGAGCGCAAGACACGTCAGGTTTTCTAAGTCAAGTTGGAGCAGGTGTTGCTTACCACTTGACTAAACAACACGCATCTCTCCTCGAAGGCCTCGTCGCAAAACATCATTTCAGGCAACCGGGTTTCAGTGCGACGTATCTCTTACTTTTTTGAACCCAAAGCTTCAAGTCCTTACTTTGACAACTCTTTACTTCTTTTTAGTTCACTGTCAAAGTGCACCCTAAAGCACCGAACTAAAGCTTACAGACCAGCACCAAGGTGCAGTTTGGTCAAACGATTTTTGTAGCGATTGCGGAGTACACAGGTTTACATAGAGAAATGAGAGGGCATGTAAATTATTAGATTGGGCACCCAGCTGGATTTGAAACCTGGGGTCCTCCAAAAGAAGAAAAAATAGCTAGATCAAACATAGATATGTACAAGACATAATATTTTGCAGGGTCATTTACGTATGACTCACGGTATGTTTAAAAAGTTCAATCTAGACATAATGTCTGCTGCCTTAGGGCAGCCAGTCGCTCAGAAGAGACCTGAAAATATTGGTTATGTACATTGCTGGCACCGCTTTAAATATATTTTATTTGCTAAGCCACGTCTAAAACAGTAATGCTTGGATAATACTACACAAATTACCTGGTGCACTAGGGTCTCGGTTTCCCATACGCTGACGCCACTCGCTACTCTGAAAAATCAATGTGAATGAAAACTTTGAGCAATTCCCATGAAAGTTAAGATATTCCAATAGGTACTAGGCTAAGTGACCCTTAGCAGTCATTAGGACTGCCAGTCACCAAGAAAGAGCTTGAAAATGTCAGCTGGATCAGACAACAAACATAAAGATCAGATACCCGAGAGCCCTCCAACAGTTTTCCCGTACTCATAGTGAATATTTGGAATAGACTCCCTTCGAAGTCGTCGATGCAGTCAGTCAATGCTTTTAAAAACAGTTTTCGCAAACATTGGGAGCCACATCCTGCACAGTTATAAACTCTTCTTCCAAGAATACCAAACTCTTAACGGCCAATTATTCTAAGCCACCGTAATCCATTATACTTCTTCTCCCAACTAACATAACGTCTCCAAGTTCCCCGGTTCAGCAGCAATTAAGTGTTTGCACGATCAATTACTTGCCTTATCCCCACAGTAGCAGCAGCATTGCGTCCTGGACTAGTGTGCTAAAGACGCTGGGATCGAGCGTAGAACCTCATAAGTAATCTTTGTGGTGTCTGGAGCATTGCTTCAGCAAACATGCTAGGTATACATAACTACCGTAGAGCACTTACTTTGCCCAGAAATAGGAGGATGGGGCGCGGGTCGTAGAACCTTCCGGCATTGGCACCATAGTTCTTAGTGACCCGTGGTCGGCTGCAGCCGTACTTATTCCTTTGGGTTCACTTGCCTTATACCTGCAGCTCAAACCTGTGTTTGTAGGCTTCCCAGTGGAGGGTGCGGTCAAGTTGCCTTGACCTTTACCTTCTTCTTCATTTCTTCCTCTGAAGTCTCCATGATTCTGACTTAATGGCGATAGCTTATAGAGGGCCGGAGCGTGAGTCCCCTCTGCTCTTGGAGAATGGGCCTGTTGCTCTGTGTACTGTCAGCTACCTTAACTAGTCGAAGCAAAGACCACTTGACTTATATAGTCCTAAACATCAGAGAGGTGGGCTGCCATCGAACCATTGATTGAAGTTTCGGGCGTTGACCGTTAAGCGATTACCTGTGAGCCTTTTAAGAACGCAATCACGTACTGTAGAATGGAGTTTTCAGTTGGTCAACATGACGGGCTGCTTCTAACACCTGCAACACGATTCAAAGCGACGAACCCAAGTCCTTATCAATAAATTCGGATAAGTCAAGTCGAGTCGGCTTGGCCTAAATCGACTTTGGCGACCCAGTCGAATGTGCCCTATTTTATGTTAAATGCTACACGACATTTCTGAATCAAGCTGGCTCGCGGACTTGGAGGGATGTACATATTTAAAAAATACTTCGATTCTTCTGTGTATTTTCAAGGGTCGCGGAGCACACGCACAAGGAAACAGTAGTCCAGCCCCCCCCCCCTCAAGAAAAACAACACGAATACGGCGGGCCATCTAAGGCCCCTTCTATACTAGCTCTTAAAACGCTGCACTTTTACCTACTGCTGATGCCTTCCAGTATTTTATGGAATCTATACTAGGCGTTACAAACGCGGCGTTTTAGGAGCTGCTGAAACGCTATGTGTTCTTTGTACCCCTGCTATACTAGCGTTTAAACGCTGCGTTTTTGCTGCTGACGCCTCCAACACGAACACTGCGGTAGAACTGCCTTGAAACTGCCCAGTATAAGTACACTAGCGGGTAAAATAAGAGAAGGATTTTCATTATTTGAAAAACAAAGTTTAACTATGTAGAGTAGGTTAATAAATCTTTTGATGGGGCCTTAAAGAATGTATTTAACATATTTCTACTAAATATCAGGACAAACATAACTATACTTAACACATTAGAGCAATCTAACAAACAATAACAAAAATTAAACAGTGCAAAATAAGAGAACGATCGTCTCTAAATCTTGCAAACAATCTTACAAACAAATAACATGGAACAATGGTCAATTTTAGGTTTAGAACAATTAGCATGGAGTACTAAAACCTTTATTTTCAATAACTTCAGCACAGCGACGATTACGCGACATCAAAAGTTTCTTACAAAACTCTGGAGTTATTTTTTCCATTCCTCTTCAATTTTAGTCCACAGATCCTTTACTGTTGTTGGTTGTCGTTCTCTTACATTGTCACCTAGGATTTTCCATAAATTTTCAACAGGATTAAGGTCCGGGCTTTGGGCAGGCCACTTCATGACTTCGATATTCTCTTCCGCAAAATATTCCTTCACTTTCTTTGCAGTATGGCACGGGGTATTGTCCTGCATAAAAATTGCTGGCTGGCTTGGTGATGATCGTAGAGATGGCATATCATATTGCTGTACAAGATTGAGATAAACATTAGCATTGACAGTTTCTTTAATGGCCACCAACGGTCCAACTCCTTCAGATGAAAACTTGCCCCACACCATTACGCTACCTCCCCCATGCTGTACAGATGTTTTGACACATGTCGGGTTCAGCCTGCCACCTGTTGCACGTCTAACATACCGTCTGCCATCTGATCCAACCAAAATAAATTTACTTTCGTCGCTGAAATGCATTTTTTCCCAAGTTTCATCTCTCCTAACGATGTGCCTTTCCGCACATTCAAGTCTTGTTTTCTTATTCTTCTTACTGATAAGTAGTTTAGTGGCAGGACTGCGCGACTTTAACCCACATGCATTGAGGCGACGAGAAACTGTATAGCGAGACACTTCGGAAGATCCTTCTGGGCATAGCGCTTCATAATCCTATCAACTCGTACGGTAGTTTTTTGAGAGCGGCCTGCAGATACCGGTGATTCCAGCTGTTTCTTTTCATCATAGGGCTTCAAAGCAGGAGAAACAACGCTCTTGGATCGGTTTACCTCTCTTGATATGACCTGAACTTAGCAATTTCTTCCCGCAGCTCAAAAATAACCTTCACGTGAGGTGCTATGTTTCTAGAATGGTGTAATCGTACGAGTGGCAGTTCTAGAAATCATGTACACGAAATTGAATGTTACCAGATGACTGGGGTAAATGTGAGAATATTTTAGAGACGATCATTCTCTTATTTTGCACTGTTCAATTTTTGTTATTGTTTGTTACATTGCTCTAATGTATTAAATATAGTTATGTTTGTCCTGATATGTTGTAGAAATATGTTAAATACATTCCTGAAGTCCCCATCAAAAGATTCATTATCCTACTCTAGATGGTTAAACTTTACTATCAAATAATGAAACTCGTTCTCTTAATTTGCCCGCTAGTGCAGTATGACACGCGTTGGAAGCGCCTCAAGACGCTTTGCCACCGCCTGACGCCCGAACACCGCCGACAACCGAAACGGTGCAAACGCCAGTATAGACTAAACATTTGCTTCCTATTCATTTAACATTTATTCATTTAAGAGGCGTAAACTTGGCGTTAAAACTGCCGCTTTGAAAACGCCAGTACAGAATTGGCTTTCGGTCAAACCGCCGAGCGGAAGCAGTTGGCGTTGTCATAATTTGGAGAACGTAGAAATTCAGGACGTTTCTGCTCCACCCTAGCGCCGGCCCGCTCAATCATAGCACTTCCCACCGATGGACACACTCACGAGGTTCAGCACTTATGAGATTTGCCCAACCTGATAGGTTATCTTACTTTTGGAACAGCCGCCTTCTTTTAAGATAAATTCGTTAGGCCCTCCTCATTTCTATTCTCTGGAGAAGCTCTTCAGCCGATATCTCAGGGTCAAAAAGCCTATATTTATTACCTAAAGGCTAACCTAAATATTAAAAACCCTCAAAGCACTCCGATGACTGTTAATACCAAACAATCTAACAATTACTATTTTCCAAAAATATGCCGCTCTTGTTAAAAAATTAATGACATTGTGGTAGAATTTCTAAAAGGTAAAGTCAACTTGACTGCACCACCTAGTGGGAAACCCACACGCACTGGTTCGTGCTACAGATATAGGCGAACCTGCCCCAGAACAGTGCAGCCGACCACAGCTCGTGAAGAACTATGGGGCTATTGACAGAAGGTTCTTATGTAACGACCCGCGCGCCCTATCCTTATGTCTCCACCTCCACGGCAGCTGTGCATGCCTTTTCTTTGCTGAGTCAGAGCGCCAATCGCTGCACAAGCTGGCACGCCTGGGTTAGGAAATTTGTGGCACATTACGATTACGACGAATTAAGTTAAATAAATATGTTATTGCACTGTACGTTAAATCAATCACAAAAAGCGTTCTATATGTTCTCATACCCTTGACGATGCACTTACATTGTACTCACATTATTCAGATGTAGTGTAAAGAAATGAATGGTTGCGATGTATGATGAGCGCCCTGCAACTTAACTTAAAGCGCGTTCGAGTTGGGCATAAACTCAATGCGGTTAGCTTAAATCAAGCAGGACTAAGGGCGTGTTCGATTTAGGACCTAAAAGTTGAGCTAAGCAAAGCCCTCTTGACTTCACTTGTCCGGAACTATTGACAGGAACCTTAGTTTCATTTTGCATCGTGTTATACGTGTTTGAAACGATCAAAATTTATCAATGATCTACGTTGCGTTGCCTAGTAGTTCTATCATTTTGAATATTTGGTTGCGAGTCGTAATGCGACCTTCAAATTCTTTACTTCGTAATAATGTAGGAATAAATTAAGTCCACTGTTAACCGCCGAAAAAGCAGCACTTTTTCTTTAACCTATAGTTTTTGCACGAGCGGTAGTTTGTTGCCAATCTACAGTCTTAACTGAACAATGGATAGAGACACTATACGCGTACGCATCATGTACACACAGACCAGTGTAAAATATACGCATGCACTTTTCACACACATTTCAGTTATAAAACTAAATTCAAGTACACAACATACCTTTATTGATGTCCATTGATATTCAATGGACATCAATAAAGGTATGATAGGGCGTGTTCTATTGGAACCTGAAAGTCGATATAAGCCAAACTTACTTGATTTAACTTGTCCGAAACTGCAGACAAGTGCCCCGAATTCTTCCCGTTTATTCAAGTTTCATTCGATGAGTCAAAATTTATCACATACGAGGCTTCTATATAGTCATTATCACTTTGTATAATTGAGATTTCAGTGGGTCCAACGTAAGCGGGTCGCTTCTAACACCTACAACACGATTCAAAACGACGAAGCTAAAGTTCCTGTCAGCAGTTGCGGACAATTTAAGTCAAGTGGGCTTGCATGGTTTTAGCTCGACTTTTAGGTCCCAAATCGAAAACGCCCTTAGTCCTGCTTGATATAAGTTAAGCTCATTGAGTTTATGTCCTAATCGAACTCACTTTATGTTAAGTGCAGGGCGCTCATCATACATCGAAATAATTCATTTCTTTATAGTACATCTGAATAGTGTGAGTACAATGTAAGGGCATCGTCAAGGGTATGAGAACATATAGAACGCTTCTTGTGATTGATTTGCACGTACAGTGCCTTAACATTTTTTAACCTAATTCGTCGTAAGCGTAATGTTCCACCAATTTCATGTATCAACTGACCAGTGTCTACAAACAATGTGTGTGTATGTTAACAACGAACAAGCCGAGCCCAGCGCACTGCTTCGGCAACAAGCGAGATGAATCAGCAGTTTCATAAACGGGTTGATTTAAGTCAACCCGTAAGGTTAGATAGGGTAGGTTATGCCATGGTGATTAGGGTTCAGCAAGGATTACGTTAGCTTAAGTAAGATTAGGCACGGCTAGGCTGAGCTGTCAAGTTAGAGAATACAAAACTGAGAACATAACCGATGTAATACTTCGGAAAGTACACGTCGTAAACTTTTATAGTTGTGCAAGCATCTCTTAGGTTACTGTCCATTGAACTAAAAGAACCTGGCCTAGTCTAACATAGCCTAGATTCTAGAACAAACCAATCCATTTAATGTTTGAGTGATTCAATTCACTAATTGGCAAGGCATCGCGCGCAATGGTTGGTGACATTTACTCCCTGTAACATGTATATAAAATACATAGAGACTCAATATTAACTGCTAATACACGAGCAATTTTCACATGCTGCTCACATCTAAACGAAGTTCAAGTACATCACACACCTTAATTGACGCCTATTAATTATGAGAATAAACTTCACGGCTCGTAAATTGTGGATTTGCACAGTTTTTTCAAGGTACTCATCTGAGTGGAACACCATCACAAACCATCACCCTTCGCCCACTGGGGCCTGCGACCTGCCATGCCATTTGCTGCCCTGAGACTGCACTTGCTGAAAGGTTCAGGAAACAAAATTCGCCTCACGAGCAGCTCTGCAAATGAGGCGAACAGCTTCATACTGCAACTGAGGAAGCTTAGGCAGGGTCTTGAGGGGTAGTGGCGCGGAGGCGGTCACGGCGGGTGATGGCGTCATGAGCTTCCCTGGTGAGCCGAGGGATGTATTCCCTACGGTGGCCGGCCGGGATGTGATGCTTGGCAGCTGATGTGAGGGCACGATTGAGAGCCTTCAGTCCGCCGCTACAGGAGGAAGGAAGTGGGACAGAAGCGATGAGTTCCTCACTCTCGCGTCTGAATTCCTCCCAGTTGGCCCTCCTGAAGTTTAAGAAGGTACGTCTAGGACCGGCAGGTGAAGAAGTACTGGATTCAGCAGCGATTAAGATAGGTGAGTGGTCAGAGCAGAGGGTGGTTGTGGTGGAGGCGGAGGGAGAGAAGGAGGTAAGTGAGGAGGGAGTGGTGCACATCTGAGGCAAATCTAATCAGGATGATAGCTTGCGGCGCTGAACAAGCCAGAGCAGGGCTTGTGGATCTTGCTCGCCCAACCCGAGCACCAGAAGAACCACCCCCTGCGGATGACACTCCGAGTGCAAACCGATCAGGGGTAGGTGGGGCCAGGGTTGGGGTTAATGTCCCACATATCAGAAGGAATAACGGGAAAAATGGGACAGAAAGGGAAGAAAAGTGGGAAAGGGTCTGCCGATAGTGAACGGGCAGGTCGTCGGCAACAAGGGCCTGTCAGTAGAAGAAAACACAGAAGACAGAAAGAAAGGAGAGTAAGAGAGTAGAGGGAGAGGAGGAGCCACTCGACCCATAAAGTTTCTACTCTTGTGATGAGTACCTGTGGTTGATCTGTAGAGAGTCTCCGCAGAGTCCACCCACGGTCGTAGACGCACAGGCATCGGTCTGTTTTAATCGCCATCTCCGGAGAATTGAAAATCTAAAATTCATGAGACATGGACAATTGAAGAAGGGCATGGGCCTGATGCCTGACACCTCCTCCTCCCCATCCAGCGCGCGCTCCAGTAGAATCTTCACTTGACGATCCGAACTACGTATCTGGCTGGCCTATTAAGAACGTCGAACGCAACAAGCAAAGCAAACACAGTATGTTGTGAAAGAAATCGAAAGCGGTAGATAAGATACAAGTGAAATGGCCTTGTCTTTACTTTGAAAGTGACTGAAGTTCTTTCAAGAAGGGCTTTACCCTACAAAGGAAGACCCCTAGCGAGGAGTTATCACGAAAGAGAGAGGAGGTGCAATGTACCGCAGCCTAATGATTTGCTAATAAATTCAATATTTATAGGTATTTCGAATAAAACAATCAACAGGCATACTCTTCAGACATTCATACACTAGTTGAGACATAATTAGAATCATCAATTCAATGGTAAATTATAATAAGACACCATAAAATGAACTTTTCTAAGAGAACGCTAGAGAGCATACAGCCATATACATCTTGTACGATAACCGTGACAGTTAACTCACCAAAGCAGGCTGTGTGCATGCGTTGCAGGAACTGTGGGGTGCCTGCTGTCTTGCAGGGACTGTACTGTCTACGTACGCAGAACAATCAATGTACTACGAGTGTACACAGCAATATTCATACAATGATACAGTACACAAGAGACTGCGACTGCACTGATGTAGCCTCAATTAGCTAAGGTAGTCATATTAAGTATTAATAATGTGTATGAAGCTTTGTTGTCCATCAGTAATTATAGCCCTGGGATGAAGTTACATACAGATACACATAATAAGCAGAAGTTGAAACGTGCGGGGCTGCCGCCGTACGAATGCAGGGTGTGGTGCATTGTAGCGCAGGTCTCCCTTTATAGGGACCATTTATCATAAACTCTATGGTATTTTCACGCATGCATGGTATTTTCACTCAAATTTTTACTCAAAACATGAAAAATGTCAGTTTATATAAAGTCAGTGTGAGGTGCACCTCAGGTCTTTCTTTGTAGGGTTGAGAGGACATCTGTGGTTGAACTTCGTTCCAGCGTAAATCAGAGCTTCTTGCAAGTTAAATTTTCCCCTAGCTAATAGTGGAAAGCGTCACATACAGAACAGGGATCTAAGCATGGACGTACAGACGGATGGAGCCTCAAGCAAAATCATAATATAGACTAGTCGACTTTTGCGTATAAAAATTCACGCAAAAATCGATATGTTTGTCTAACACCTATAGGCCGGGTGCGGAATCTTCTCTGACTTGCTTCTTCATTTTCTTCACGGATCCTTTTTCGTGCTCTCATCCTTAGGTTTTCTATATTGATAGACAGAAGTAAAATCTTGAATAAAACACTCTAATAAATGTGAATGCAACTAAAATCAAGTCAGGTTATGTACAATATCAGCACTCCGTAGCAGTGATGCCGTTGATGCCGTCTTAGCAACGCAAATATCTTATTCATTTGAAGTGCTGAAAGTTTGGCCTGTGAAGAGAAAACGGCCGACGGAGTCGCGGACGACCTAAACTGCGATGGAGCGACAGAGCGTGAAAGATGTCAGGGAGAAGCAGCTGGAGGACGATTGGGTGGTAGATAAAGCGCTGTGGAGGAGAATTGCGAGAAACAGCGGCCCCCTTTGAAAATCGGAACGCAACCAGAAAAAAAAGAGAAAACTGCTCCGTCCTATAAAAAAGGCAGTAAGCTAGAAGAAATAATTGTCTACTACTCGTGAAAAATCGTCACCTCCAGAGCCCATCGTTGACCATCTGCCGAATTTATGCTTCGTGACCTGAAAGAAAAAAGTTTTAAAAACGGACTCCAGAAGCTGAAAATATCTTTACTTGGATTTCAGGAGGTGTTTCAGGCAAGAAGTCTCTTCGGATAAAAAGATACAGAACCTTTCGCCATGCTTAATTTCCGTATATCTTCTCCCTAAAGAGGAGACACGAAGTAAATACACGAAGCGTGTTATTGTATAAATATATAAAATTTGGTGTCATAGTAGGTATGATACGTATAAAATCAACTTCATATCTTTCTTTCGAAACTGACTGAAATGTTTTTCAAGAGCGAGCTGAAAGAAAACAGCTGTGGTTAAATTTCCTTCCAGCGAAAATCAGAACTTCTTGCCTGTTGAATTTTCCCCTACGTTATAGTGAAAACCGTAACGTGCAGACACACGTACGGACTTACAGACGGATGGAGCCTCAAGCAGAATTATTATATAGTTTCTCACACTTCGTAGTCATGATGGGTACCTACTTCTGCCCTGTGCCATATCCACAGATGCTGGCAGGGGAGAATTAATGCAAAGCTCCGACAAACTGTACTCTACCAGTATGGATATGCAGTGAAGCAAGAATTTAAATACCAATGGAAACTTGCAAATCATGAATTAGAAAGTGAAGAACGAAACTTTTAATAACTGCTGCATTGTGTAAGATGTGTGCTTATACTCTATTAAACTAAGTGGTTTTAAGATGTGCGTGTGCTTAAACCTCTTATATGTATTTGAAGAAAACAGGTAAATCCATTAATAATAAAGTTATTTCAATTTCCTTTCTCTGTCATCAAACAAGTTCATCGGTGCTATTTTAGAGATAAGACTTTTCGTAACCGGAAAGTGTGATATGCAATATACTCAAAGCATTCAAATGATTCTTTGACTATTGATGCATTTTATTGCTATTTTTTTATTGCTATCACTAGTATCTTTTTTGGGAGAAATTTCATTACTCCAGCGGCTGGAAATGTTTAGACTATGTCACGAGTACTACGGACCGTGCATACAAGCCGAGTGCAATAATTTATCAGCATACGCTATCTACATTAAATTTTAACGGGTGCAACGTTAAGCTGAGAATTTCTTTCCAACCGCCGACTAAGAACAAAAAGGACTCGCGCAGTACAGACAGGTGTGAGATGGCCGACATCAGGTGTGGCCTGTTGTTTGTTAACTGACACCTGTGACTACAGTCAAGGTTCTCTAATTAGCTGAAAAGAGATCTCTGATTACTGGATGCTCCACGGTTGTAAGAAGGGCTCTTGTTGCCCAACTTTGTAGATTCACTGCCAGTTAAGACAGTTACGATGAAAGCTGTGCCTATACTGCGGCCAATAGGATCTTCGATAGCTGATTACTTTACATAGTGGTCTTCTCTGTCATTAAATGGCGGGAGAATACAGGTAATGACTTCATTAAAAGCCACGTTTGTTTCACTCTCTTTCGTGCTTCTCTTCTCCTGGGTATCCCCCATGTCTTCGTTGGGTTTCTACTTCGGTATGAAGATTTGACAAAAGAACGGCCCTGTTGCTGTTCAATAAATGAATTTGAACGTAGGTAATGCTTCCGATCGGGGCACGACAAGCCAGTATGCAACCAACCAATATCTTGCGCTTTATTATATAGTAACGTTACTAGTAGCCCGTACCGTTAGAAAACGACGGTACACTTTTTGCGACGATGCCACTCGTTCTTGATTAGGGTGGCGATCCCACAGAATAATTATATAGTTTGTTGGTTGTTTCTGTGGCTGCTTGCTTGATTGGCTGGCTGATCTCTCCGTCTCGTTCTGAAGCGGCTTTGGATGAAAAATTTGCCAGCTGAAGGGTAAGGAAGTCGTTACCTTCTCTCTTTTTTTATCTAAGAGCTGAAAACGACTGAAGTACTTCTAAACGGTAGCGTAGATACTAGATTGTAATTCCTTCACACTACGAGCTTATATAAACTCGTGATGCACAAATTCAGTAGATGATCTGTAAAGGAAAGAGGAAATATTTCTCTTACAATAGAAGCCCAAAAATCAATGCGGGAGAGAGTGAGATTATTTTGTACCGTAATTTCATGAAGGCGCAGCCTCAAGACGAAAAGCTGCAATAATGACAGACGCTCTTTACCTATGTCCTTATTGCATTGGTGCAAATGCGTTACTAATAGTCAGCAAAGTTAAGCACCAGAGACTTCACTAATCCGGACTTGATACAGGTGGGCTCACTTCGACAAGTTCGACTGAGTGTGAGGCATTAACCCTAAATCGGCTGCCCTGGAGACTTTGAACAACTTAATCTTATTCCGTAAAAGAAGCATTTAAATAGTATCAAGTGAAACCAACCTGTTGCTGCTGCTCCTGGTAACATTTACAACGTGATTCAACAGGGCAAACCCAACAGCCCTCTCTCAAATCTGGACAAGTCATGTCTAGTCTCCTGTTCTTCTTTTCTTCTCCAGAAGTCTCCTTGATTCTGACTTAATGGTAATAGGCCATAGAGGGCCGGAGGGTAAATCCCCGCTGCTCTCTCGGAATGGGCCTCTTGGTCCGTCTAATGCCTGCTATCTAATCTAAACTCATCTCGCAACCATACAGGCGATTCATACGTTGCCACCTAGCATATCCCCAATCAGCGCTTGTAGAGGGCTTTTGGTACCCTAATTTATCAACAGTAGCAGGATGTGCTCCTTTGCGCTAGAAGCAGTCCAATACGCTGGAAATTTTGAGCTAAGGTACAACGCTGAAAAAATTTCCAAGTCTACAGCGTAGATGTTCAGTGATGCAAGTTTCTTCTAGTCCCCCCCGGGGGATTGTATCTGTTACCATAGCCACTAGCTAGGCCTTTGACACTTCTGTCTTTCGGGATCACTTTGCTTACTTTCATCTTCATACTCCTGCTGATGGTGCTTTATTCTATTCTTCCTCTTCTTTCGCGACTAGCTGTTCCCATGCGCGCTGACTCGTACATGCGTTCCACGTTTCTCTTGACGCGGTACCGTCCATGGGCGAATTATTCGACACAGCCTAATAGTTTCGGTACCTACTCTGCATATTACGGGCTTCTCTGGGTATAAAACTTAAAAGTTAGTATTGTAATCTGTAACTTTTAAATCATCAAAATAAAGTTCTCTATCAAAAAAAATCCGAAATACACAGAGTGGGTACCAAGAATATCAGCCTAAAGCTCTGACCCACACATGCACTGGTTCGTGCCGCAGGTAATACCCTCTTGGGCCCTGTAGAGTGGACGGCTGCAGCCGATCACAGATTTTCCAGGCTAAGGCGTCATATTGACGGAATACCCGATAGACCACTGCGCCCCTCGATCTACGTTGAAAGAATTGCTAAGGCTGCATATTCCCAAGAGTTAACACTTCTTTCCCTGGCATTGGCTCGAATTCTCGACGCCTTGATAATCATTGAAGTCAGCAACCTCGCCCCTGAGCTACTGGGAGCATAAGGCTGCGTCTAATCATTAGACCAGGACTGGACGTGATCGGACCATTTCAAGGCTTTCTAACGTACAGGCTTCAATCTGTACGTCATAAAAACGATCCGATTGGTGTAACCTGATATTTTTGGTGTCTGCTGGGCATATTTGAGGCTTATCTGGATAGAAAACTCGAACTAACGCAAACAGTAACTGTTTAGTAGATGACGTCAAGTTTTCCACCGTGATATGTACGAAATATGGAGAATAGGTTCCAAAGCTGTCAGGCTGCGTCTAATAATTCGTCCAGGGACTGTACGAGATCGGACCGTTTTCGGGGCCCAGACCCAGCCCTGTACTTTAGGAGGCCTTGGCCATTGGCCCCAGGGTTAGGCTAGTTTGTTTTGCTGCGCCAAATTATGAGGAGCAGAGCTGCAGGGAGTCCTCATCGGCACCTTTGTCATAACTAGGCCTTTGGTACATCGTCTTTCGCACCCACTTTTATTCTTTTCGCTTTTCTACTCCTCCTTTATTCTATATGCCTGCTGACTAAGCTTGCTTCTGTTTGTCCCCTGCTTTTCCAACTTTCTGTTCCCATGCAAGTTTATCCCGTGTGGGGACACTCTCGTATATATGGCTTCAACCTTTCTCATTACATCATCTACCTTCCATCTTCTTCTCTTTGAATCACGGTACACGCTGTAGGAAGGAAGGCCCTTACTTGGACTATCCCCTATATTATAATGATAGGCACTTGTTGGATGTTTGCTTGTATACCTACTGCTTTGGATGGTTCATCTCTCCGTCACTCTCTTAAAATTGACGAGAAAATTCACTGAATGAATAACATGATGCGATACCACGAAATTTCAGCCCCGGATTATGATGACAAATATGATCACTGGAATATATGCTCGGCAGTCGAAACTGCAGTTCTGATACCCGCTACGTTTTGGAGAATAGCTCTGTACTACAGTGTGTTACATTTGATTATGCATATACAATTTTTTTTTATTATTTTTCAAGATAAGTGTCAGACATGTAAAATGTGAATATTAAGTTAGTGCACAGGTATGTTGTAGCTATAAAAATAAGTAGAGAGAAACAAAACAGAACAATTTCCCACGTTTTGGCAACATTTACTTATAGCACGGGACTCTGCTGTTACCCCGGATTATGCAACATCACTCTCTAGTCAACATGGGCAAGAAATGCTGTTTGAAAAGTGAAGAAAAGATCAAAGTAACCTCGTTATTGGCTTCTGGTAAGACAACACTCGAAGTTTCCAAGGAATTACAGCGTGATCACCGAACAATAATTAAGGCTTATGCAATTAAAGGTAAAGTCAACAGAAAAACTCCGGATAGAACCTCTACGAGGAAACTGACTGCTCGGGATATTTCACATTTGAAGGTTTCTATGGCTAGAAAACAATTTTTTACATGTAAGGCGATATTTGAAGACGCTGGAGCCCCAATACAAAGCAGATAGACGAGATGTGAGGTTCGGTAGAAGCTAGAAAAAGTGAAAAAGCCAATTGAACGACCATTTCTAGCAAAACCTCAGAAAAAAATAGGGTCAAATGGGCTGAAGAGAACATGAAAACTGATTTCTCCAATGTCATATTTACTTACGAATACAGAGCCACTCTTGATGGTCCAGATGGGTGGGCGTCTGGATGGGCCTTCCATAACCGACCTCAACAGACACGGCTTAAGCGTCAACAAGGTGGTGGAGATATAATGTTTTGGGCCGGGATAGTAGGTAACACCCTTATTGGTCCATTTGAAGTGGCAGAAGGAGTTAAACTGAACGCAGAAAGGTACTGCCAGTTTCTTGAAGCCAACTTGATTCTATGGCTTGATGAGCAGCCTATCGCACGCAGATGCAAATTGGTATTTCAGCACGATAAAGCTCCCTCACACCGAGCACGGTACACTGCTAAATGGCTTGGGGATGAAGGATTTAAATCAAAAAGATTATGACCTGGCAAGCGAATAGCCCAGATTTAAATCCCATTGAGAATCTCTGGGCAATGGTCAAAAGGAAGGTCCATGGAGGTGGTCGGCAGTTTTCGAGCAAAGTAAGACTGTGGAATGCAGTAAAACAGCAGCAGATTCTATTCCACCATCTGAAATATCAAATCTGACAAAGTCTGCTGATAATCACTTTAAAAAATTATGAAAAAATGGAGGTTGCCATGTTCAAAATTAACTTATATCTACCACTACTGAAAACTCATTTCAGTGTTTATAGAATTTTTTTGGTTATAATTTCTTGGTTTTGGACGTTTGATATCTATATTCCTGTTCACTTGTATTTATTTCCTATTGATGACGTTTTTATAAGCGTGTTGCATAATCTGAGGTAACAGTACAAAACTCGTAAATAAGCAAATTATATGATAAACTTAACAAATGGTTAAATATTTATTTTACAAGTGCTGTTTATATTGGCAACATAGCGGTGCATTTAGTTAATATTGATATTTCAAAGTTAGACCCTCATCTTGAAAAATTAAGTAAAAAAAATCGATTCGCATAATCAATGGTAATGCACTGTATTTGATACTAGAGTGTCTGCGCTATCAGAAATGAGAACGAGAAATTTGAGATGACCCCTCTTCATTGATCAAACTTTAGCTAATAGTAGTGCTTCTGAAGGATACGCAACTAGATACTTCTAGTTTAAGCCTCCCTGCCCACAGAGTGCATTGCAATCCAAGGAAAGGAGGAAAAAAAAGGACATAACGAAAGTCAAGAGCAACGTGGAAGGCCTTTGGCCCATCCTACTCCCCATGGAGGAGAGTGACATGGGTAAAAAATTACATTCACCTTGTAGTCTACCAGGTACCTGAAAAGGTCTGGTATGAATAACATCACGAAAGTGAAGAAGTAACCATGTATTGTCCCTATTGAGCGAAGTGTTAGCTTAGATGAGAAGCGTTAGATGAAATGTATTTGATTAAAGGAGAAGCTTTAGGTCACATTAGGAACGTTGAGTGAGGAAAGATGAAGTGTTTTACGTCAGAAGAGAAGTGTTAAGATAGATGATCAGGTGAGGTTATGAGCGTTAGGCCGTTTGATGAAATGCGTTAGGTACCATGAAAAACAGTACCTATGTTAGAAGAGGAACGTTAGGCTAGATGAGCAGCGTTAGGTTAGATGAGATTCGTTAGGATAGATAGGCGCGTTAGATTACATGAGGCGCTTTGGTTAGATTGAGTGCGGTAGGTTATTTGAGACGCGTTAGGTAAAGTGTGGAGCGTTAGGCAAGATGAGGAGCGTTAGGTAAGGAGCGTTTTGTTATACGATTTGCTTCATGATAGACATCGAGCAAAGGGACTCATGAATGATGTTAAATTAGTTAGTAGTGATGTATGTATTTTAAGTTCATTACTACCCGTGTGGTATTACTGAGGTTTTAATTCATTTTTACAACATCACAGGGTTTCTTAACTTCTCCTTTGTTTTGCTATAGGGATGGGGTCTTTTGCAAGCTCTACATACATCAGTTTCTGAGGTTATTGCCTCAAATACGTCATTGAAAAAAAATCAATTGAATGTGATATTAAAATAAATTACGTGTAGTATCTTTGAGCCCCTTTTTTCTATAATAATTTTAATATTCCTAGAAATTATAGTATTTTATTTCTTGGTGTCAAAGGCATGATATATATCACCTACTAAGGATATTATTGTGAATTTAGATTTCTTGCTCTGCAACATATTCCTTCGGGTACGGGCGAAAAAATTAATCTTTGTTTCAAGTCTCTGTGATTATTAAAACTCATTTTATGAACACTTAGGTAAATCGGCCTTCAGGCGCAATTGCCAACGGCCCGTTTTCAGTGTCCAGTCAATGTATGGTGTGGTCTGGGTATGGTAATTTTTTGGGAAAACTTTTACCACAATACGCACTAAGGCTGTGTGCAAGCACCAAGCGATTAGAAACTAGAGCACTCTGATCGTGCATGCCCCCGCCAAGCAAAGCAGCGGTAACGAAAAATTCAAATCGGCTCTGAAACCATGATTTTCTTTCTATCAGCACCAAAATACAATGACTTGTGCCTTTTGATAATATTAACAGTTTCTGTAATTTTCTTTGAGATCCGTTCATAACTTTTTGAGTTATACCACTACCAAACATTTTAACAAAAATAAGTCAAACACACAAACGGACAAGCCTATTGGAGAATTCCATAGTATTACATTAGTGTTGGAATGTTGAACGATGAGCTTTAGAACGAGGGAGTTCAATATTCCATATTCTTATCATAATGGTAACATCATCTCTTGAAACAATAGAAAGATTGTTGAGCGAGTTTGAATTCAATTGAGCATAGCTAGTACAGATTGGGTTCAATATGTAACATGCTTAGATACTATCCAGCATTTTCTATGTTATAACATCGCATATATTATAATCGTATCATATTGCCACAATCCTAATACAAGGGTTGCAGCGTACGTTGTGTATCAGAGATCGTCTCCCTCCAGAAGAGGAGTAAGGTAATTAACCTGTCAGCAACAGCTGCATAGAAGAGTGTGCGGGTAATAAAAAAGATTCGCGCCGACAACAGCTCAATAAAGAGCTAAGTGTTGTCAGTCGTCAAAAGAGATTTCGGAGAAAGAGGGTAATTGAGAAGACACGCTCTGTCACCGATATGCACGGTTGTAAGCGACAGTTTCATAACGAGCTAGTCTAAAAGCCAAATTAACTTGAAGTATTTGACAGCGGAACAAATGCAGAACACGAATTGGATGCGAAACAATTGCGGAACAATTGTGAGGCTACACTTGTTTTTGGCGTCGCCGCCCCTGGATAGATCGGAACAAAGCCTTTCGAATAGACGGCCCTGGCGATCGAGGGTCAGTCGACTAGCCCTGGCTTCACTAGTACTGCGTCAACTGCATTCTAACTAGACTTCTCATCTAGAAGCAAGAACTAGTAGGAACGCCTAGACTTCCCGCAGTGCGTTAACTGTATCAGTATCTCTCTAATTTATGTGAAATAAAATAGTTTTTGTGTGAATCAACGTTGACGTTTCCTTCACCATAAGACTTGGAAGAGTGCTTCAAACTTTATTCAAGGCGAGACTGTCTTTACCAACTAGAGAAGTCGATCATCATAACCTCTAAGTTGTAACACAGGAATTTAAGATTCAGCGTCTCACATTCAAGGGTCGTCGCTAAGAGCAAGTACAAAGTACAAGAGAAGAAAACAAACTTCTTCTTGCAAAGCCGATAATCGCTAAAATTTAATCAACTTTGTATTTTAACATGACTAACTATTCCTGAAAATCTCATAAAGATTCATCTTTAATTTTTGAGTTATTGCGCAAACAAGCATGAAATCAACCACAGCGACAAACAAACTAACGAACCAACAAACAGATCTTCACAAAAATTTGATTATCAACTCTTTGTAATAATCCCAATAACTCATGTAAATTTTACAAAACTCCGTCCATTACTTTTTAAGTTATGGCACTAACAAAATAGGCAGACGAACAAACAAATTTAACGGATGGACAGATCTTTACCAAATGTTAATCATCTGTTTTCTTTATTAAGATATCACCTATTGTGGTCCTTATTAGGGGGGTAAAAATCAAAATTATCATTTTTAGAACTCTCAGCCTGTGAAATGGATTCAATTGCTTCAAAATCATTCTTGTAGGATTTATATGCTACTTATATTAATATCTCTCTCCATTTGTAGCACGTTTTTATTCTTGAGACTGCAGTAGTCTCGTTCTTAGTTTACGTTCCCTATCCTCCAGTCTCTTCTTCCATAGTGAGAGGCAGGAGTAAAATCTTGAGTAAAACACTGCAATGAACTCGAATGCAACTCCAGTCAGCTTATGTGCAGTGGGAGTACACCGTAGCCATGACAACGTCTTGCAAACTTAAATATCCACTTCATTGAAGAGCTGAAATTTTAGCATATGAAGAAGAAATTGCTCTGTCAAAGGAAGGCAGAAAGCTAGAAGAAACATTTGTCTACTGCCCGAGAAAAATCACCAATCTTCAAGAAGTGTTTTAAGCAATAAGTGCATTCAGATGAAGGGATAAGAATTCCACTTTCACCATATTCTGCAACCTGGACATCGATCTCTATGAACACGCAATTTAATTACAAAATCTACAACCTGGCCTATTTTTTGTCTATCTTCACATTTCATTAAGATAACGATAGTAAAAAAAAATAAAATAAATACAAGAAGCGTTTTATTATATTGGATACCATATTTAACAATTTGCTCATATTTTTGTAATTTGTGTTCAATTCAGAGTAGTCTCCAATAAAAGTAGTAGTAGTCTCCACTCCCAGTTTTACTTTATTATAGCAATTTAAGCAGTTATCCTGGAATTTATTTATAAAGAGTAATATCTGGTACTCCATTTACTCTAATCTCAAATTGCTCGTCCCCCAATTACTCGCACCAGCCGAGGTATGCTTGAGCTGCACTCATAGGCTGCAGTCTGCCCAATACTTGACTGTCCACTTCTCCCGACTGAGCCTGATGGCATTTTGATAAAACCTCGATAACTTTTTCCAGTCAATATAGCGAACTGAAACAAACACTGAACTGTTGTCGGAGACGCAAGGATCCGTAAGAAGGAAGAACGCATACCTGAGCACTGGCAAATGCTAAACTCTAAGATTAATTTAAATTGATTTTAGGTCATTCTGGCGTCCTAAATTCAATCATCATAGCTTTCAATATCATCTAGCTACACATCATCGAGAACGGTTTACTTTTTTGAGGTCGCTCCGCTGACTGGAAAAGATTTTATCTGAGTTTTATCAATTTGCATAACCTAGTCGGTTAATTTAGTAGGCAATCAAGTATAGCTTAGTCTATGCTCCACTTTGTCTGAATAAAGTAAGCCTGTCTCGATTTATTTGCCCAGAACACCAGATCTGAGTACCCAAATTGCTACCTAGCAGGAATTTTATCCAACTTAATGCAAGCCTATAGGGTTGAAGAATATTTGTACAGTATCGAATTTGTTGTCAACGTACGCTCCAGAAAAGTGACCATCGGTACCGCGGTGCAACTAAAATCAAAGATAAATCAATTGAAAGAGCGTGCGCAGAGGTCGTTGCAGCAGCGATCTAACGATCTGTCACCTGCGCGATTGAGCGGAACAACGGCGCAAGCTATCTAGTTCAAACTAGAAACCGCCTCATTGAGTTGGCGGCAGCTCTGCGCTGACTACTGAAGATAGATGCCGATCGGTCGGGTAGTTTCCAAGCTCTCGCCGCCGACGGAGGACCGTGTCAGCTCGAGTCGTGTGCTGCGCTCACACGAATATCACAAGTTCCCTGTGAACACAGCTAACTTGCCTGCCCCATGGCTGGGCATGCAGGAATGTTATCATACTATAACAGTTGACATGTCCGGGGTCATAATAGTGCCAAATATTATTTAGCTCAGCTGTGTTGATGGTATGACTATATACGTAGTACTACGAATCACAGCGGCGGCTACTCATCGATTGGTGCCTGTCCTGGGCCCGGGGGCTCACCGTTGTAACTTGGTTCGGTTAGTGCAGCCTGGTCCACATAGTCAATCGCTTCATGGGGCACGAACGCAAGGATCTGCAGTCAAAAACACAAAGTGGTCTGCTCTTCGGCCACATGACCAGATTGCAATAGAACACGACAGTGAAACTCCTCCAGCAAATTCATCAAGCATTAATTCGATAAATTCTTTCTAGAATTTATATTTTATCTTCCTAGTGAAACATCTCTTCAATTTACGCAAGAAAACAGAATGACAATTATTGGCAGCTGTGTCATACGCTCAATTAATTACCTGACCAGTAACCATAAAAATAAAGTAAAAAAAACTGGATAGCTACAAAAATTAGGATTCCATTCCTATTTAACGACTTCCCACACTCAGTTATCCGGGTACAAATCCATTTATTTCATTAAGCTATAAAATAGGTGAAAAACTAAACTTTTACTGCTGGAAAAGCTTATGATCACTCATTGGCAGCTCCCTGGAGTATAGTAACAGACGACTAAGGCCAGAATTTATTACTCTATTTTAAAATTTGGCGTTCCATTGAGATTTATATCATTGAAAAGGCACATTCTACTTTAAAATATTTCTTTATTATAGCTCTTGACGATGAACAAACGTCATCTGCACGAATTGGTATTTCAGAATTATTGGTATTTTCTCATAGGCAGCAAAAAGTTACCAAATGCTTCTTGCTCGGCAAACTTGCAACCAAACGCTTACAAACTTCGCTACGATCTCGGATGAATATCAGGTTTTGTTACGACATGGCATAATAAAGCCATTTACGAATCAACGTCAAGATTTCATTCTTTGTTTGACGATCTTCGTCTTCTGCGCTTCCTATGATCTCCAGCACGTCGGAAGAGTCCAAACACCGATAGCCAGGCTACGAAAAATCTGTTCGTGTTAGGATGACGCAAAACACAAACGTCGGGCAAAGTTTGATTGTGTGGATGGGGCGCATCGACATCGGCCTCAGGCCGAAGATGCAGCATGTTGTACTTTTGTCGTCGAAACTCTATACTTGTTGATAAACTTTTGTAATCTTACTTTATTAAAATCTTAGAGAGAAAATCTCTTGGAAAAGCACTTGAGCTATTTCTTTGATGGTACTGGTACTCGCATTGGTACTGAAGCAATGTTTCACGGCAATTTACCAATTGTATTTCTGTCACCCCTTACTGCCATGCGGCGATACTTGACAACGGGCGGTGAGACTTTTATTTCTCGTCCTTTCCCCTCAATTTTCATTTCCTTTTACAACGGAACTGCGCCGTTGCAACAGTACAGCCCAATGCCTTATAGATGCATTTCATTTGTTGGATTTTGAACATATTCGTGAAGAAATTCCATGTAAAGAAAACGCGTTCTGTTCCGCAGGTGCCCTACCGGAAGACGGAGACAAGCGCACAATTAAGGATACTAGTGAGCGATGTTCACGCAAACATCTAGAGTATCGCAACCGTCCTGCAGTTACCGAAATACCGTGAGGGAAAACTTTTAACTTTATACTCTCCTCAATGGTTTGTGTACTTGTGTACTTTTGGAGCCGTATCATTCACTCGATAAAATGCCCCGAGTATTCACAGTTCTGCAATAATCTTTCTGGAAATACAAGTGCCGAGCTTACAGTCGCGTGAGAACAATCCGAAAGCAGCTAATGGATGCGAAGAAGAGCCAATAGGTCTATTGCTGCTGACTCTGCCCTATTACCAATTACCTCGATCACTCGTAAACAAATATTGATTTCTTTTGTGCCGCAACATTTGTCACGTAAATTGTCTGTACACTAAAGATACTTGCAAAATTGAAGTGAAATTCCCTGGTTTTGCGGATGAAATTTGTCGATGGCCAAGTGCGCATCGTTGTTCCATATCGGGCATCGACAGCCCCCCCCCCCCCAATCATATTTCTGATGCACGCGCCTATGCTATGTGTATGTAGTCAGATGGTGGCCGTTCGCTAGAATCCCTCCCCACTTCCCCAGTGAGCTACAAAGTTTATCAATAACTCACAGGCGACTCTTCCTGTTATTAGGAACACATTTTAAAGATAATGCTACTAAAATTTAACATTTAAAGCAAAAGAAAACTTTGCGCAATTTTTTCGTAAAAGATGTCTCTGGCTTACTGTATGGCCACATAGCTTGCATTCCTTTCTTGATATCATAATGCAATCTATGTAATAATAAAATGCTGACAATCTTACGTGTTTATTTGTAAGTGACCGTTCACACAATCTTCGATATAAGATGCGAAGAAATACGAGTGTCTAAGATTTAATAAGACTATATCAATTGGGGATACCCCTGAGCTCGGTGGCCTTTCCATGGCAGCTATCTGAGGCAGCTTCGATCTGGACGAGCTCAGTTCTCGTAGTTATTTTAGATATAAGGGACACATTTAAGGGGCCTGCACCAGCACATCAGCCACTTCCTGAAGCGCAATTAAGTTGGCGGAACATGCTTACAAAGCATTTTCGTTCATGAGTCAGGATGAAACGGATACTTAAGGAGCGTTGTAACTTGAATACCGATTGCTATCTACGTCGAGTGCATTAGGGATTTGAAATCCTTCGATTCTTGTTGTGTGGCCAGTACCAGGCCTTAAGACGGTCGAAGCGTAGCATCAGCTTACTGTTTTACAAGCAATAAGTGATATCAATATGCATCTATGCATCGGTAGTATTTTTATTAAAAAAAAAATATATTCTTCTCACTGTAGTTTGATGCGTGAAAAATTTGACATAACCTGCCCCAAGTTCATGAATCGAACAGCCGAAAAATGGGATACTTAGGATTTTTCTTACTGGCCCACTGGGTCACAAGCTGTCTAGAAGATTTGCATCGTTGATCAATTTATTTAGTTTCTCCAACCCTTATGTTGGATTTAGTGTTTCATGTCTTGGATTTAGTGTTGGATTTAGTGTCAATCTGGGATTAATTTGGCACCTTTAGTCAAACCAGCTGGGGAGTCAGATGGGCGTGGCTAAGAACGCAAAGCATTTTGGCCAAATCTCACTTAACCCTATCTGCTCCAAGGCGAGACAAAATTGTACCGCACTACCGTGTTTCGTTCATTGTTCTACGCTCAGTGATATTCAGTGCCCAAACTTCCGTGATTTTCCCTAATTTCTCATTAGCATCAATAAAATTCCAAGATACCAGCACATTATTGCCAACAATTCGTGCTAAGTATCACTTTTTTTAGAACGCTTTTGGGTCGACGTCAGGCAGCATCATTGAAGTCTGACCCATTCTAACTGTTGTGTGCTGCAACTATCAGTGCAGTGCCACTGTGCAGTTGCCTATAGCTTCTGCAGTTACCGTGGAAGTATGACAACTGCTGCCGATGTACAGCTGGAGCACTTACCCTGTGTGCTCCGGTGAAATGTCCTATGCTCAAGTTTAATTAACAATAAAACTACTCTTAGCCATTATTTTCTCAATAAATAGGTGGAATAGTATTCTTAGTAGGAAAAGAAGCACCAAGTTACAAATAAAAAACATTTCTGTACTGTCGTTGCAAACGTTTTGGATCATATAAAATCCATCTTCAGTGCTAATTAAAATTACAATGATCTGTATGGACGAAATAAATATAAGTACAAGGTACAGCAATAATAGTTTCCCAAAAGCAAAAGGAATAAACGCTACTTAACATCAACATTCGTGCCTATAGAACCTAAAGATTGCTACCGATAGTAAGCTATTTAATCTATGATATTTAATGGTGTGGCCGATTGACAGTTATTGAGAGCTGGTTTACGGTAACTGATACAGATGGATTCTAAAATTCTAAGGTCTTGCGCATCGTGGCAACTGTCTATTATGTGGAACTTCGTTTTCCTAATTGGATGCCCCTCAGTTAGACTATGATTGCGAATGGAAGAATTACTAGGCGCTGTTAGTTGTTCCCCTATCCCATGTGAGACACCTCTGTGTCACGATGCACAAGACCTTAGAATTCTAGAATCCATCTGCATCAGTTACCGTAAACCAGCTCTCAATAACTGTCAATCGGCTACACCTTTATAAATATCATAGATTAAATAGTTTGCTATCGGTTGCAATCTTTAGGTTATAAAGGCACGAATGTTGATGTTAGTTAGGTAGCGTTTATTCTTCTTTTAGGCATTTGAGCAACTATTATTGCTGTACCATTGTACTTACATTTATTTCGTCCTTACAGATCATTGTAATTTTAATTAGAACTGAAGATGGATTTTATATGATCCGAAACGTTTGCAACGACAGTACAGAAATGCTTTTTATATGTAGCTTGGTGCTTCTTTTCCAACTAAGATTACGGTTCCCTGAGAATCAACCAATTTCGTTTAAGTTAGGTGGAATAGTAGTTGAATAAATGACTCTGAGACTCTGAAGAAAAAAACTCTCATACTGATGAAGTTATAAGCATTTTTAACGGACGGTATAAATTTGTCTCGCCTTGGCGTTCAAGCGGCAGACAAAAAATGGTGACGGATAGAGTTAAGCGCGTGGTATAACATGTCTCAATCGATAAAATTATATTTATATTCGGATACTCAATGTGCACCAGTCAATAGATTATATTTGGCACTGTTACGTTCATTTCAGCCCCGCACCTATAAAAACTGCTAACGCTGGTTTCACTCTAATGAATATATCCTCGCCTCAAGGACTTATTGGCGATACTAACGACTTATGGACTTCGCTGCCATTCAAGAGGCAATGAATCCCCACAGTAACTCACCTCAGACGCGCAGACGCCTGTTGACAGTCGCCAACTGCTGCTGTGCATACGGTACCTAAGCTGGATCGATGCCTTGCCACGTCGCAGACCAGAGTTCGCCTTCTACGATGAAAGTAGAAACAGAAAGCCCTGGGTATAGTTCATAGATCCGTGCAGGATTTAAGCGACGCATGTAAAGTCCAAGTGTGCTTAAGAAGACCTGAGGCACACCAGACTCTCAATATCAACCCGTGCCACCACACGTCTAATGGGACGCAGGTTAGGGGACACCGACGACATACTCAACATTTGAAGGGTTATGAACTGGGTAAAATCGTTTTTGTTTACAAACATTGCCTCTGTTGCAAGGATTTCGATCGATCTATACAAACAAAGACTGTCAATATACCATGACTGTCGTATATTTGCTGAAAGCCTATTTACAAAATTTTCACAACTTTTTCTTCTGAAAACCGCGAAAATAGGGCTCCGTGGCAGTGTCTCAATGTGGAGATTTCTCAAATTCCGATGATGTCACGTCGTTTTTTCTCACCACAGATTTTTGAGTCAACTATGCCACACCGGAGCTTCACAGCGAAAGGACCTGGAGTCTCATTGCAACATTCTCCGGGATAAACAATTGAGTCCTGCCCAGAACTTGTGCTTAATGATAACCCGGAAACAAAACACTAATTGAAGAAAACCTTTACTTATTTATTTTGAAATGGGTAAATAGGAAAGGAGACAATTCTCAAACCAAAGTTCATCTTGCATATCATCAGTAGCATTGTTCAATTTATAAGGAGGGAGTTTTCAAAAGTCCTCTGGGTTTTTTGTTTGTTAGACCCAAAGTTTTCGAACTATTAATTAATTAAACATAGCCCGTCTTCAGCGAACGAAACTTCAAATTCCATCAGGTTAGAGTCAGGTAAAAGTTACACGTGGGCGTAATATGCCTCTCTAATATTTGCATTACTGCTGCAGAAAAAGTTGACATATCAAAACCAGTGTAGCTACATCAAATATCTGTAATTACCACGTCTGAGCCCCTATTGAAACCTGTATAGAACAAGTCCGATCTTCAACGAGGACTGCCTGTGTAATAGAGAGTCGTTTTCAGGTGTTACTGAGTTATCAATAAAAGCATAATACTAGAGTACGCGATTGTGGTGACATTATAAGATCTCGGGTCTTCCGTTGTCGGAGACTGCCACAACCGAGTATCTACACACATCGGGCGACGTGCAGAGCATAACCTGGACTTCCGTCAAACACCATGCTAGTTCTCCTATATCGGTAGATGATACACGGAGTGACGCAATTTACTAGCATGCTTTGTGAATAATAAAACACCTCATTTATATTGTAGATATTTAGATGACACGTTTATACATGTACGTAATGAACAAAAAACCCAGTCATTTTATAATTACTGCTACAGCGGAAATGATGTAATAAAATTCACGCTAGAAACAGAAATTAAAGAGAAATTGCCATTTTTAAACGTTCATGTAACTCGTAAAGGAAACGAATTTCTCACGTCCGAATATCGCAAGCCAACATTCTGCGGTCTAGGCACAAACTTTTTCAGCTGCATTCCTTTTACCTATTAAAATGCAATTATGCTAACCTTGCTTAACCGAGCATACCGCATTTGTTGTTATTTCCAGTCATATCACACTGAAGCTGTATTGCTAAGAAATTATTTCACGGAAAACCCTAACCCCTCGAAAATGCTTCAGTCTGTTGTCAGACGTTTTTAAATAACAAATTTTTGCACTAACCGTCTGTACAAATAGTTCAAAACGAATTCTCTACCTCAACTTACGTTGTATTTGTTCCAAAACGAAAGATTTACGGCAAGAAATTTTCGAACTGATGATAAAATATTATCAAATATCATCCACAAATCTCATCTATCTTTACTATAGGAATTTGGCAACAATAGGATATTTCTTCAAGCGTCGAAACCCCTCGACAAGTTTAGTCGCTCTGGAGTTGTGTATGAATGCGTGTGTGACAGCTGCCAGCAGCCGTATGTAGGTACAACTAGCTATACAACTTTACATTAGAGTCTAACAACACAGAGGTGTCTCACATAAGACAGGGGAACAGCAGTTGCTAACAGCGCCTAGTGATTATTCTTCCATTCGCAATCATAGTTTAACCGAGGGGCAACCAATTAGGAGAACGAATTTTCATATTATAGACAGTTGCCACGACGCACAAGACCTCAGAATTCTAGAATACATCTGTCTCAGTTCCCGTAATCCAGCTCTCAATAACTGTCAAACGCTAATACCTCTAAATAGCATACTGTAGATCAGTGGTTCCCAAACTTTTTTGGGCTAGCGCCCCCTTGGCGGCCAGGTACAATCCTAACGCCCCCCGTCCGTTGCGCCAATTGCAATAACCATTCGAACAAGCACTTTTTGGTATGAATCGAATCGGAATGAAGGGTAAGCCGAAGTG
>LQNS02277275.1:4468409-4486778 GCA_001587735.2 Parhyale hawaiensis | reverse complement strand
TGCCTCACCGCCCTCTTACAGCCATTTTTTACCTCACCGCCCCCTTTAGCCTCAACTTCTCCCTACTGCCCCTTTTGGCCTCACCGCCCCCTCAGAACTCGCCAACGCCCCCAGGGGGGCGCTATCGCCCACTTTGGGAACCACTGCAGTGTAGATTCAATATTTTTACTGTAGGTTCACTAGTTTTTAGGTTCTAGGCACGAACGTTGATGTCATTTAGGTAGAGTCTAGATATTCCAATTTTAGGCATTTGAGAAACTATATTTGCTGCACCTTTGTACTTACATTCATTTAGTCCTTAAAGATCATTGGGTTTATATGATCCTAAGCGTTTGCAAAGAAAAATACAAAAATGTTTTTATGTACTATATATCTAACTTGATGCTTCGTTTCCGACATAATTTTAGAAATGATCATTCAGTTCTTTTCTCCATTAATTTTGTCAGGGTATTTTTTTTTTAGAATAGATAGGGGGCAGTAGACGACCCAATAGGCCCATTCCCAAAGAGACACCGGAACTTACGCCCCGGCCCTCTATGACCTATTGCCAGTATGTTAGTAGGCTATAGAGGCCTGGAGAAAAAAGAAAAAAGAGGGAATATATAATCCTTGCAATAGAAACGATCATTATTGCACGTAAGCACAATCAAGAGTCGCTGATGTGCGGAGCTTAGAAATGTCAAACAGTGTAGTTGGAGCAGGTGAGAGAAAAAGACGGATTAATGTGGCCTCGAAAGCTTTGGTTGTTAAGAGCTTGCGACTCATGGAAGAGGAGTTCTTAGCTGTGGACGATGTCTCTCCCAATGTGTGTCAAGACGATTTTTAAACGCGTTGACTGACTCCGCACAAACAACATCGAAAGGTAGTCTATTCCAACTGCTGACTATGAAATACGGAAAGAACTGCTGACTTAAGGTTATTCTACGAGTTATATGCTTGAGTTTTCGACCGTTGTTTCGGAAGCGATCATTAAGGTCTCTTTCAAAGAGTCCCGTTCTAGGTACGTCGTTGAAACCATTCAAATACTTGAATATTTCTATGATCCGGTTCGCTTAGGCGACATTTATACTGTTTGTTTCTCAGCTGAGGTAAAAATTTTGTTGCTCTGCATTGGACTCTTCCCATGTTATCGATATGTTTACCCAGATGTTGCTACCAGAATTGAACAGCAAATTTTAGATGTGGCCGCACTAATATCCTGTACAAGGTAACGATGATGTCCTTGGAGTTGTATTCAAAATTTCTGGTGATGAATCCCAGTACTCTCCTGGCCATTTTCACACTCCAGTCAGCTTGCTAACTGTATTGTAGTTTGTTTGTAATAGTGATTCCTAAGTCACGTTGTTGGGCGACAGCAGGCAATACCGCCCCCTTCATTTTCAATGGGGTTGAAGGGTTCACCAGCCCAATGTGCATTACTGAGCATTTGTCGACATTAAAGCTCATCTGCCACGTTGTGCTCCATTCCATGAGGTGGTCAAGGTCTTGTTGGATCTCGGCTCTTTTCGTTGCAGGATGACATAGTTTAGTATCATCAGCAAATTTACTGATTTTACTACAGATGTTAAGATCGAGATCATTGATGTAAATTAAGAACAGAAGTGGGCCAAGCACGCTACCTTGTGGAACCCCTGATGATACCTTTACCCAGGAACTCATCTCTACATACTTCAAGCTTCACTCGCTGCTGCCGACCCGTAAGCCATGCCTGATCCATCGTAAATGGTCTCCCTGGATGTCATGGGCTTCCATTTTTTTTTTGTTAGCCATTGAGGGAGGACTTTGTCAAAACCTTATTGGAAGTCTAGATACACAAGATCTACACCCTTTTGTTCATCTTTAATATCCGTAACTTCTGAGGAAAAACCCAGTTGGTTTGTTAAGCAGCTTCTTCTAATGTCAGCAACATAACTCAAAAAGTTATCAATGGATATTGATGAATTTTTCAGGAACTATATTAGCAGGTGCACCCGAACCAAGAAAATTAAATTGCCTTGTCACTGAACTTTTCACTTTTGTGGCAACATGGCGGCGACGATTACTTCGACGCTTGAATGTCACACTGACGCTGTGTACGTCATTTAAACTTTAACATATATGTAGGAGGTATTACGTACAATCTGCAAGATATGACCCCGGTTTTAAATATGCTTCTTAGCGGTATAGCAATGCACAAGCCAAAACCTTGTTCGTTCCAACGTATTTCAACGTGGAACTGTGTGGTGGTAGAACTTAAGCGTACGTGTGTGCCCGCCCTTTTCGCGATAGCTATACGCAAGGTTGCTGTGTGCATAGTTCTTGGGATTCGATTCGAGCTGCATTTCCGCCTTGTATGTTGAAGGAGCTGTTTGGCTGTAGCAGTAGGAACTGAGGAGTGTGTATTCGACGGGTCCAGCATCTGTTTGTGTCTGGAACAATCTCAGTATATTATTAATTCTTTCCATATAGAGTAGAGTACCGAGAACTAGAGTACGGAGAACATGACATGTCAACGTAAATTTCATGGAGACCGTACAGTATATTTATTCTTTAGTAATCAATTAATTGTTACTTTAAACATCAGTTTCCAACTCTGTAAAAACATTTACTGCATTTTAATTAGTAACTGTTCTTCTAAAACTTCACTTTCAGGGTTCTTATTTGTGATAGATGGTATGAACGGAATGCTAAGTCCACAATATCTTTCAACTTTCCTCTCATAAGCAATCATTTGTATGTTGCAAAACTCTAGAAAGAATTAGCCCCCAGGCCTCTCAATAATTCGAACACACCAGTCGTGGCTGCGGAGAATGTGAGAGTCCATTGCCTTTGAAATTTGAAATTTTTGAAGTTTCCTATCACAGACGCAACCGTATGAGTTTTTCTCTACCAAACTTTGGACGATAGGTGCGACGATCAGGTCCTCGCCTCGGCTTACAGACAGCAGTAGTTCCTCTGGGCGACTCTCGGATGACAGCGCAGTTCGAAGACCTGCTGGAGCAGGTAGACGCCGGACCCTGGGCATGGATGGTCTTTCTTCTTTGTTCAATTTGTAAGTCCTTTCGAAAAACTTACTTAGTGCTAAGCCATAGACCACACGATACATGACTGCCCCATCAAGTTTACAAGTGAGGCTGATGGCAAATTGATTTAACCTCAATAAAAATATTTGCCATTCAGCACAGCAACGTCAAAAAAACTAATCTCTGTGATACAAGAAATGCGTTTATCAGCAAGAAACACAAATTCGCAGCTAGATGTCAACTGTGGATGGTGGTTATTCAATCTATGTAGGGCTAAGCATATCGACGAAGAAATTCTGTTTATTTATGACATGCTATTTAGGAAGAGAAAAAGTTTCTACATGATCATAAAAGTTGCTCGCAATCTGCTAGAGCAAAGAGATTAGACTTTGTATTGAGTGTTATACAGTAAAGATCGACAGTATGCATGTATACCTATTAGTCCCAGCAGAAGTAGTTCACCCGATCGTAACCATTCTGTTCTCAATGGTGTATAGCTCATGTACGTAAGCAGCTTCTACTACATGGCTAAAAAATCATTGATTATTTTTGAGATAACCAGGGCAAAGAGAAAGAAACGCGAAAGCTCCATGAAATTAGTTACGTGTTGCTTCGAACACAGCTTTGAAGAGGTCAAATGGCAGCTGTTCGGGTCCGCAGTTTAATGAATGTGCCAGGGTCTGAAAGTGAAAGTTTAATATTTGCTAAAAAATACAATGATTGTCTCAAAGTCACGACCAGAATATGCACTTTGAACCTGAAAATCAAGATTGGAAACTCCAACAATTCGTTAATTAATAACACCTTCCTTAACGGCCCTGGCTACAAACTATCTAATATGTATCTACGATGACAGTGCATACTACTAATATTACCTGACAGAGGCCGAGCAATCTGGGGCCTATTGAGGTCTACAATGGAACACCACTGCCTCAAATTAATCCTTTGTTTGTATCCTAGAAATAAGTTGCATTCTTTTGTGTCTCATGTAACGTGTCAATCAGTGTCTTATAATGTTTTTATGAGATCTAAATCAAGTTTATTATTATTACTTTGCAAACCGAATTGACGTATACCATTTTGTGTACTTGCTGGCTGGAACCCACGGTCATCAAGAATGAATTTTCCCGCAATATGGGTTTTTTTCTCCCATTGTATTCACACAGGAAAAAGGCCCTGTCGCCGGGTAGGACAACATGAGTGAGACAATATAAATAACACTTTCCGGATAATGTACTGTACATCGTACAGCCGAAAGGTCATTTTGAGTGGTGAAGGGAGGGCTAAAGTATACCTATTATAGAGGACTTGCAATGCTGCCTTTAGGATTGAAAGATGGAGAAAAGGTGTGGAGGGGGGGGGCTGCTTAACCCCAGGAGTGTGTCGGCAGGCTGTATTATTTTCGATATATATACATTATTTTTGAATACAGATACCCAAAATCGTAGGGGTCTTATTAATGCGTTAGGGGGTCTTTGGAGCCTGAAGCCTCTAGATGGGCCTAACGATGTCTGTATATTGGGGTACTTTTACTACAAACTTCAGAATTGCATTCGATAAATATAGATACAAGAGAACATTGATCTGTATCGCGAAGTGTCCTGGATCTCTTTAGGGTTGCGTTGGTTGACCAGGCAAGTTGCACTTTTAGCATGACCACTTCGCCATATTTCGTAAAACAAAACTTTAGACAATATACTTTATAACAATGACGAATCAATGTGGCTATAAAAATTTTTCCATTTAATATTTTTGATATGCTGATCTCGAATACATGTAGTGTCTTTCCCTAGTCTAGTCACCATGGTAACAAATGCAGTCGGTGAGTGAAAGCATGCATGCAATAGTTGGGTGCCACCCTTTTTCATGTAACGCCGAGTATAAATGCTTTCCCGATTAGAATTTTTATGTTAGCCCTATACAATCTACTGTTTTGCAATGACGTTTTGACTATGTTATTCATATAAAAATAAAAACTGATAGTGGGACAGGCTCAGGATTAAGAGAACAACCAGCAGTTTGCTTGCATAACACCTCTCATACTTTCTTCCTTTCATAGTTATTTTAAAAATCATGATACCAGCCCGTCAACATATGTGTCAACTAGACTTCTTCTCCTTTCAATGCGCTTTACTTGGTGCTGTCGTGGATTATTGAGCATCTATCACGCTCTTACAGGGAGCCTCTTCGGAGCCATGCACTCAATCGCCGCCGTATTCCTCACTCCTGCAAGAGATCACTGGTGCTATATCGACGAGCTGCAAAATTCTAATTGGACGCTCGAGCAGATTAAAAATATCTCCATACCATGGTAAGTGTTCACACACTGTTACGTGTTCCACTTGATGCCTTAGTAATGATTTCTATTAAGCTTGGTGTCGACAGACCGCGATAAAAATAATGATTTATTTACTACCGCATCTCAAGGTTGTGCGATAGTATATGCATTCTTTTTCAGTCACTATGACTTCACTATATTGATGGGTATGTACGTAATTTGAACTTTTTATTATCGAGCCATTGTTTAAATTTATAAAATTAAGCTGTATCTACAGTCTCCTTTTATAATGCATTATATACGACAGCATCAAGGTGCAGGGAGAGATAGTGCTTCACTTTGTGGTCTTACCTGCCCCAAAACTCACGAACCAGCTATAGCAGGGTTTCGGCGGTGACCTTTTCTCAGTGACAGTCGGATGAGACTTTCAGGAGCAGCTAGGTGGCGGGCCGGCATGGCATGACAAGTAAAATCTCACAAAATGAATACTTTTCTTAAATATAACACTCACTCACGTCTCTGTAGGAATTTCTTACTTGCGAACGCTGAAGCATAGCCAATAAATGCAAATTAACGACCGATGGGTAAGCTAAAAAAATATATATATTACCAATTATTGTGAGTTTACGGGTTCGAGTCTGAGTGAATCTTGATGGCACAACATGTGTCCCATTGAATAAGGTGAGATTTTTGTTAACTTTTAGAAAATATAGCTCAATTGAGCAAATGGATAATACTACGCAGTGCATGAAACCTAATCATAACACACGCAATACTAAAGTACAAGTGGGACCGGTAGGAATTCACCGGTTAATTTATGTTTTCACTTAATGATCTTATTGACCTAACGCAGCGCATCTAACTTATTCCACCCCATCTAGACTAATGTCCACCGCTGAACCCTGTCTACCATTAAGCGGTCCTTCTACCTTACACCTCGTCCAACCTCTCTTCGTATTCTGGTTTTACATGTGAATCTTTCACATGTTTTGTAAACAGAAGTTGGTACCAGGACTTGATAAAGACGTAGAAATACGACGGCACTTCTTGCATGTTCCCCAATGTATTTGCACACTTTGCCTATGCTCTATTTCCCACAGTTGATAGATAATTTAATCCTTCATAATCTTTCACATTTCAATTTCTTTTGTGCGCATCAATTTTTTTGCAATATGACGGGACCCGTGAATATTGATCGGTAGCCCTATCATTTTTTCTGCTTTATTCAATTATTGCGATAGATATACAATAAAGTACAAAGGACTCAAGCAATTTCTTCAGTCACAGCAGTGTAACCCTCTGTGCTCAAGATATCATTCTGTTTCCTCAAACATCGCACATCGTTCAAAAAACCCTTTCGAGTCGAGATGTTCAACACTATACACTCTCTGTGCTCTCGTACCGTATCATAGCTATGCATCTGGCCCAATTAAGAACGTCATTGCGACCAGCAAAGTAAAAATAATAAGGCGTGAAAAAATTATGAAAAGCGGTAGATAATACACGGATGAAATAATGTTCATGTCTTTGCTTCGAAACTGACTGAAATATTTTCAAGAAGTGAAGAAAGCACAGTTATGGTTCAACTTCCTTCCAGCGAAATCCAGAGCTTCTTGTGAAATGAATATTTCCACATCAAAAACTGAAAAGCATAACCTGCAGATGTACGGATATACGGAGCCTCAAGCAAAATAATATTATAGATAGTGACGCAGCGTTATAACATGCTCTGCTGCTATTTTGTTACTTTTCGAAGTTTAACTAATGTTCATGACTTCACTTAGATTTTACTCCTAGAGCATCATAAAGCTGCCCAGTCCTCTTAAATAAATGAAAATGCGATATTTTTGTTGTCTACATTTACTTAGTAAAACTTTTGAATTCATTGCAAGTAAAAAAATCTTAAAACATATAAATTATAGGGTAACTATTGCAACTACGGTAAACCCAAAAAAATTCGGTTCTAAGAATATCAGAACGAAAATTTGCGGGTTGGTTCCGCACTGCTCGTTAGCAGGGATGCCCTGGTGCCCGGTTGCGATTATCAGCTGCGCAATGCAGTCACGTGTGTTTGGCTTTACTTATTGTTGTGGGAGATTGCACGCAACTGTAGGAGCCGTCAGATTAAAAAATGCTGCTTTAGATACAGCATGCTAGCACATATAACTAGAACACATCGTGGCGTATGACCATCACCGCTGTACGGTCAAATTCAACGTCATCATTTTTGTTGGCCAGCTAATTTTAGTTGTTCTGGGCATTGTTCACATCTAAGTCTATGCAGCTGACTCCCCAGAAAAAAATTATGTACATTGCTCAACTCACTTTTTTTTTATGGCCAGCTACAGCTATTTCTAGTTTTTTGGCATGGGTCACATCAAGATCAATCCACCAGATTAGAGTCTCTGTAAAAAATTATAAGCATTGCTAAACTCCTTCGACCACTTATTGGGTGCACAGACAAACAAAAATATATACAAACTTAAATCTTCAACGAAAACATTATCACCTCTCTCACTTCGTTGGCGGGTGATAACTAGCCCTAGGTTTTATTTACTTCGGCAGGAACATTGCAAAATTAACTACAAGAGTGCATTCTTCGCTTGTAAAAAAGAACTGCTCATACAGGGGGCATAACGTGCTATAGGCTACAAGCAAGTTTACTTATAACGAGCTGGAGCCCGAAATTGTAGTCTAAAATCTAATAATAACCTGACCGGTCGAAATTAGTTGCGATCCACTAAAGAAAAAACAATAACATTCCTTGAGATACCTTTTGTTATTCTGAGTTTGCGAACGGAGACTGCCGCCTTGTATAGTTCGTCACGTTTCCGTGTTGCTTAGTAGGTAATGTGATTTTCTAGTCATCGAAATATAAACAGCAGAGAATGTTTGATATACAATCGAATATTGTTTGAAGTGAATACTATTTCTGGCCAATACTAACTCTGCTTCTTGTAGGCTGGACGCGGCTTCCTCCTTCGACTCTTGCTCGTACTACGACAGGAACTACAGCGTGTTGTCAGAGCTACCGTTCGACACAGCGTCGGAACTAATTTCTCCATCAACAGCCACGGTGCCCTGCACAAGCTGGCAATATGACGACTCTGTCTTTACCTCTACTGTCATCTCAGAGGTACTGTAAAACCTGTATACTGTAAACTTTCCTAACGTAGAAAACCTTATAAATGTAGACTCCGTGAACTGTAGATTCTGAGGCGTAGACGGCTCACAGCGCCATCTGTTTCACGTTTCTCTGACTGTTTAGTCACCGGTTGCTCCACACATTGTAGAAACACATACAGTAATTGTTACATGATCATTTTTAATGGGTGCTACTGGTGCAATCTTTGATATGCTAATACCTTCGTACTCCTTAGTCTTTGCTTGTATATCTACCATTTTTTTTCAATACATCGTACTTCTGAAAAGTAATAAAATATAAAGAAGAAATAAGACCATGAAAGTTTTAAAAACGGTGACTTGAGAGAATGCTGTTTGGCAAGCATAAAGTCTAATTAATTTCTTTATCCATCGAAGAGACAGGGTTATGATAAATATAAAAATGCCTTTATTGCAGTAAACTTAGGTTTAGTTGTCTATACTGACATCAATATAGGATACTGCATTCTACTCAATCACAGTGTAGCAGAGACTCTCTGTTACGTGAAGACGTTTACACTTCAGTGTAATTCAAAATTTATAGCTCGCCTGCCCGTTCAGGGCATCGGACGATACGAAAATCTAAGATGTTAGTGGTGAGCTCCTCTAACCCCTTTTCATCATTGACTAAAATTGACAGTACCGAAATTTAAAAATGAAAAGAAAAAACAGACCTTGCCTAGCCTAACCTACCCGATGTTAAACCCGAATATAGTCCAACTTACCCGAAATTAATTCGGGTTTTCCGACAGTACGGCCTAAAGAGAGCGAAAACGGACAAATGCGGACAAACCGTCAATTTAGGCGGGGGTGACATACCCGGCAGCACTATCGTCTCTCACGACGGAGACGTGTTCTTGTTTGTGTACGCAGATCGTGTGCGCGTGAGCGGCGTTCAAGTTGGTGCGCCGCGCTGCTCGCTGTGTCGCTGATCAAGTTGGGTTAGGTTAGGTTAGGTAAGGTCAGGTAACGTTAGGTAACGTTAGATAACGTTAGGTAACGTTAGATAACGCTAGGTAACGTTAAGTAACGTTAGGTAAGGTCAGGTAAGGTTAGAAAGGTTAGATTGGGTTAGGTTAGGTTGGGTTAGGTAAGGTTAGGTAAGGTTAGGTAAGGTTAGGTTAGGTTAGAAGTTATAAGGAGGTTAGGTTAGGTAAGGGTAGGTTAGGCTAGGTTATGTTTACCTAGGTAGTGTTTATTTTAGTGGTGGCGCGCGCAGGAAAGCTTACGTGAACGCAAAATCGTCGTGAGAGACGATAGTGCTCCCCGGCACGTCTGTAAACTGCATCTCACGGCATAATCCGATCGCTTTGACGCACCGTAACGAGCCTGGGATGCATCAGCAGGGAGTAAAGTACGCCCGCCTACCATTTCTCAAAACCGCACCTAGAATAACTGCGCTAAAATTACGAAAATTGGCTCCCGTAGAGCTGTATGCCAGTGGTACTTGGCGCAGTCTCAGGCGCATTTTCACTGATCGGACCACTCACTTGATTATAGCCAATTGTTCTTTCTGTTCAGTAATTGGAGATCCAACAAGAATATTGTAACTGTCACAAGCTTCAGCAGCGGACATGAATAATATGGAACCTGCCCAGCCCCCCCCCCCCCTAGCCTTATGCTCAACGCAAAAGAGAGAAAAGCATAAAGCTGTTGTGAAGAACAGCTTTTATGGAGTAGAGCGAAAAGTTGCTCTCTTTCAGTTTGCACAAAATGAGTGACTGCAGCATTAAGTATCTTGTCATAATAGTACTGGGTAGGTATCAGTACCTTCGATACCATTGATGATACTTCGGACGAGGTTCAGGCGACGTTACGCACGCCGCCCATCTTGTGCAGAGGTGATGCTGCAGTCCGTGACCAGCGGGGTAGCTAACAGCGAGTTATCCCCACAGTTCACGTAGCCGCTTACAGCAGGTTTATCAGGCACTTTCAGTAAGCATGCGTCCAGTAAGTGTTTAAATTTCGCAGTCTCTGTACCGGTGAAATTTAGAATGTGACGAGGCATTTTGTTGAATAATCTCGCCCCTCGGACCACGAAACTATTAGAATACATTGTGGCTATCGCATCACCACCAGTTTTGATCGGAATGCGCACCTCACAAGTGCGACCAATACGGTTTGAATGTCTGGCCTGGATTCGCCCATTGACATTGCCAGTAATTCCTTCTAGAATTTTCCAAATATATATGATCGTGAAGCGCTCGAATCTCCTTTGAATTGAGTACATTTGAAGTTGAGCCAGTCTTTCGTGATAGTTTAAATCTTTCATGCCTCGGATTTTGGCAGTGAACAATCTCTGGATCGCCTGGAGGCGCTCTAAGTCATTCCGTTTGCTTGGCATCCAAAGAGGTGAACAGTAAGTGGGTTATAATAAATCTTGAGGGTTTGAGAAAACTGTTGCTGCATTCGTCGTACAAACTAAAAATGACTAAGACGGATTTCTTCTAGCTGTCTTTGAATTATTAGCACATGAACGTAAACCTGCTCTACGAAGCTAGAAATGTCTGAATCAGAGCCCAATTGGGCATTTTTGGATTGTGTGAAGAGAAAGGTTGTGCATAAAAGGTTTTTACACAGACTTTAACAATACATCGCATGTCTGCCCGCTAAAATCGGGTCTTTCCGAAGTGAGTATTTAGGCCAACTTACGTAATCTTTGGTAAAGAAATCGAATAATCACAGAGATCAGATCCAAATTTCTTCGTCGCCCCTTAAGAATGCATTGTATGCAGGAACACACAAAAAAAAAATTCATCGTTTTATGTTATCCTTGTACGACAAACTTCATAGCTTCGAACACGAAGAATAATTGAAAATTCATCGTAAGTTGAAACAGAATGGTAAAATTTAATAGAAACAATGTACACATACTACATGCAGTGGACTTTAATTAGCATCCCACGCAAATGATTTTTTTTTTTTTTAAATTTCCATCGATGGACATGAAGCGGTAACCCCCGAAGTTGATGTATGTAGAGCTTTCGGCGGAGCTCAATCCAATAGCCGCAAAAGTAGGGAGATTTAGAAACCCTAATAACTAAATTAAAATAACAGGAATACCACAAAGTGAGACTGTATTAGCAGCCCTGAACTAAATATGCATAATTATTAGCCATGGGGGGGTAAGGATACCGGACCGCCATGAAATGATCTTGAAACACGGCATTTTGGTGCAGGAACCATTTTTCACTGCTAGAACAATATGAAGCTGCACCTCGTAGCAATGCATATTATATCACATGGATGCCAATACGTCACTTCGTGGCTTCCTAATTTTCACCACTTCATGGTTGCGTATGTTGTATCATCTTCATCACTTTTTTTCGCTTGCGTTACATTACTTCAAGGCTGCCCTTTTTACATTTTCATGGCTGCCTATGTTACACCAGTTAATGGTTGAACCTCCGCGACGACAACTGCTGAGTAATCGGACTTCAACTCGTTCTGTACGACACGTTATACCGTACAGCCGTCGCCGACGTACCGCAAACAGTAACGTCGAAAGTTTCCAAGATGAAATTCATGTGATTCCGTGAAGGTGTGTCACTCCTGGTTTGCGTCCGATAAGTTTGATTCGGGTGTACTAGCCGCGTCTTTAAGTTTGTAATTTTTCTATACTCAATCATCCATTCATTTTTGTGCAGTGGGATCTGGTGTGCGACAGCAGCTACCTCAAGTCGTTTGTGCAGAGTACCTTCATGGTGGGTTTCTTCGTGGGAGCTCCAGCCGGCGGTTGCCTGGCCGACAGGTGGGATTCTATCAGTTCCCGTGCCGGAGGAAGAGCGCATTTATTATGTTTTTCTTCTTGTCAGGCATCGCCTTAGAAGCTGCTGCTTACAGCTGCTTTGTCCCGCCAAGAAGTACAAGATTGTGTCAATTCGTATGCTTAGTGGAAGTATGTAGGTGTCGTCAACGACAATGGATACAATTATAAACATCCGTTTATTCCGGTCTAATATACATTGCAAATAGTTTCTCACGCATGAATTCTTTTGGAATCTTATATATAGAGTATCCGCGCTGTCGAAAACGTTAGCGGGGAATTATTGAAGACCTTCTTCATTTTACATGCTTTTGTAATAATGTTTCTGAAGGATACGCTGCTACAGCCGACTCAAATGGTCATAAAATACAAGTTTTCTTTAATGCATTGTCCCCCACCGTTGGTGACCTACGTAAAAACTATTATCAAACAGTAAAACATTATTGGATTTAACTAAATTTCCCGTTGTGTATCCAAGATACAGAAGGAATAGCCTTGAGTACATCTAAGTTTTGCTCTTGAAACGAAAACTGCTCCGTTGAAGAAAGACAGTGAGCTAGTAGAAATAATTGTTTCTACGTACTGCTCCGTTAAAAATCATCGCTTCGTGTGGGCTTCGTTGACCATCAAGTGAATTTATACATCGTGAACTGAAAGTAAACATATGTTTTAATGTATGAAGAAAGTTATAAAATCACTCCCATGACAGCTCTAAGAGAAGCTGCAAATATTTCCATTTTTTCGATGTCAAGAACCGTTTCAAACAAGCGATGCATTCAGATAAAGGATTTCACTTCTGCCATCTTCTGCAACCTGGTCATCGTTTCCGAGAAAACGCTATTCTAATACAAAAGTCTACAACCTGGCCTATATTTCGCCTATTTCGTTAAAACCGTGACACGAAATATATTTATATATATATATATATATATATTTATTTATCTGTTTGTATGTATATTTATTTGTATGATTATTTGTTTGTTTATCTGTCCCTTTTCTTTCACACTTTAAGAAAGATAGGCAAAAATAAACCCAGGTTGGAGGTTGTGGTCATCCTGTCAAGCAAACTTCATTGAAAACGAATAAGTAGAAAATTGGTTATGTTGCATATGATGTAAAACGTGTATCTGAATGCAGTTCTTTCTTTGCCAACGTTGAAGTTCACTCAATGCAGATGCTTGCTGCTTGTTTAAGTACTCTCATGCATCGTGTTTGTACTCTCTTCTGAGGTTTCCTTCATCCAAACTTCAGTTGCCCTGAGTTTACGCTGAAGCTCTTATTGACTGCATAATCGTCGAAGCAAAATATTGATGGTGAGATATTCTCAGCGGTCAGCAGGCGAGTAAGGTACACGAGGATTTCTCAGCAGCAAATAATTTTCTGCAATTTGTGTTCATCTTTCAACAAAACGACTTTTCCCTTTAGGAAAGAACTATCGAGTTATATGACACCACTGAGTATCCTGGATACAGAGTTCTGTGTTTATTATGAACAATATCGATTGCGGGCCCAAAAAAACATTGCTTTACTTCGTATCACCGAAGGAAAGCTTGGTGTTGTTCAGCCCTAGCATGCTTATCTGATACCTAAGTTCCATGATTCAAGTAGGCAGATATATGTATGTAGGGTATCTTACATAATTAAGGAAATTCAGAAAATTATCATCAATGAAAACGGGTTATCACAAATTTTTCGCTGTCGTATGTGACAGTTCGGCACTCTAGTAAATAAATGAGCACACGACGTTCATTCTTATTATCGATTCTGTTAGCTAGAGTTGGGTCTCTCTCTGAAAGTGGTAAGTGTTGGATTACTTAGTATAGTAAATACTTTAGTACTAACGCCTTATTCAGTTGTTGTCAGCAAGCGAACCTATGCTTTTTGACGTTAAAATGCATTATTTTACTGCGACGCAGCTGTGTGTACGTGGGACCTAGAGCTGTGTAACTTTCGCTTAGAATCAAAATTTTCTATTATAAAAGGTGGATGTTTTAAAACAATATAACCTAACCTGGCCGGGCTAACCTCATGAGGTTTGTTGGATCGATCTCATCAGTGAGTCTTTCTGGAAGAGATACGTTGATTTCGTAGGCCCGCACGTGGGTAGAGCTGAAGCGTCATGAATCTCTACGTTGTCCATTCTGCCAGTGTTGAATAGACGGGCGCAGCGTTAACTGCGTTCGCCCTTCAAGCGGCTGTGTACTTGATTAGGCTGCTGCAACCTCTTTTTAGAAGAAACACTACTTCTGGAAACCTTACTTAAGTCTCCCTACAGTTGCGCTCTGGGACACTTGAAAATGCACCGACGAATTGCCGTTTCGTTTAGATAGGCCTCACTCCTGAATCGCTGCTCTGCGTCTGGGGTGGTAAACCCCTGAATCTAATAATACTCATTCGTTTAGATAGAGCCCTTCAAGCTTCATTAGACAGAATGGTTTTAGAAAGTCGTTGAGTATTTTACAAACCATCAGCCTCACTATACATGTATTTAACTCCTAATTGCAATAGTAGAAGACGCATGGTACCCGCGTAGCATTTTAGACTACACGTCTTTATCCTCCTGTGATCCGTAGATATTTAAAACTTTTCTAAAACAACCATATGCTGGGATAATTTTATAGCTGTCCTGTGACAATGGCAAGTCGTGTTACAATGCATGTCGGATACTTCTGTGTTGATTTCCAGGTTTGGTCGGAAGAAAGTGCTGGCGGCGTCTCTCTCCATTTTCTTGGTGATGGCCGGCCTTGCGACGGTGGTACCTTGGTTCCCTGTGTTTCTGCTCTGCAGGTTCCTTCTCTCCGTCTCATTATTTGGTGTCTACCAGACCTCTTATATTATTGGTGAGGCACCTAACAACCAGTCCCAGCCAACATGTTGACTACCCCTGATTGTCGGGAGTTATTATACTGTTCCAGGCAGATACTACAATATTCACCGCTGTGCACTCGAGTATGAATTTTTTAGCTCTCATTTTCTTCCATGCAATGGCGTAGTACCTAGTAGAGCATAGGTCTTGTGATTAGTTGTTTGTGATCCTTTCTTTCTAGCATGGCATGAGAAAGTATGTAGAGATTTTCCGGGATCAGAGAGCTACTACTGAAAGACGACAGCTTTCGTGAATATCGTGATCCCTTTTTTGCATGCGTAAGATATGATTATGCTTTGGCACAATATTATTACTCTCAACTTCATTCGTAACCAAAACTCTGGCCCACTAAAACGGCAATCCGGTTTCGTTTCATATCGCCCCTAAAATGCTTATGTTCATAACGTAGATTATATATTCCAGCTTTGACTCGTATGCTTTCATGTTTTTTTACCTCTATCTGGTACATGCATATTTAGTGTGTTGAAAATAAGTTATATCTGCTGCTCGAGACAGCAGCAGCAGCAAAAAAAAAAAAACATTGCAGGACGATACTGGCCGACAGAAGTCAGGGTGAGCAAATTATCTCACCGAGTAACTAATAGGGTCTAGTTTACTTTTTACCAGCACCGTCTATTTCCATAGTTATCACCACGGGAAAACCTTTTTGGAAGAAACAGGGGGAAAATGTCAACTAGAAATTGCTAGAGTGTAAGACATGACATTCTGATTATTATCATAATCTGTACGTCCAAGTAGCAGGAGAGTTTCCGCTGAAATGGGTTAAGCTTAAGCAATTAACATTCAGATTACACATATGAATTATGCTCAACGTAACATTAGTATCTCATTTACATTTTTAGCTGTTGAAGTTTCAAGGATTCGTCACCGAGGAACGATTGGGATTCTCTTCTCGTTGCCATTCGCTTTTGGCTACATCCTGCTGTCTGGATTTGCTTATCTCATCCGAGACTGGCGGAACCTCCAGTTGGCGATCTCTCTGCCGGTGGTTCTGTATATTGCAAATACAATGCAAGTAACTCTATTTGATCTAATGCGATTTTCCTAAGTCATTCCATACATTACTGAAATCACTCGGACATTCCCTCATGGTTAACATTCTTCTAACAATAAATTTTGTGATGGTGAAAGTACAACTGAATAACTCCAGGTTCTTACTGTGGTCACAATGACGACAAAGCTGCAGGCTGGTGAACAAGAAATTTATGTTTTCATCGCCGTCCCATGTTTTTAAGTCAAGGGTAAATGGCAGTTGATCTTTATTCTCATGAAGTAAGGCTTTAATTTTCATTTGTCCTTCGTTGCATCAGTATCTTGGGCACTAATGGCTTTTAAAAAGTGCTACTCAGTTGGCAGCGAGGGAAAGAAAAGTAAAAACAGAAAGAGAAATGCCATAGATGGAACAGAAAACCTGTGATAGCTATAGAAATACTGCTTAGTTATGAAATTTCATTGGGTATTAATTCAGAAAGTTCGCATATTTTTATTAGAAGTTTTTTGAAACGACTCGTTTTTCAATGCAGATTACGAATCTGAAATCGTTTTTTTTTTGCGGTTGGTTCTACTTTTTGAGACATGACTTTGAAGTTCTCATTGTTTTCCTATGGAAGAAAAACCCGGCAATGGCACTGCGTAAGGAAAACCTTTTAAAGTAGGTCTTTAACCTAACCTAACCTCCCCCAACCGCTCTCTCTCTCCTCCCCCACCCACAAACCCCGGTTTCTCACGTGTCCTCCAAGATTGTGGGTTTCTAAAGGTAATCTTAAAGACATTTTTTCCTATAATTCGAAAACTAAGGCCGACCGCCAAAAAACGGATTTCAGATTTGGAATGAGCATGAAAAATTACATCGATTAAAAAAATAAGCGAACTTTCTAAGGGAATGCCCTTCATTGTGTGTGCTTCTGATCAAAATAAACGAGCATTTTTGGGTCATGCAAAAGTTCTGTTACACTTCAATTGTACGTGTTTGCGATCACTTTATAAAGTAAAAGTAAGGTAAAACTAGTGTTCCGAGATATAAATTTGAAATTTATTCTTTTCAAATAAATTTCAGTGGAAGTAAATAGTAGTAAGAGTAGGATTTCATTTTGGAAGCAAATAGAATTGAGATATCTGTTTTCCGTGTCGGCTGTAACAAGAAGGTCATCACGGGGCATTGAAAGTCCGGCAGATAACAGCCCACAAAGGTAGATAGGTAGTTGTTGGGTCACAGCAATCTGTCTGGCTGAGCAGAAACGTCTCTGAAGAAGGCGGTAGTAGACACCAGTCAAGCCTACGGATCTAAGGCCCTTGCAGTGCTGTGGCATGGGAATTACGTGCATTGCCGGATACGATGTGGCATGTCTATGCAGTGCATAGACAGCAGGTAGGGCTTCAGGGGTATGTTGTTATTGGCACGGGGTTGTTCTCTATTCTTCAGTGGGTGTGAAGAGACTGATCAATTAGGTCTCCTGGACGACCGAATCCAACCACGGGTGCGCCACAACAGATCTGCTGAAGGTCCACGTCAGACGGCCATGACGGACAGGATGAAGATTATTGACGTTTGATCCGCCGAAGCCTAACCACCGCATGGAGACTCATGGAACAGCTCCCAAACATAGCAGTACGACTCGAATGGAGTCCGACCACCACGACTAGGCATACAATCCGGCCAGTTTCAGTTCGGTTAAGAATGTTTAAAGACTTCTAAGATCGACATCGTTTCAAGCAGATCGATCGCGAGTTGCTTTTCAATCGATTATTAGGATGGCCATTGAAAATGATCAGAAACTGAGATTCTTAGCTTGCAGAAAGGAAAAGCAGCATCTCTGGTGCCACAGTGTTCAGGAGGTCAAGAGTGAAGGAGAAAAAAACTTTGAGTCGCTCATGCAATAGTAACACCAAGAGCGCTGTCGTCGCATTCGCAAAGCCACGGAATTCCCGTGTCATTTTTGAAGATGAGAAAACCTTCACAGAGGGTCTTGTCAAAGAAGCAAAACGATCTCATTCTTAGCTTTGGCCAAGATGTCTCAATGGTGTACTTTGTGTAAAACCAAGCACCTCTCCTCGGAAGCACTTGCATGGGCTTCTATGTCCAACTTCTGGCCCGCTCAGAGGAGATGTTACGGCGTGAATGAAATAAGTGAGTGTCAACATATAATTAATTGATTGATTGATTGACAAGTGACATATTTCAAATTGCATAATTGATTGGTTAGTGTGTATATACATTAAATATGAAATGAACTGACATGTTAGGTTATACATGACGCCATAATATTTTGGGAGG
>LQNS02277275.1:4431871-4446586 GCA_001587735.2 Parhyale hawaiensis | reverse complement strand
ATTTCTTCTAGCTTACTGTTTTCCTCTGACGAAGCAGTTTTCTCTTCATACATAGGTCAAAATTTGAGCACCTCAAATGAAACAGACATTTGAGGTGGAAAGGCGGTATCAACGGTATCCTTACTACGGAGCGAACACATTGTATATAAGCTGTTATTTTGTTTAAGTTTTTTGAAGTGTTTTACTCAAGATGTTACTTCTGCCTGTCTATATAGAAGACCTAAGGATGACCGCACGACAAAGGATCAATGAAGAAAAGAAGACAATTAAGAAGCAAATTAGAGAAGAGGAGATTCCGCACCGGCCTAGAGGCATTAGGCAAACGTATAGGTTATTGCGTGAATTTTTCACGCACGGGTCCACTAGTGTCAATAGAAACTTCATATTCATGCCTCAATACGTGTCGGTAAACCCTTATTTCCTATTTCATGTCAATATGGGGGTATATTCAAAATAGCTGGGGTTTTTCCTTCGAAATGTTGACGAGATTTTCACTTTGTACATGGGTTGAAAACCTGTTCATAAAACAGTGTAAGGCAGAGGCGCTGGCGAACAGTGGCTTGCTTCCTTCCCCCCCCCCTCCTTCCCCAATAATGAGCGAAGCCCCTTCACTCTCCTCAATATTGTAGCATGTATCCAACATACAGGACATGCATGTATCCAGTAGCAATGTCAAGGGTCTGTGTATAGGCCCTTCCATATTTTTTACTCAAGTCCCCCCCCCACCACCAATTATGTACTTTCCTGGCGCAGCCACTGCTCTAAGGGGCGTTGCATCTTGAATGAAATTAACTATACGGGTTTATAAAAATCTTTTAAAGCTTGCCGCAGCTACTTCAGCGTTTCTATTGTGCACTGACGACAGTGCGTGCATCTTTTGTAATATCCATAGTGTAACAAATTATTGATGAGGCACAAATAAGGGTTAGACCCTATCGGCGGTCGGATGAAAAAAAATAGTTAAACTATTCTGATTTTGTAGATTATTCCTAATGAGTATATTAACGATTTCCCGTACCCGACACCGCTTAGGATCTGAGTTGCGTTTTATGAGACGTCTTAAATTTTTGTCATAAAGCAGTGTAACATGCTTTTTATTTCTTGGCTTGATAGTTTGTCTAATATTTGCTTTACTGCTTATTCTGTGCGTGCAGAGTATTGCCTGAGTCACCGCGGTGGCTGATACAAAAAGGCTATTTGAAGCAGGCAGAGGAAGAGCTCCAGAGAGCTGCCCGCTGGAACAGACAAAAGCCTCTGGATTCCAACTGGCTGGCTGCAACCATTGCAGAAATTCACGCTCCGGTGAGTGTAACACTCGTTGAAGGCAAGTATGTAGTTGTGTTGAATAATAATGTAGGCTGCTCTCGTCTGAAGCCGGTTAAGTGACAAAAAGTTGAATTCCTCTGTTGAATCGGTGATGAAGAGATGCCCCGATCCGAGCAGGTGTGGAGTTCACTGCCACCACCCGACCCGAGTGCGGCGCTGTACTCGTTAGGCCTGAAATTAAGTATTCAAATTAGCTTTTTGAGTGGTTCTCCTTAACAGCGTTTTGCGTGGCCGTGAATTCTTACTGCTTCAAATGGATATGCATTGTACTGTATTATGCTTTCTTTGATGCCAGTACGTGTAGTTTTTATAATAATAATCATCATTGCGGTAATATTATTAAAGGAAATTAAGTTTTCTGTCAGTGCCACTCAAGCCTCCTTTGGGTTTGACTTTTTATATGAATGATCATATCTGGAGTTGCTCATCAATAATAGTGTTAGTGCCTCAACAACAAACAAATATGTCTTGAGAGCCACATAATAATTTTTTTCTTTGTATTAAGTAAGTATTTTTAATTGATGGTATTGGTTCTGAAAATGTTTTTGTTTTTATTTAAGGCAACTTGAATTTCCTAGACCTAACAGTTTCTCTATCGAAGATTGTGACAGGAAAATGCTCCAATAAGACGCTCTTCAGTATAGTTAGTATATCTAGGAGTTCAATGGCTATCCCATATGTTTTCACAAATATTTTATTCATCAAGCATTAACATTGTTGGTTTGCCACCTACTACTATTAAGAAGCCTATAGTTCTTTCTATGCTTTAGCGCTGCAATTGTCTTCGCTTAGGAATTCTCGCAGTTTTTATTTAATTAAAACCGAATGCAACTTGCAACAATACTCGAGATAGAAAAAAATAGATTTCAAAACCACTGAAACATCGATGAGTGCTTTAATTATAGGAGCCAGCAGATGTTTGTCTCACCTGATTCATTAATTTTGCTTAGAAATTCATTGTTTTAGCTGCGGGGTGATTATAAGCGATCAGTATTTCTGAAAATAATTCGGCAAAGCTGTGCAGAGTCGGCAAGAGTCGCAATCTGTTGATGGCAGGAATTTGACGGAAGATTCATCCCCAGCGGAGGACGTCAACGAATCCGAATCGTTCTGTTCCGTCTTCCGGACTCTGTTCTCAGGGGTCATGATGCTGCGCATCACAGTGGTGCTGAGTCTCGTGTGGTTCACCTGCACCATGGTCTACTATGGCATCTCTATGAACTCGTCAAATTTTAGGTTTGCACCTAGTTTGTTTCTAAATATGGGATTGTTAGGTTCTACATACTGAGACAGGTGAGGTAAGAATAAATAAATTTTTTTAGTCGACATTTTTTGTTTAGAAGTAGCAAATAATTTACTTATTATACCAAAATCGAAGAAAACATTAATTTTCTTTACTGGCACATTTTTTTTGTGCACTGTTACTTGATGTATTTGGTAGCAATACCAGTTTTTGTAATTAGTAAGAGTAACTAAATCCAATCAAATGCCAAACATTTCTAGTAAACTTTACGATAAAATTTTGTGATATAACGGAAATATTTTACCAAATCAATCAGTAATATAAACTGAAAATTTAATTATATGATGGCCAAATCAATAGTTTAGTTATCTCAACTAAATTTTGCTTAATGCTACCCAACCGGTCTCTGTGTGTGGAGCTCAATTTCTTGTTTCTTACCTTGGGTTTGCACCCTATTTGTCTCTGAATTACGCTACTGTTGTATAGAGATCAGTTGGTTCTGGCATAATATACACAGTCGTGATCCATGTTCAAGTCCTTCAAGGTGTTCTGCCGTGAATGTATTTTGAGGGGCTCGTTGTCGTAACAGCGCTTTGGGGGTCCTGAGGTTGCTTAATGCCTCACTCATTAGGACATGGTGTGGAACTTGAGTAATTATTGTAATACAATCGATTCCGGTTGATAAAGCGTCCGCATCGGGACCAGATGAACTGGCCACAAACAGCTGGTCATAACGAGCGAAATAATATAGAACTCTGAAAAAAGTCTTCGCCAATATATTGCTAATAAACGTATTTCTTTTCTAACGTTTTTCCTTCTTTGTGATTATGGAGGTAAATCAGCAAATATAAACAACTTACGGTTACTGAATAGGTAGATAGTTCATGATTCGAAGTCTCAATGACTTCAAACTTTTATGAGCAAAACAGCAACTGCTACAAATTATTTTACAATAAAAAAAAGTTTTCCATACCTTACGCTGCCTGCAACCTGAGCAAATGGGAAACAGAGCGCACAGACCGGCGTGAGAAACTGTGGCCAAGACATCAGCAAAGTGCGGAACGGGTGTAAATTTTGCATAAAATTCGCAGCCATGCCACACTGACGTAGACAAACTTAGGGCAGCAAACTGGGTGGAAAATCTGTTCCTAAGATTATTAGGCATTATAAGAAGATTTAAGCCTCCCAAAATAAGTAAGGTACTAAGCTCTTCTAAGAGAGGAAAAGGAAGGGACATATGGTATGTCGATAGAAAACGAGGAACCCATGCACGAAGGTGTTCCCACACAGGATCAACGCGCATGGGAACAGCAAGTCGGGAAAGAAGAGGAAGAACAGACAACAGTAAGATCAGTAGGAGTATGAAAGTGGAAGGAAACAAGGTGGGTATGAAAGACAGACGTCCCGAAGGCCTACCTAATGGCTAAAGTAACCTACACAAACCCCCTGGGGCGCTACTCCCCATAACATAGGAAGGGCAAACCTAACTAACCTAACCCTAAGGCCGACGGCCCATCCTATGCCCCCTCGAGGGGTGTTCCTAAAATGCCACAAAAATATGGTACCTATGAGCATTAACATCGAACATATTTTTTACTGTTGGCGTTCAGTTCCATATGTTTTGTAATAAACAGCGAAGCATATACTCTCTCACACACACAACATTAATCCACATAAAAACTTACACATCGTACCAAGTAGCTACTCTATGCAGAAGCTGTTTCATCTGGAGTCAGAATCAGACGTGGGGAACAGAGACACAGCTAATGCCACCTTTCGGCAGTAAGAGCATCATTCTATGAAATTTTGAAATTCAAACATCAGCTGGTTCCTTAATGGAACACCAATATTGTAGTATTAGTTGCGGCTAATATAGTGTCTCGTTAGGAAATCCCTCGGATATGGTAACTACTCGAACTGATCATAGTGTGCAACCCTCAAGAGGTCCGGCTTATCTTAGAGTCTATTCATAGCAATTATATGTACCTATCGCTTGGGAGTGATTTGGGAACCCTTGACCCACTATTGAGTGGTGAAAAAAACGATTTCGTAGGAATATAATTGAAAAAGTAACACCGTATATGGTAAACTGCCCAGGAAACAGTTGACTATAAATTAGTTAGCATATTAAAAAATTATACCACGCATCACATTAGCCAAGGCGCTTCCGAATTCATCTGTTTTACGGAGCGAAACCTGCATTCTTGAATGAATTGAAATTCAACGAACTAAGGGCTTCATTTAGTTCACGTCCAAAATTTCAGTGCGGACCCGTTCCTGTACACGGCGCTGGGCGGTGTGGTGGAGCTCCCGTGCTACATCTTCGGCGCTCCTGTCGTCAAGAAAATCGGCCGTCGTCTCACTCTCATCCTCTCGCTCCTCATCACCGGACTTGCTATTCTGGGCCCAGTGGCGGTGCCGAACGGTAAATGTTTCTGTAGTGCTCTGCACAGTGGTAAATGTAAGCAATCACCACTTAACGATTTAAGGTACACATAATTTTTTCAACGTCTTATTAAAACGTCGTAGCTCATAAAAAAAACACTCGTTCCGATAGTCGGGGAGTGTTGCATAAAAAAATTCACCCTGATTGTATCTAATCTACTCTGTGTTCGTCTAAGAGAATTTCAATACACTTTTAACCCAACCTAGCAGTAGTTTTAGCAAACGAAATCTGGGAGGGATGGTTTTGATGCTCGCAGCAAGGTGATTAATATTGCAGGACTGTCTATCGTCTGTACCCAGGGGCAAACCAGAGTACTTTTCCGCAGGAGATGTTGCAGCTGGCTGCAGTTCCTGCTGAAGAGGTTAGTTTTGTGAAGTTAAAAAGGTTCTCTACGTTGCCCCTTCTGTTCTGCGAGGTGGGTCGCCGAATAGTGGTAAGTGACCCATCCTATGGGACTCCTATCCGCTCCCATATGGAAGGCCACGAAAGGAACCTGGCGCAGTGCGCAAGAAATGTTTCATTCTCCTGTTTTCTTTGCTTTTCGTTTCTTTCGTTGCACTGCATTACTGAGAGAGTTCGTTTAGCCGAGTGGTGTAGGGTTGGAGATACTTCGAACAAGCCGAAACGAGATATTCCTATCGAGCTATGAGAAACGACCGAGTCTGCACTGTACGGATCACACATTGAGGGGATACGGTGGTAAAACTATGACTATGGTGATAATAAATATGTCAATCGTCTGTCATCGCATGAAAATGCAACTGTCAAGCAAAGCACATGTTGCACTATCCAAATGTGGCCAAGAACTCAGAGAAAACATCCAAAAACTTCCTGTTATGGAACGTATACTACAAAAGTATAGTTCTCGTAATATTTGGTTTTACTTTTCTTTACCTGGCTTCATCCCGGCCGTTATTCCTGTTCCATGAAGCTTATGTGTTGTATATTGTAATATTATGCATTGCTTACAGTTTACAAAGTATACTGTGGATTTTACTGATATGTTCGTCAAAGTTAAACTAATCAGAGCCTACGAGGGTTGAATTGTCCTGAACTTCACTAAGGAGCTTTGGTTTCACCACGCTAAATCGAAGTTCAGACTTTAACGTCGAGGCGGCAGAAAGCTCAATCATTAACCGTAAAATGGAACTTTTCGGCTGTCTTAGTGTAATCAGTTTGCAACATGTTTTCAAAATTCACGTATTCGCTCCAGTGCCGGACAAGCCTAGATTATGAGATTTAGCTCAACTCTACTTCGCGGTGCCCTCCGATGACAGTCCTTGTCCTCTAGGAGTCTTGGAGCCAAGTACTTTGCAGCTTTTTTTCTAAGTTTGGAGGGGGGTGGGTGGGTGTGTTACATCTGCTGCGGCCCATGGAATAACATACTTTTATGCGTCATTTCCTTTCTGGCCTATCAGTTTATTTAGGTTTACGTTTAGTCCGGCAATCTAAGCCTGTTTGCTTCTTTCTTGTTTGCTATTGATTATCATTTAATCATTTTCTTGGATTTAGTGTCGAGTTTCGCATTCTGATTGCTGCTTCCTCTTTTGGAACAGAGGTGTTAGCCAATTTAGGCGCGGGTTTGCCATTTGAAGAAGTGTGCTGTGTTTAGCTCTGCTGTGTCTTCATTTCGTAGTAGTTCGGACAATTTCATTCTAAATTCATCCTACGTACAGGGCCACTGCACTAACGTGTTAGTTAGCTGCTCCTGTTTATTAAAATAGATTCCAGGATCTGTTTTCGATGTCTCTTGCAGGATCTGGAAATCACCTAATGAATATCGAAAAGGAAAGGCTAATTGATTCCTAATAATGTATGCATGATGGTAACTAAAGTTGCACTAAAACGATTCGTGTTGAACTGTTGATGTGTAGGCCAAGAGCAACACGAAGTATAGAAGTATCAAGTGGCACTATCACTTGAGAATTAGAGTCTTTGTGCTGAACTCCATCTGATGGTCACTATTCAATTTTTTTGTGGCCTTCCCTTCCTTTTAATCCTTGAAAATTTTCCCTCCTCATGGTAAATCATGACCATGTTTTTACTAACTTCTATATTGGTATAATGTAATTGCTAAGGAGCTTTGACAAAATATTGTTCTTAGCTTATGAAGTACATTTCTATGTATATGCGATTGGGCATTCAAGATGGAAGTTATCGGGCGAATTTCTGTTCATGATGAGATTGATGACCCATCGAAAACTGTAGTTCCATTTTTCCTCAGCTGACAAGACTTCTTGGTGGTTCCTCTCCATTGTGTTGATTGGCAAGATGATGATCACGGCTGGTTTCCAAGTATTGTACCTCTACACCAGCGAACTCTACCCAACCTGCGTCAGGACGCAGGGGCTTGGCGTCACGTCTATGTTAGGACGCTTCGGTGCCATTACCTCACCCTTTATTACAGATAATTTGGTAAGTTCGATTGTCTCTATTTTGAAGCCACCCTTGTTCTCTGTTTTTGGGTCTCTATGGTAGGAAAGATATGATGTTATAACATAACTGATTTCCCATTACTGAGCTAGCTGTGCATATGATTCGCAATCTACAGTAGCGTTCTGAACAAAAGGTAAAAATGTGAAAACTGTATTTAGTTTAATGTATCAACAGTACAAACATGCAATTCTAACTTTAAATAGCCCTTATAATTAGTAATACCTTGCGAAAATATGAGTAAATATGAGGGATTAAAAAAATTTTAGTCGTGTAAAAGTTATTTCAATTTTTGAAAAATGTCCAAACTTATAAGGTAGAAAAGTAGGTAGAATCCTCTAAACATATACGGAAAACCCTAGTTTCTGTGATTCTCTGAGTAGAAAAAGTTTTTAATGGCTATTTGTAAACATTGCATAAGTAGCATTATGGCTAAGCGTCAAAGTTGATAATTCTTTAAGTGAAACCGATATCAAATTTTATTATGAAAAATATACCGTCAGAGAGGTTTCAGAGACTGTCAAGTGACCTTAGAGTGTTGTTACGTAGGATAGTTAAGTGCTGGAATAATACGGGACGCATAGTGAGTCCATAGGGCAAGCCCCGTAAAAATACGAGAAAAGAAAGTTGCATCATGTAGCACATGGCACTGAAGGACAGTTCCACGACTTCAACAGGGATAGAAAGAGTGATGAAAGATACTTTATGGGTAAATGTGTCCTGACAAATTGTTTTGAGACGGCTGCAAGAAGTTGGATTAGTTACACTACGACTTCAGGAAAACCTCATATTAGTCTCAAGAATAAGAAAAAAACTGTTACAGTTTATCGAAAAACTCGTGATTTAATCATATGGAAAATGGTCATCAGATTTTTCTCAGTGAGGAAAGTAAATTTGATTCGTTTGTAAATGGTGAGACACGTATAGTGAAAAATACAATGCAAAATGCACTAAAAAGACTGGGGAGCAGGGCATCGGAAGCATGTTGGTTTTTGGAATGCTCTCAAGCCAATGTACAACGCCACTTATTCTCTTGGACACTCGTTTGAATGCTTACGTCATATCTATAAGAACATTTTTATAGAATGTGTTGTACTTATGACACAAAATTTCGAAAGTGATAAACCGATTTTCATTCTATAGTGCACCGTACCATATAACAAAAGTCAGAGAATCTTAAGAAAACATTAGGAGTCATGGATATGGAAAGAAATGCTACGAGCACTGAATCTTTATAAGTAAATCTGAAGAAGGAATAGGCAAAAATAATGTATCGAATTGTCGGATAACACAAAAAATTGTACACTCATTGACAAAATTTACAGGGTTTGTTAGGTATGTTAAGGGGAACAGATGATTAACTTTTGGTGAAGATCCATTCACCCGTTTTCTTGTTTGGCTGCCTCTTTATTCTCAATGTTACAACTCAAAAACGGTTTGGACGGCTTCTAAAAAATTTTTCATAAGTAATTAGGAATATCACGAAGAGTAAAAGACCAAATTTTTGTGGCGATCAGTCCATTTGTTTGTCGCTGTATTCTATTTGATGGTTGCTAGCAAAATAAATAAAAAAAGTTATGTATGGATCTTTATGAAATTTATAGGAACTGTTACTGATGTTGAAAGACACATATGATTTAATTTTGGTGATGATCGGTTGGTCTGTTTGTATGTTTCACTAATGTTTGTCAGAATGCTTGTTATATGTTAGCGACATAACTCAAAAAGTTATGAAGGGATAACCAACAAAATTACTTAAGCTGTTATTTTGCCGTCGAAAGCCACAAATGATTTGCTTTTAGTGTTCATACAAAGAAAATTATAGTTTCAGAACCAATTTGAATCGTTCATTACCTTTGCCTTGCTTAGCGGAGGTATGCTGTATGCACTCTCAAAGTGCTCCAGTTCTTCTTGCAGCTGAAGATGTGCAGCTGCTGTCGAGAACAAGGGCTATACACTACATATCGTTTTACTATTGTCTGTTCCTACTTATTAGGCTTCAAAAGTTCAAAATTCTATTTTTGTTCCTTAATTTTGGACATTTCAAAAGCCTGAATATAGTTCATATTACCACAACTTTTTTCTTATCCCTCAATTCGATTCAAATTTTAGTAAGTTATTACTTATAATAAGGGATGTTAGTAGTATAACAAAGACTCAATAAGTGTTCTGATACCCGTATTTGTTATACTACTGATGTTCATTGAAAGAATTTCACGTTTGTATTGTTGATAAATGAAAAAATAAAATTTTCAAGGTTTAACCATTATAGTTTTGGCTGCAACTGGATAAGTCTTACTCTTGTTGTCACCGGTCGTCAACTCAAAATTTATAATTTTATGGCTATTTGATTGGCTCACTCCCGACGAAACCCAGAAATGCCCTGGGTTTTGGCTGTTGATTGACTAAAGGATAACTAGAGTTGCACTCCGAGTGCGCAGACCTCCGCTAAGAAGAGCAATGCTCGAAACCTGCAAGACAGTATGGTAAATAGACAGACAAACAGATTGTTAGTTCATTACCAAAATTGAATCATCTGTCCCTCCTGACATTCCGAACCGCTCCTGCAAATTTCGTGAAGATTTATCTATATCTTTTGAGTTATGGAACTAACAGACAAGATTAAACAAGAAAAAGCGGCTAAATCATAACCTCAATGGTGGAGTTAATTATACTGACTTGATACCCTTTCAAACACCGAACGCTCAATAATTACATTCCGGATTCACTAGATTTAGTTCTGCGGAAAGGATACCTGCTAGTTAACATTAATCCCAGTCACTAATCCATATGCTTCTTTCTATTACTATGAATTTTATTTCTATACTTAGGGCGACGTTCACTGGTCCATACCCAGCATCATCTTTGGGCTGAGCAGCGCCGTGGCGGGGCTGCTGACCTGCCTGCTGCCGGAGACCAAGTCGTGCACTCTGCCAGACACCGTCCACGAGATGGAGGAGTGGTACAAAAATAGGAAGTAAGTCGTAAAACTGTTGATTGATAATCATTGCTATGAAAGGCATCTCGTGCTTCTGAAAACGCGGATTCTCCGGCTTGGTGCAGTTGGGGGTGCCCAAAGAAAAAAGAAAGAGAAGACAAAAGAAGCTACCTAACCTGTCATCAGTATAACGACTCTGAACAGTCACCCGATGTGGAGATGCCCCTGAATGCGCGGGTCTGGACGTTTCTGAAAGATATTGACAAAATTTTCAGGGATTGTTAGGTATGTTAGGCGGAACAGATGATTAGCTCATGGTGAATGTCCACCGCTGCAAAATAAGTCACTGAAATTTACTAACTGTTTTCTCCTTTTCAGAATACTTTAGTGTTATTTTCTGCAGTTTCTGTTGTGAACTACTTTCATGGTTGAATTGATTAAATATTCTTTCCTCATTTGTGCGGCTGCTTCTGTAGAAGTTGAAAATGTTTGGTGATGGTGCTCTTTGAATGAGTCGGTTAAATTAAAATACTATGATTAATTATTATTAATTTGCTATTATAAGCGATTTTTCTATGCTACTTTCGAATGAGTAAAATGTCCATCCCGTCAAGTGTCACCGGTATAGAGGGGAAATTATTCCGAAGGCCAGAGCCACCTCAAATACTCTTAGTTTCAAAAATCCTTTTAAATGACGCAGTTTAACTATCAGTGGAATAGCTGGCAGTCAAAATTTAAATAAAAGTTTTGAAGACACACCCTAGTGTGGATAATTGATCATAGGGATTAAGAGGTAGAACTTTACAGCTCGATTTCTGTACCGCTCGCAATTTTACTCGAAGAAGTGAATAAGATACGTCAGCAACAACCTCGCTATAAATATTCAAGTGACGCGACTGGAAGCCTTGGGCGATAAGTAATTTCTTTGTAGATGAGATGGGGATGATTTATTTTCACAGTGCTTTGGAGAAAAGAGTGGATAGACGACTGTTTCTCAAAGCGACGAAGCAGTGACAATTTCGGGAGTAAATTTACTATACTATCGCTAATTAACAATTAATTACTCGTCGGCAGTAAATGTCAGAGGATAGTACTACTGTGTCACCATAGAATTGGCGGTGATAAACTCTTTGAAATAATAGTTGGCATATACGTAGCTGGGAAAATTGTAACCTCATAGCTGATGTCGTGTTCGCTAGTAAATAAACGACGGATCGATGCTCAAAGTACATCTTTTCCCGGCATGTTTGTAGCAAAGATACTCCATTTCTCTTATGTTATTGAAGTAGTTAACTGTTCATTAGCGATGGTGTGGTAAATTTACTCCCAAAATTGCCACTGCTGCGTAGCTTTGAGAAACAGTCGTCTATCCACTCTTTTCTGCCGTTTCTAAACTGATCCGTAACAATATTTACGATAACAAGCGGGACCCGTGGAAATTCCACGGTTGATGGACGTTTTTACTTTTAAAATGTACCAGACCTACGCTACGCGGTTACCCCTCAAATTGGTTTTAATCCAACGCAACTCTTCTAACGAAAACTCACACCGTCTCAAGTTACGCCCATCATTTAACCTTAATGAACTCTGTTTAACTCATCAACGTCCGTCTACCTTAACATGTATCGTCTAAGCTAACGTCATTCATTCATCGATGCTTCATTTGAATTTTAAAACATGCCGTACCACCTATCCCCCACATCTCCCCAACGAACTTTATCTGACGTGACGGTTGTCATCTAACCTACCGCACATCTGACCTAACTATCCCATCTAAACTTAGAAACTTGTGTCACAGCTCGTTTAACCTACCGCACCACAATAAACGATAGCCCACCATATCTAAGGTAACTCACATCTTACATAACGTCGTTCATATAACCGGACGCACCTCATCGATCTAACCCAACGCACCTCATCTAACTTATCACCCGTCATCTAACTTTGCTCTAAGCTACCGCTCCTCCCCAACTTGACGCTCCTTACCTAACCTACCGCTCATCATCCAAACTAAAGCTCCTCATATAACATAACATGCCTCATCTAAGCTATCGCCCCTGCAGGTTTACATAACCCAACTCACCCCATCTAACTTAGCACTCACAACCTAACTCTGCTCTATCTAACTTAACGCACCTCGTTCAACTTAACGCTTCTTATGAAACCCATACTCCATCATTAAACCTCACGCTTCTCATCAAACATAATACTCTTCATTTAACATATCGCTATTCAGCCAACCTAACGCTCCTCGTCCACTGCAACGCTCCCTGTTCAGGCTATAAAAGTTATCGCTCTTTATCCAACCAAATGCTCCTTATTCAACTTAACTCTTCTCATTCATGTTAACGCTCATCATTCAGGTAACGCTCTTTATTCGACCTAAAGCTCCTCATCCAACCAACGCACCTCTCATAACAAATCACTCGTCGTCTACCGCTGCTCTATTTAACACCACGCCCCTCGGTGAAACTAACGCTCCTCACCCTGCCTATCGTTTCTCATCTTACATAACACTCCTCATGGAACCTAATACACTTCGCCTAATCTAATGCTCATCATCCGTCATAACGCTTCTCATTTGACCTAACGATCATCATTCGAGTTTGCTGTTGTGCATCCGTCATGAGCATTCCTATTAGGAACGTCTTGTCACAACTTCGTCGCCGTCATATTTGATGGCACGGATACTCTAGCCGTAGACACTAAATATAAATTAGTGTAACGTCCAAGTTTATCCCGATTTTCATTGAACTTACGTTCATCGTTTACTCCAACACTCATAGCTGACACTCCACTCTCATATAACTCGGTTTAACTCAACGCTCCTCAGCTAACTTTACTTACTACATGTTCTTCGTTTAACCCATCGATTTAACCCAACGCTTGTCAGCAAACCTAACGTACTTAATGTACGTACCATTATTCACATTTCTTCCAAACGTAGCAGTTCACCTTCCATGACTGCTTTTCTCAAATCTTCGCTTACTTTCAATGTCTCGGGAATTTTCTCTTATCTTCATAACTTTCTTGACTCATTCGATCGCGAGAGCTACCGAAATTTTTCGGTAGTCACTGGTTACCTTCCCCAAGGAGGTGGTGTTTTTGTCGGAGTTTGTCTATTTGACATCAAGATAATTTGCAAGAGGTTTGGAGAATCCTTATGAATTTACAGTACATGTTTGGCATATCAAGAGAAAGATAGGATTAAGTTTTGGTGGAAGATCCCCCTGTCTGCATACATATATATGTTTTTTTATAGATAAAATAACTCCAACATTTCTGAACAAATCTTGATGAAAATTACTGTAATTTTGGGGAATATTATGAAGAACAACGGGTGAATTTTTGTGCCTTGCATGTCAGTCAGTTTGTACTCAAAATTTATCAATGAATTTCCAAGAAAATTACGTCAAGAGGCACAAATGAGCAGATTTTGGCAATATTGAAGTTTTCATTAACGTTGCAATGCTTGGCGGAGGTATTTGCTCTCAAATTCAGGTATTTTTTACTGTCTATGTATGCGTTAAATAGGCAACGAATACTAACGCACATGCCTGACCAATTTCTCAGTAAATGGCTTTAGTACACTTTGTAAGTTCTCTCTTACTTGCCACTTTTTCGTTGCTTTTCACTGATATATCAGTCAAATTTCCAAATTTCTTTATAAGTGGACAGTTAATAACAATAATTGAACATAGCCAGACATTTTATTAGTACTAGTGCACCAAACGCAACCCTTCTTCTGAATAAGTTATGAAAGTATGTCTTTCAAAATATCTTACCATCCTGTCGAAAAATTTCACCATACTCCAAATTTCCCCATGTCCACAAAATCCACGACGTTCACCAATTAAGTGCACAGAAGCAACTAAGTTCACATAGGCCCGTGGCCAGGCCTTCACAGCCGCGGGAATTCCCGGGCTCGTATCCTGGATACAGTTTGGCAAAAAAAAAATTTAGGTGCCTCGGAATTTTTTCTTCAGTATTAGAGAGGGAAAAATAAGGCTTCGGACAGACGGACGGACTGACAGACACCTCTTTTATTATAGTACTAGTGTCCCGAGCCGTCATTGTAAATGACGGCATATTGAGTTATTAATGACTGGTGCACGTGTGCGATAAATGACGGCAGTAAGTTAGCCCTTCAGGAAAACCCCCGCTGTCTCCTGTGCATATTACTGTTCAGAAGGCTTCTTTATGGAAAATTCAGCATTCTGCCTAAGAAATTGGATATATATATTTTTAGTGGCCCGTGCCGTCATTATAAATGACGGCAAAAAATTAACACTTCACCAAAACCCCCGCCGTCTTTTGGGCTTCCTCATT
>LQNS02277275.1:4335331-4389152 GCA_001587735.2 Parhyale hawaiensis | reverse complement strand
ATAGTTATGCTCTAACATATTCTCTACCATATATAGTCTTTAAACATCCTTGTACAACCATCTACCATATATAGTCGTCAAACATCCATGTACGACCATAGACCTTCGTTTCTTGACAAAACATCAACAACCAATATTGCCTCCACCAATATCGACCTAAATATACTAAAATCAACGGTATGTTATGGTTGACATATATACCATACTGTTTCATCATCCATAATCGACTTTAATCTCTCATACACTACTATATTCTACTATAATGACAACCATAATTTCCAACTGGGAATGTTAATTTTCAGCACAGAAATTTAATATTTATCCCTGTTAGGCAATAATTGTCGCTAGCACTAAACAGCAGCGAGGTGCATGTGTGCCTTGAAAGAATAGTGAGCACCCTGAGAGCGTATACCTCCGTCAAGTAAGGCAAAGGTAACATAAAATTCAAATTGCTGCTGAGACCATTATTTTTTGTATCAGCACCAAAATCCAATCATTTGTTCCGTTTAGCAGTATAAACAGTTTCACTAATTTTCTCGAAAATCTGTTCAAAATTTTTTGAGTTATGCTGCAAACAAACATTTGAACAAACATATAGTCAAACTCACAAGCCGAACAAACGCTCATCACCAAAATTTTTTCATTTATGTCTTTTAACATTACCAACGATTCCTGTAAATTTCATAGCATAAAATTAAAAACTCTGATAGACTTACGAATGAACAAACAAATCAGCGAAAAAACTTGGACATTTACGATTCTTGATATACCTAACAATTTGTGTACAGTTCATAAAATCCGTCCAATAATTTTTGAGTTATGGCGTTAGGAAAAATGAGGCAGACAAACAAGAAAACAAACAGAAAAAGGGATCATCATCAAAAGTTAATCATCTGTTCCTCCTAACATACACAACAGTCCCTGTAAATTTCGTCAAAAACGGCCCATAACTTTTTGAGTCATCTTTGTGACAGACAGAATAACAGACAAAGATACAGACAGAAAAACCCGATGACAACATTATCTCTTTGGCGGATGTAACAATAGAATTTCAACTTCTACTCTCCTGCACGCGGCCACAACGAGCCCCACATCACCTTGTGACTAAGGGGTCGGGTGACTGACCGTCCACAGAGTGTTAGTTTCAATCAGGACGTCTCAGAGGTTCAGTGCGTATCGACATAAAACATTACGCCTCCATAATGCTTGGGCCCTGATGAGTACAGGTCGGCAAAAAAATTTCGCGTGCCAAACAATTTTTGAAACTAAATCGTAGTTTTGTTCAATAATTAGTAACTTTCGTTTGAGGTCATTGTGGTAAAATTTGATTGCATCACCAAACAAGTGGCAGTTGGGGTGATAAAACAACAGCGGCAGCATTAATGAAAAACCCCACACAGTGGCAGCGCCAAAGGAGGGCGTCGGGGACATGAGCATCGAAATAATGAGCCATCCCCAAATATTGCTGCCCTGCAACCAATGTACATGTATGTTTGTTTTGCGAAGCCCCTCCCCATATTGAGTCGGCAAGATTTCTATCATACACTTTATACATTTTGAACCACTCTCGCATCAATCAATTCCGTAAATAATTCTCACTTAAATTGTGGATAAAATGAGTTTTCACAATGTAAGTGTTGTTAACAAATGCTCTACTCTAATCAAAAATAGAGATTCTGACCCCCGGCCACGGTTGCTTGGTTTTTGGTCAAACCGGCCACAGTTATTTGGTTTTGGTCGCCCCGGCCTCGGTTTTTTTCGTCAGAAACATAAAAATTGACACCACTTTTCAATGTCCCATGCTTGGTGCTCTCGACCAAGCTGTAACGGGCCACTTATTAGATGACGCGGAAACAACCGAGGACGTTTCTGACGCTTTTTGTTTTACATGCCCTTCTGTCGTATCACCTGAGGGTTAATGAACTGCCATTAGCATCTGGGAGTGCCTTGATTTGCCTGGAAGACCGTCCTCTGACTTGAAAAACCACCCGTTTAATTCTCCCACTCAATGCAAAGGAAATTTTCGTCGGTTTACCACTTGATTTTGCTTTTTCATAACTCTCTGGGTCCTGTAGGAAGTTGCAAATCACAGTTTTACTGCGGTGAATCTCAACTGCGATTGCACGCTGTGACAAATCTTGCTTATGCAGTTCAATAATTCGACCACGTTCTAATTCGGAGAGTTTGCTTGCTTTGGGCATAGTGACACTTTCACACTATCAGTGCTAGCCTGTAACTGATCTGAAATTATCATAGAAGTAAATATTTATTACCCTGGTCTTATAACTTTGATCAATTGAAAAATTCATTATCTCATATAACTGTATATTTCTAAATAAAGTGTTCGTGCAGGTATTTTTCGTCTTTCTCACCTGTTACCTCGAGGAATTGCTGATCTCTAGTCGAATGAATTCATTTATTTATAACTAAAAGTCTTTTTTTACATTTTCAAGTAGTCTGAACCTTTTGAGTAGGTGTATATACATGTATATATATTATTGTACGTGGGCAGCAGATCATTGAGTAAACAAGTTTCGTTGAACGAAAGATGACACTTTAGTTTAATTTGCTTAAACTTAAACTTTCCTCTCACGAATAATTACTTCTTTGTTACAGAACTCCCGCACAAAATTACCACTAGCCTCTCAATAATTATTCATACCCGTTGTGTCGGCAGAGAATGTGGGCATCGATTGCCTTAAAAATTTGAAGTTTTACAAGTTTCATTTCACAGTTGCAACCGTACCGGTCTACTTCTTTATATATAATTCGCACTGCAAGTCAGACGAGCAGATCCTCACAGTCGAATGCAGACAGAAAAAGCTCTTCAGGCGACTCTCAGATGACGGCGAAGTTCGAAGACCTTCTGGCGCAGGTGGACTCCGGTTCCTGGACATGGATGATCTTCATTCTTTGTTCGATGTGTAAGTCTTCAGCGAAGACTACCTTCATGCTAAGCGTATCGGCGTAATAATTCTGTATATTTTACCACCTGCTATTGAGGTAGATGAGAACGCTTTCACTGTTGTGCAGACCAAACTGATATATGCCATTTTGTGCAGAGGCTGGCTGAAAACACAACCTGACATACGGGTTCTTTCTCCTATTGTATTCAGTAAAGGAAAAGCCCTAGCTGTAGCCAGGTAGCAGAACCTGAGTGAGGTAGCATAAAGAACACTGCGAATGGCCTAGGCGACCGGTCATTGCGGGCAGAGGAAGTGCTAATTTTTGACAAAGGAGCAATAATATAACAAATTTTTAAACTGTACTTGACTGATAATAATAAATACAATTGAACGCTAATTCTCACTGCATCAATTCGTATTTCCTAATTTCATATGAAATGCTATTGGCCGCTTCCAGTTTCTTCTTTAAGGGAGCATTTGTTGTCCAGAAAAATTACTTTTATAGCATGGCTGCTTTACCTCAGAACATAAAATAAGACTTTATTATTAAAATTTATAGTAATAGTAACCTTTGTATCTATAATTATGACCTAAGGTGGTGTTCATTAGATGCGCACCATCCTTTTCACGTAGTGTTATTTATCGTAACTATTTTCCTTATTTAAAATTAAAAATCTAATCTTATACAGTCAACTATCACTTACACGGACGTTCAAAACAAATCCGTTTTTATGAAAAACATTCAGCTTAGAGAATTTCAAGGTTGAGTCAATAATCATCAATTTTTTTCATACCTCCTTCTTGATTATTTTCTTCCTCTCATTAAATTTTGCAAATCATGATACAAACCCTTCACAATTTGTGTCAAGTAGTCTCTCAGTTCTTTCGTTGTCATGTAGTTGCTATTGGCGTGGCTTACTACATCCACCATACTCTTACAGGGGGCCTCTTCGGAGCCATGCACACAATCTCTGCCGTGTTCCTCACTTTTGCAAGAGAACACTGGTGCTATATCGACGAGCTGCAGAATTCCACTTGGACATTGGAGCAAATGAAATACATTTCCATACCATGGTAGGTATTCATTCATTATTATGCTGTTATATTTAATACCATGATAATGGTGTGAATAAAAAACAGGGTGGAGTTTGGAGTACCTCTCCTAACAACACAAAACCGTCGCTGTCTAGAAGAGCTATCTGCTCTGTACTTACAACGGCCGTCAGAAGCCGCTGCTCAGTGGTTCTCTTGAAAAACCACACCAATCAATCTATTTAGCCAAGCTCTCTCTTCATGCATGGAGCCCGAAGGCAGAAGGTCTGAAGAGCAGTGAACTTTGAAGAAAATTAAAGTTTTTTTGTTGTTACATTAGGGGTCGAATAATATATAGAATAGATTTTTACGAAGTTACGTGGATAGAAGACATAAAAAGAATATTGTTGTCGGAGGCAATGGTAGCAAGTCACTTTTTAGGTTGAAAATTTATAAGATTGAAAGAGGACCGTGCCGTCCTTCCCTGGCAACTCAGGGTTATGTATCAGTATTGGATGTAAAGCACAAGCTGAAAAATTGTAGTTGAAGAGGGAGTATTTCAGAGGCTCCTGTGGACACGTTATGACAAACTGGCCTAGTTGTTTCTCGCTATGTATCATTATTTTTAAAACTAAATAACGTTAGAACTATATGATGTTTACATGCCCCTTCCATATCCGGTATTTGAGCCGTATAAAACAAGGAAAGGCCCTCGGTGTCACGCTGCCCATATTGAAAGAGAGTTATCAAAATGAGGTATGGAAATACCTGCTAATTGATCTCGATGTCGAAAACCCCGTAAAACAACAAAAAAGACAAATTTACTTCTCAGGAAACGCGTAACAGGAATAAGACAAAAAAATTAACAAAAACTATAATCTATATTCAATACACCATATTCCTACAGAGGTGGGTAAATTTCCTTTCTATAAATGGCCCCCATTTTATACACTGGAGCTCAAAATGCGGCTAAAAATTGAAGACTGTAGTCCATTTAACATTTGATGGGATAAAATTAGTCACAGGTCGTTGAAAAAGTATTCCTTGACTTGTTTCTTGTTATGGTGAGTCTGGTACCGGAGACTGCTGGTTTTTTTAAACTTTTCATTAAGTTGTTTAGTAACGACTGTGTATTTCATCAGCCAATTAAATGTATAGAGTAAATCCAGCTTGCTATCCGTACTATAATCGTTTGGAAGTGATTTATGTTTGTGACTAATACTCTCATTTTTGCAGGATGAATGAGACTTCCTCCTTCGCCTCTTGCTCGTACTACGACAGGGACTACAGCGCGTTGTCACAGCTGCCATTCGAAGTAGCATCAGAGCTTGTGTCGCAGTCAACAGCCACTATGCCCTGCACAAGCTGGCAATATGACGACTCTATCTTCACCTCCACCGTCATCTCTGAGGTAATTCAAAATTTCTCGTTCTCCAAATTTTCCAGGGCATCGAACGATAGGAAAATACGACATGACGTGGTCAGCTCATTCACGTGACTACAGGCTGCAATATCTGACGGTACTATCTCTAGAATGCAGTTAATAATTTCTTAAGGCTCTTGATTGCCCCCGCGGGCCATAACGCGCTTGGGATGCATCTGATGGGTGTGAATATAATAGCGCGCGTACCGATTTGCGAAAACACACCTTCAAAAACTGCGTCAAAATCACAAAAATCGCGCCCCTTGCGGTGCCTGCCAGTACTACTTGATACAACTCACTTTGCCTTAGACGCGTGCATTCGCTGGTCGGACGACTCGATAGCAGCCAATGTATTATTACAATAAAATAAAATCGTCACAAGTATCATCATTAGACAAGAATAAGGTAGAACCTGCAATGACCGCTCTCAGTATAGGCTTGATACAAGAGAGTGAGAATCTCCTATAAAAATAGCTCTCCTATCTTCATGAAGGAGAGCGAAAAATTGCTCTCACCATTTTATATAAATTATATGATTAGTGAATTGAATGTCATGTATCTTGCTTAATAGTACAGAATTGGCACTGGTGGTCCTCCGCAGATGGTGATTGTTTACTTACTATAGTTTGCGCGCCTCAAAGTTCGCTTTCCGGATGTGGAGGTTAATCCTGGTCCTCGTGGTTCTGGTGCTCGCTCTTGCCGCATCTTGTGTGCTAATGTTCGTGGTCTCCATACAAATTTGGCTGAGCTCTCTGTAGCCTCTCCTAATTATGATCTAGTGCTGTGTTTGGAGACGCTCGTCTCTAGCCGTCATCATGTGTCAGAGCTGATGATCCCAAATTGTGATAAGCCAAGATTGCGGTTGGAAGACTCGTGCCCTGGATTTAGAGGTCTGGCTGCTTATGTTCGAAAAAGTGGTGTTGTATCTAGGCAGAGTTATTATGAGTGTCAACGTTGTGAGCAGATGGTGCTTCGAGTCTGTGGCTCATTTACGAACTTTTATTTGTTTTCCGTGTTCGCAGCCCGTCTTCTGATGATAAGGTTTTTGATTGTCTCTTGGATGCAATGGGTAGGATTCAGTAATCGAATAGGCGTTCTGCATTTGTTTTTATGGGTGATTTGAATTGTCACCATGCGAAATGGTTAGGCTCTGGGGGGACTGACAGCCATGGGAATCGCAACCTTCGCTTTTGTGACTGCCTCTGGTTGTGAGCAGTTGGTTGACGGACCCACCATTTGATGGGTGGTGTTTTTGACCTGCTAATGACCGATATTCCTGATTTGGTTGGAGTGTCTGTGCCGTCTCCCATTGTGCCCTTTTGTCACTGTCAGGCTTGAGGTATATTTAAAATCCAGGGTGAATTGGGCTTTGAAGATATGCACCTGCATTTCGTTTTTCTACTCGATAATGGCTTCAGATGTATTTCCACAATTTTTAAAATTATTCTATGAGCGCAAAACCTGTTCCGCTTGCTTGGATTGTTCCCAAATTAAAGCCCTACTGGGATTTGCTGGGATTTGTGAAAATAAACGTTTTAGACATTAGGCCGCTTTCGTTGAGCGATATATATAATAAAAATATATCGGTGGTGAATGCTAAATGCTCGAATCCGTTACTAGTAAACCCATGTCGCTTGTATTTTTTTTTTAACTGGAAAACCTAAGCTCAGTAGTAAATTAATAACTAGGCATAAAACATGCAGTTGCATTATAAATTGCGAGTCAATGTTTTTTTCGCCCAGTAAATAGTCAGTAAAGTATTTCTATTGAGGTATTTATTATGTAATACTCTTCGAATATATGTATAGGTGAGTTTTGTTGCATGGCTTGAAATTTGCTATGTACTGTATATGGGAGCCCCAATCTATGACATAGGCCTCGGTACGTATGCATATTTATATATATATATATTTTTTTTTTCGTGAGTGGCACATCAATGTTTTTGTGATGTTGACACCGTAAATCAGTACTACAACAACTGAGGTATGAGCACAAATACTGAGAATAAACAAGAATGACGTGTATTGCTTTCAGATTGGTGAAGAACACCGGTTTTGAACTCATCAAGAGACGTATCTTTAAGCGCTATCTTTTATTAAAACATGAGTGGTTAATGCGGGCAATTACTGCTTTCCAAATACAACAATAATCATGGTCGCATATCGGGGTCTCTGTTTTTTGTATGTGTGTAATGTAGCTTAGTCGCATGTGCTCACCTCTCCTTACCAGTAGAGAATACTACTACTAATGAGCAAGCAAACCCCAACTAGTCGTGTGTGCTCGTTACGCCCCGTTTCCTCTGGCCGACGGGCTGCAATAGCGATTAGAGGACTAATCTGTAAACTGCAGTTACCAAGAAAGTTTCTTAGAAGAAGGGTATGCTAACCATAAATTAAATACCGTACTTTTACCCGGTCTTCCATTGCTGTGCAGTGGGATCTGGTGTGCGGCAGCAGCTACCTCAAGTCACTGGTGCAGAGCACGTTCATGGCAGGCTTCTTCGTGGGAGCTCCGGCCAGCGGTTGCCTGGCTGACAGGTGTACCGTAATTTTGTCAATTCCCGTGCCATAGAAAGGGCACATTCAGTATATTTCTCTTCTTGACAGACGTCTTCTTAGAAGCTGCAGCTAATGGTTATTTGGCTCCACCGACAAGTTCATGATTGTATCGATTCGTATGCGTAGTGGAATTACATAGGTAGGTGTCGTGATCGACACTCGATACAATAACAACTTTTCTTTTATATTCTGCATAAAGCACTTTGTAAATTGTTTCCCAAATATGAGGTTTTCCACAATGTTGTATATTTTGTTGACTGGAGTAGGGTCTTACTTCAGAAGCGGAAAGTATTGGATTACATAACTATGTAGTACTAACGCTTGGCACGAAGTTTAGGTGTGCTTCATCGGTTGAGGTTAGCCGCTTGGCAATGGAAGGTTTGAGACACAGCTGTGTATGAGACTTAGATCTAACCTTCCCTTGGAAATAAAATTTGGTAGAAGAAGAAGGTGGAGCTTCCAAAATAAAAAATAACAAACCTGACTAGGGTAACCTTATGAGGGCTGGATTTCGCCAGCGAGTCCTTTGAGGGAATTACTGTTAGTTATAGTTATTGCCTTAAGCTTCCATTTCCGCATAAAGACGATGTCACAGAGGACGAAAGAAAGGGCATATAGTATGATGATAGACACGTGGAACCCACGCACGAGGGAGTTCCAACGCGCAATCAACATACACGGGAACAGCGACTATGGAAAGAAGAGGAAGAACAGATGCAAGTAAAATCAGGAGCATGGAATTGGAAAGTGCAAAGTGGGCACGACAGACAGTCGTCTCAAAGGCCTTGCAAATGGCTATGGTAACCTACACAAGTCCCCTTGGACGTTGCTCCCCATAAAATGGGATGGATGAACCTAACTTATAAGCTAACCCTAGGGCCTACGGCCCATTGTATGCCCACTGTGGGGGAAGGAGTTACTAGAATTGGGTAGGCCCACACCTATGTATAAAGCCGAAGGGTCATGCATCTCCATAGTCCTGGAGCCAAGGGGTGTTCGCATGCTAAAAAGGGCCCCTCAGTTACTCATTATTTTCGGCATGAGCATAAGCCGGAGCATCATTTTAGCAAGGGTAGACATTTTGAAACCCGGCAGTAATCTTGCTGAGAATGGTTTTATAGCTATCGACCATACTGACAGTTTCCGCAAACAAATTGGAGTAGGAGAAATTCAAATCTTCCCAACTCATTAAGATAATGAACTATTTGCATGAAATACCCCTCAAAATGTGGCTTATAAGGTATGCTACAAGATGAAAGTAACAAGGAGAATATTGGGTAAAGGTCACCAAAGGTCAAGCAATTATGTAATTTCACACTTACTTAAAAGCTGGGCCCTTAAAAACTGAATAATTACACCAAATCCCAGTTGTCAAATGATTTATTCCTTTATTTGAAGATTCTATGATACTATGATATATTAAAGTTTTTAAAATTTGTTTTAAGAAAAAAACTTACATTTTAACCTTCTCAGTCCCATGATGAAAATATCGGAAAATTGCAAAATTACCGTTACTAAGGGGGCCGTTTAACTTATATAGAAAACCTTTCTTGTACTGTCCGATTTATCTGACACTGTGTAGTTATGTGTAAAAATGAATTCTAAGACGTTATTGCCCCAACAAAATTACTGCCGAGTTTCAGAACGGCTACCCTTACTTACATGATACCCCAGGTGATGTTCTTTCAGAAAATAGTGAGTAACTTAGCGGCCCTTTTTAGCATGTGAATACCCATAGTTAAGTTTTGGATAGACGGGAGCAGCGCTAACTGCTGCCGCGATGCTTGCGGCTGCGTACCAGAGTAGACCTCTGCGGCAACTGTTTTTTGTAGCCTTGGTGGAGACTTATACTTCGGTCTGCTTATGCCTGCACTCCATGACACCTAAAAATACACAGAAGTATCAACGTTTCATTTAGAGCCACGTCTGTAAGCTTCATGACAGTCTTTTAGTAGCCTAACAGCCTCACAATATAGGTATTTATTTCACTCCTAGATGTAGAAGTGGAGAATGGAGGTATATTGGTAGCCTTGTAGAATACCTGTGTTTATGCCCGTCAGATCAGATTCTTTACACTTATTTTAATATCCATTTTCTAGAATGATTCTCTTGAGCTGTCTTACGACAACGACCGGCACTGTTGCAATGGTTGTCTAAAACTTTTGTATTAATTCCCAGGCTTGGTAGGAAGAAAGTGCTGACGATGTCACTCTACATCTTCTTGGCGATGACTGGCCTGGTGACGGTGGTGACTTGGTTCCCAGTGTTTCTGCTCTCCAGGTTCCTCCTTTCCGTCTCGTTATTTTGTGTCTACCAAACCTCATATATAATTGGTGAGGCAGCTAGCAGTAATTTTCAACTAACATGTTGACAACCCATATCTGTAATTTTGTTTACTGTTGCAGGTAGATTCCACACCATTCACCGCTATGCACTCTAGCATATATAACTAACTCACATTTTGTACCAAGCAGTGTGGTAATACCAGTTGAGCATTAGTTCTGTGTTTCGCAGAAGCCACTGTGATCCGTTCTTTCTAGCATAACTGAAGAAAGTATCGGTATGTAGAGATGTAGTCTCGATACAAAATTACATACAATTACAGGTAGCAGCGAGTTACTAGTGAAACAAGACAGGACTTGTGAGTTTCTGATCCATTAGTTTACTTGTAGAAGATATACCTACATATACTCTGTCACCACCACTCTCAAGGCTATTCGTGACCAGAATCCTGGTCCACGTAAACCCTTCATAATATGTTGGTGACTTATAGTCTATAGAGCACCCTGAGGTGTAATTATTTGCCTCTGATGCTTTCATAATGTTTTATTCTGTTCTGTCTGATACATACTCAGTACTGGAAATTAGGTTAAATGTTGCTTGCAGCAGCATAAAACAAGGCACTGCAGGACAATACTGGCCAACGGAAGGTAAGAAGAGATCAAATTGTCTTGCCTAGTAACAAATAGGGTTAAATTTGCTGTTACATGCACTTCTTTTCCTCATAGTTATCCCCACGGGAAGACATGTTATTATTTTATCGTAGAAAAGAAAGGTGAAAGCCCCGATTACTATCAAAGTGACTTTCACATTGTTTTGCATTGCAGTCTAAAATTTGTATCTCCAGGTAGCTATAGAGTTTATGCTGAAAAAGGTTAAGCTTGAGCAAATAACATATAACTCAAACCTCTGAGTTATGCTCAGCGTAACATACGCATTTCATCTATATTTTTAGCTGTTGAAGTTTCAAGGATTCGTCACCGAGGAACGATTGGGATTCTCTTCTCTGTGCCATTCGCTCTCGGCTACATCCTGCTGTCTGGATTTGCTTATCTCTTCCGCGACTGGCGGAACCTCCAGCTGGCGATCTCTGTGCCAGTGGTTCTGTTTATTGCAAACACGATGCAAGTAACTCTTAGCGATGTAATGCGTACTGGCTAACATGCTTTCAGCAGTAAGTTGCATGATGGTCAGTGGTGGCTCGTGCTTTGGGGCCAGAAGGGCCGAGCCCCACAAATAAATTGAATGGAAGAATAAACAAACTGAAATATCAGAATAAGTAATAAATAATTATTTTTTCTAGAACTTTCACTTTTAACTCAGAATCATTTCTAAACGAATTCCTAGGGGCCAGGATTTTCTGGCCCCACTTTGCCTATCATTTTACTGCGCATAAGGTGATCCAGGAATTGCGAAGTTTCGTCTCTTGTCAATGCGAGTGAATGGATGCAAATATGGGCCAGCCACTTCTGGCCCCTAGGAGGTGAGTGAGCACCTGGACTGCATGTGATGTGCAGTGCTGTCATGCTCGTCTGCGACAGCAGGTCCTCAGTAAAGAAGTTCAGCGACGAGTGACTGTTGAAGTCGCAGATTATGTTTTCATTAAGCACCCTCAGTCATCGATAGGTTCCTTAAGAGATAATTTGCTATTGTCAGCGCGATTCATCTCTAGAAACTTGGAGAGCCTATATAACAATCCCTCTAGAGTCGCTGCCATTATTTGATTCAGGCTTTGAATTAAAGGGTATACGAGCTGGCCCCACCCTCTCAAAGGGACACGAGCCGCTGCTGGTGAAAATGAAGCTGAAACAACCCAACTGCTTATTACGGTCACAATGATGACAAACCTGCTAGCTTGATACCCATCAATTTGTGTTTCCATTGCCAGCTCAGGTTTATCTCGGATCTTTTTTATTAAGTGAGAAATTTAAGTTTCTTTTCTCTTCGTTGAATCTAATCCTTGGATATCAATGAACCAAAAAGTGCTGCTCATTTTGTAGCTCAAGAAAGAGGAGTAAAACAGAGAGAGCGAAGTTATAAGTGGAACTCAAAACGCGTAATGCTTAATCAATTGCAACCGTACTGTGTTGTGAAACTTCATTGTGCGTACTCCTGATTAAATTCAATACACAACAAATAACTATCGGGTTAAGGAAAAATTGTTTTATATATGTCCCATTGTCCGTGATCAACTTTATAAAGTACAACTTGTTTTCTGTGGTACTAATTTAAAACCTATTCTTTCCATGCTATTTACCTTAGCAATACAGAATTGAAATATTTCCTCTCCTCCGTACGGGTAATGACTAGCCGAACATCACATATAGCGGCTCAAAGTCCGGCGAATGACACTCCACATTCGCAGATTGTGAAAGCTTAAAGACTAAAGGATCGACCTCGTTCAGGCAGACTCAGAGTTGTTAATCGGCCGATTGCTAGGAATCCCTTAAGAATGATTGCATACAAAAATGGTTTAGCTTGCGCACAGGAAAAAAAAGGATCTCTGGGGCCACGGTATCCAGGGACGTCAAGAGTGACGGTGAAATTACCGTGAAGATTGCAAACAACATAACTTCAAGAGCGCTGTTATCGTCGTTGCAACGATTTGAGAAGCTGAAGAGAACTCATTGTCAATTTCTCAGAGAATAAGAAGTCCATGATGGATCCGATCGCGCAGAAACAGAGCGATAGCATTCTTAGCCTTGGTCATGACGTCTCAGAGGTCCGCTATGTTTCTACAAACAGATGTCTCACTTCTATTTGCACCTATTGTTGTATAAATGCGTATTACCACTGTTTACCGTTAGTGATATCTGCCTGAATAGTATTCCTAATTTTTATACTTATGCCACAGAGACTTATACAGGACAATAAATTTATTTTTTCCTTTTACCGCAAGTATAAGAACTAATCCTACGTCACTATTGAACGCTTATATTCGACATACTACCGCAATATTATTTTAGTATCACGTCAAGGTTATTTTTAGATATACATACATAACATTCGCATAGGATTGACATGATATAACACATCTATAAATGTTCCAACTAGGCGTCCAGCAAGAATAGCACTGATGAACTGCAAGAAACAGGACGTGATTACTTGGAAATGTGCACGTGATAGACCACAACTATTTACAGGTTTGAAACCAGAAAGTGAACTTATGAAAATACAGCTTAAAGATTTCCAGCAAAAGATGCCCTGCCTGTAGCGCTGTACGCGTGCTGCTGTACCGCACTGTGGTTTTGCTTATAGCAAACACAATGGAAGTAGCGCTTAGTAATTTAATGCAGTTTTCCTTTCACACGTTTACTGAAATGAGTCGGGTATTCCCGCTTGGCTAACATTCTTACAGTAACAAATTGAGTGATTTTCAAAGTAATTCTGAAACAACTCATTTGCTGCTTGCATCCCTTGATCCCCGTCGATTTTGGGCAAACTTTGAATACTAGCAATTTAGGATAATGCCAAGGAAATTTACGCCATATAAATACCGCATAGCTTTGTTCTAGATCTGCAGTTCCATATTATACAATTGTTCAGTCACAGTTAAGTAATCAGAGCGTGGCAAGTAAATGTTACAGGGCTACGAAAAAGTGTTATTTGCAGCCTTTTTTAAAATCTAAAATATATATTTTTGTTCAGTGTCATGGCGACTAAGTTGATGATTGTGTATAATAGCTTTGCTGGCATATGACTTGTCATGTTTGTACTACTTATTGGTGTTATTCTCTTTGGTAACTTAATTATACAAGAGCTACCGGGGTTCTATGCATTTTAACTTTACGGTTATAGTTGATTTGATAAGAAACCCAACAAATATTTTCAAAGAGAACGGCTCAGTGTAGAAAGTGATGCAGAGAATACAATCATCTCGATGGTCGTCATATGACTTACAGTTGCCGCTCTGGAAGCCGCTCTACTCGGCTGCAGGATCGAAGCGCCGCAATCTACTTCTTCCGTGCGGTCAAACAGGACGGCTCTTAAACTCCACCCATCGGAGGGTACCCAATAACAAAGCTTCTCGGTGTGAGCCTAGGTCGAACTGCCTACCTGTGTGACCAACGAGTGGGCCAGTTTATACATGCCTGCATATGTGTCAACAAAGATTTGTTACCTCGATTAAATTAAAAAATAATTTTTTTTTAAATTTCTTGAATTCTGTGATTTTCTCCAGAAACCCGAGATGACAAAATTTTCTTATATGTAATACATAGGTTGAACGCCCTTCTCAAACACTGCGAGGTAACTTCCTTTCCAATGAAATGAACTGTACGTAATTAAGGTAATTTTTTAGAGCTTGTTTTATCACCTTCATACAGAAGGTAGTGTGTACTTCGTTGTTTTCTCCACAGTGTAGTGAAATTAGTGACATAGACAAGGTTAGGCACTAGCGGCTGTTGTATGAGGAAAATACATGAAATACTCTGATCTGGTAGATTATTTTACTGATACTAGCTATATTCTTTACACGACAACCCTTAGGTTCTGAATTGCATTATAGGAGTCCTTGAGGTTTTTTTTCACAGTGTATCATCCGTTGTGTTTTTTGACTTCATATTTTGTCTAATATTTTCTTCACTGCTCCTTCTGTGGGTGCAGAGTATTGCCCGAGTCACCGCGGTGGCTGATACAAAAAGGCTATCTGAAGCAGGCAGAGGAAGAGCTTCAGAGAGCTGCCCGCTGGAACAGGCAGCAGCCTTTGGATTCTAATTGGCTGGCTGCGACCATTGAAGAAATTCATGCTGCGGTAAGAGTCGTACTCCCTATATGCGGGTAGGCAGTTGTGGTAAAAATGTAAGTTGTTCATGTCTGGGGCCGGTTAAGTGATAAACTCGTTTGTTCAATCGGTACTATACGCTCTGATTCGTGTTGATATGGAAGTCATATCCAATGGCCGTGTTCGGCCTAGCACTCATCAAATCTGAAATTAAGCAATCGTGACAGTTTTTTGAGTGGCTCTTCTTAGCAGCGCTTTGACATCCTGGAGCTGATTACTACTCCCCATGGATTATACTCTAGTAAAAATGGTAATGATATTAATAAAAATTAAGCCAATATAAGTGCCGGAAAGTGTCGACATTTCAGGATTTATAATACGAACAATCTATTTCAACTTTACTAGCTAGGAGCGGAGATGTTGTCTGGCCAGAGAGGAGTAGATAGCGAATGACCAGGAAAAGCTCGGAAGGTCTGAATGTCAATGTTTGAACAGTCGGACAATTTGGAAACAGCAGTCATGTAACAGTCACTATGTGGAGATATCAGACCTTGTAGTCAAACGAAAAACCTCATTGTGGATTGTAATGAGCGGCACACCAGTAGTCATTTTACTGAGGCTGGGTTTTGATTTATGGATAAAGAGATTCTAAAGTTGTGCGTTCTAGTGGGCTGGAAGGGTTGATAATGGACAAGTCTTTCCTGCTACACAGATGATTGTTTTATTGTTCATGGAGACGAGGAGCTGAACGTGTAGGTTCTGCAAGTGATAAATCTGTTCTGCTGGATAAACATAAATGTTGGTCAATGCAGACTTCGTAGCACAACATGTTTACCACTTGCATAACTTGTAATCCCTGTAAATTTCGTAATGATTCGTCTATAACTTTTTTAGTTTTATCTCTGTGACAGACAGACAAATTCGACGAAAGCATAACCTCCTTGGTGAAGGTAATTGATTGTACTGGTTCTGAAATCGATATTTTTGTTATTTAAGGTAACTTAATTCCCCTTGCTTGGATACTCTATCGTTGATTGTAGCCGAAGCCAAAGCTCTGGATGTCTCAAGAATCTGTTGCAGAGATATGAAATGACTCTATTAATAAGATCTTTCCTACAATCCGTACACAGTATATAAATATTTGGAGTTCAGAAGCTACTCCTATATTATATTATTTGTTTTGCAAGTGTATGTTCAGAAAGTCTTCAAATTTTGCTTCTCATGTCACTAACAGTAAGCCTAATTCTGTGGATGTTTCCTTTAACGCTTCACTCTTTGCGGCTCTGGTATTTGTGCAGATTTTATTGAATTACAAGCAAATGCAATTAGCATCAACGCTACGAAAAAAAAGAAAAGGAAAAATCACGGAAACATTAAAAAGTGCGTTATTAGATTAAAACAGGAAAATACCTCACCTGCTCTGGTAATTTTCTCTACGAATTTCTTCCATCTTCAGAGTGAATCGAGGTGTTTCATATTCTGTAAATTTGGCATACCTTTGCAGAGTCAACAAGAGTCAAAGTCTGTTGATGGTCGAAATCTGAAGGACGATTCGTCCACAGCGGAGGACGTCAACGAGTCCGCATCGTTCTGTTCCGTCTTCCGGACTCTGTTCTCAGGAGTTTTGATGCTGCGCATCACAGTGGTGCTGAGTTTCATATGGTTCACCTGCACTTTGGTCTACTATGGCATCTCTATGAACTCATCCAATCTCAGGTTTGTACCTTGTTTGTTACTAAATACGCCATTACTGCGTTGGTGTGAAGCTCAAATTCTTGTTTTTAATGAAGCTGCCAGTTTTCATTTTGTTTGTCTATGCATATGATACTGTTGCGCAGGTGAATTGGTTCCGGCATAAAATATATTGTCGTGATCCGTGATCAGCCGTGGGGCTTTGCAGCGGTTTCAGTCAGCTGCCAATATTTTTTTCGAGTAATGCTTCTTAGCAGCGTTATTGGCTCCCTTGGTTTGCTTAATGTTTTATTTGGGTATTCTGCCCTTCCCTTTTAAGCCAGAAGTTCCTAAACGATGGGTGCTCGCAGCCTAACGGCTGCGCCCTGAGGTTATAGAGGAGTGAAACCTTGGATTATTTCCACATCATTCAGACCTCAACCTCAACTTGAAGCTCATGTTTGAAATAATTTTGGTTTTTATCATCCTATAAATTATAATTTTTTTGTACGGAGTGCAACTACATATCAAAAGTTTTCTAGCATGTGCCCGGCAGAGAATAATTGGTTGGAAAGAGACCCACCGCTGCTCTAAGGGGACCCAGCCCCCCAGAAGACCTTGCAGTTCTCAAAATTAGTTTCGTTTTCACAAAGCCGTAGCTATACATCAGATGGACACATAGGCGAAGTTTAAGGCAGCCATTTCAACTCTAAGTGGGTAGAATCGGGGGCTAGAGCCGGGTGGGGTGAGCCATTTTTAAAAGTCCATTTTTTTACTTTAAAAAATTTTTGTTATGGGACCGATCTTCATGGAACTTGGGAGAGTTATGTAAATTTGGAAATAAATGTGGGTTAGACTCATGTATTTTTTCCCATAGAAAACGAGTTTTTCAAAGAAAACATTTTTCGCTATTTCTTTGAATAACTCGTTTTGTATGGGAAAAACGGGAAAAGTACATGGTTCTAAGGCACATTCTTTTTCGATATTACAGATCTGTACCAAATTTCATTGAAATCGGTACGTAAATAAATTTTTTCTTATAATAAATATTAAAAAATAAAGTTGCTATTTTTGTCAGATTTGAATAAAACTTGGTGCAGATATGTGTAAAATCGAAAAAAAATAATATATCTTAGAATACTATACTTTGTTCTATTTTTTTCCTTTGAAAACGAGTTCTTAAAAATCGGGAAACCGTTTTCTTTGAATAACTCGTTTTCTATGAGGAAAGTGGAAAAACTAGCTGAGTCTAACCCACATTCTTTTTCGATTTTACATACCTGTGTCAAGTTCCATTCAAATCAGTACATTAATAAAAAAACTTTCAACCCTTTGGCGGGAATTTTCACGCGATTCGAAAATACGTCTGAAAAATAAAGGGTTGTATTTTGTTCCAATTTGAATGAAACTTGGCACAGATAGGTAAAATCGCAAAACAGTATGGGTTAGAATGCTGTATTTTTTCAATTTATTTCCATAGAAAACGAGTTATTCAAAGAAAATGGGAGCGCTGGCTCTTCTGAAAAGTTCGTTTTTTCAACATCAAAACCTACAGTATCTGATATCTAGTTCTACAATTTTTGAGCTACAGAGATGATATTGGTCTTGAAAGAAGCGGAATTTGATTCTCTACTAATAAGAGCTTGTTTTTTATATTTTTTATTTTCAAGGAGACGAGTGACGGTGAACTTTTTGGAAAAAATCTAAGAAAAACAAAATTATTAGCTTTTTATTTTTTCCAAATTTTTTCGACGATCGTAAAACCCTAGAGCTTATTTGTAGAAAATCAAATTCCGCTTCGTTTGACAACAAAATCATCTATGTATCTCAAAAACTATAAGACTAAATAGGTTTTCCCCGTCCCCTTTTTTACCGTTTTCTTTCAATAACTTGTTTTCTATGGCGGAAATGGATCAAAATACGGGAGTCAAACTGATTTTTTTGATAGATTTTAACGTATGTGTACTAAGTTTTATTCAAATCCGTCCAATTATGTAACTTCAGATTTGAATCTTATGTGTGCGTCTCTAAACAACGCTTTTTCACTCGGTTTCTCCTCATGGCTCTCCTGTGAGCATCTCTTTGCGTGCTACATATTTTGATGTATATATTCTAAAACTTAGTGCCAATTTATATCATTGCTTCTTCTTGATACTGGCAACAGGTGTACGTCATATGCTGACAGTTGACGCGTATTGAACTTTTTTTTATTTATTTGCAGTTGCAAAGCCATGACGCAAGAATTCTTCAAGGGCGGTGCGATATCATGATTTCTGAAAATCCATGTAACTGTAATAAAGATACTGTACACGGAAGTATACAGACAAATCTGAGCCAAATACCCTGAAGTAAAATTCTGCAATAAAGAAAGGCAAGCATATGCATGTAAACTTGAAAAAAAAAAAAAATAAATCGCCTGCTCGAATGTGCACTTGCGCTCGGCTCATTAAATGTTACTAAGCTATAAAAGAAGCTCTGGCAAATCTAGCGAATGAAGTACGCCATTAGAACAAATGCCATACTACTAATTGAAACACCGTAAAAGGTGGATGGATGTAGCTAGAATAACTAAAGTGTCTTGTTTTAGTGTCAGACTCACTCCTTGGTCACATGATAGGAGCTCAAAATTTTGGAGAAATTGCAAATACCTAGCTTTTTGGACTCAATCAGGTAAAAACAATTGGAACAATAATGCAACAATAAAAGGTACCATCATGCCACTTCTTTATCGTGTCATAGTAACAAGCATGGTAATTATATTCAAAACCGCTGTAGCAATAGACTCTCTAGGCCGCAGGTTCAAACCTCCCTACCAAGGAGGCAAGTTTTTCGCGGTGCTGGACGTGATCAGTCAGCATCCGGTCTGCGCACTGCTGTGGGCTTACTATCTTCTACCAGCACTGGGGAGGATTGGGGGTGCAGATTGTCGCATGGAGCCTTCCGCCACTGGTGCCATTGCTCTAGAGCAGTGGTTATTGACCTTTTTACTCCCACGCTCCCCTTACGGATATAATTTTTTCTTCGAGCCCACCTTTGTGTTTTTCAGTAAATGTGGTACCAAAACACGACCAAATGTACCAAGTAAGTTGAAACTGGAGCACTCTGAGAACGTCCATCTCCACCAAGCAAGGCAACGGTAACGAAAAATTCAAATTTGCTCTGAAGCCATTCATGATTTTCTTTGTATCAGTAGCAAAATCTACTAATTTGTGCCTTTTGATAATGCAGTGGGAGCAAAAATAAATAAACAAAGTTCACCATAGTGGGGGCAAAAACAAAGTTAACTCCTTTGCCGCAGAAAAGCAAAGTTATAGTATTATTCGCTAATAACTTTATTTTCGCATATCCCGCCATAGCATAGGAACGTGGTATGACGTGTGTCACAAAACCCTCGTGCCAAACACAAATCTTCGCAACACAGTCAGTCTGGGATGTATCAGAACTCGAGCAGAACTCCGTACACGTACTTTACGCTGGTTCACGGGCCTCTATTTTACTACATACTTTTTCACTTATTTGGCATCATACCCATACCAAGAACCACCATCACAATCTGTCGGAAAAAGCTTACCACTGAAGAAAAGACTTGGGCCCTCACTCTAATCGAGAAGGGAGTACTGGTGAACAGCGTAGCTGTCGAAGTAATCGTCAGCCGAGTGTCTCTGTTCAAGCTTAAGAAATCGGCTGCCGCACACATTACCGGAAACATACCGCCACTCAAAGCGGGATGTGGGCTCAAGAGAAAGACAACGGCATGCTTCACCTCTTTCACTAACACATTGACAGTCCTTGCTGTTGTCTTTCTCTTGCGCCCACATCCCACTTTGCGTGGCTATATGGTTCCAGTAGCTGATTTTTTAGACTTGAAGAGGGACAATCGGCTGACCTTCACTTTGACAGCTACTCGATTAGAGTGAGGGCCCGAGTCTATTCTTCAATGGCAAGTTTGTTCCGATCCATTGTGATACCGTGGGGGTTTTTTATATGGTGCCAAAATAAGCGAAAACGTGTAAAACTAGAGGCCCATGGAAGGTCAGCACAACATACGCGTATTCTGCTCGAGCTCCGACCGATCACACACTGACTGTGTAGCGCGGGATGGGAGCTACACACGCCATACTACCTTCCTCTCTCCTCTCATATGGCAAGGAATTCGAAAATTGAAATCATCGGCGAATTATGCAATAACTTTGTATCTGCTGCACAGGGTAATCTGTTTTTGTGGTCACTGTATTAACAGTATCTGCAATTTTTTTTATTATCCGTTCCTAATTTTTTTACTTATGTTGCTAACACAAGTCAAACCCACAAACGGACCAACCAATTTGCAACAAAGTGTAATCATGCCTCTCAATATTAATAACAACTCGTGTAAATTTCGCAAATATCCATTCAGAACTTTCTGAGTTATAAAGATAACGAGCAAAAAAATAAAACCCAGGGACAAACCAACGAACGAACAGATCACCACAAAAATTCGGTCATTTACTTTTCGTAATAATCCTGGCGACTCATGTGATTTTCATGACAATCCGTCCATAACTTTTTGAGTTATGGCGCAAAGAAAAAATAGAGACACACCAAAAGATGAACGAATTTCCACCAAATGTTGATCATCTGTTACTGTTAACATACCCAAGAATCCCTGTACGTTTCGTAAAGATCCGTTCATAACTTTTTGAGTATCTTTGTAATTAATGTAAACCAGGTTTTAGTGACGAGGCTTGTGCACCCCTCCCCCTCAATCCTGGAATCGGCTCACGCCCCCCCCCTCCAGGGGGGCGCGCCCTCAGGTTAAAAACCACTGCTCTAGAGTCTAGACGATCTGCGGTCGTACAGGGTTAAACAAAGTGTTCTAATAATAATAATCTGTGGTCGACTCCTGCCGTATACTCCTGTGGTGCCTGTTGGCCTATATCTGCATCACAAACCAGAGCATGTGGGTTTCCCAGTTGGTGGTGGGGTGAAGTTGACTATACCTTTACTACTTCTCATGAATCATCTCATTGACAGTAACTCATAATCTTTATCAGATAACTTTTGTACACTCTACAGTGGCTAAAACACTTTTTCTGGTTTCTTGGTGGATTTCCAAAATTATAATATTTGTTGCGCCTAGTGTAACGTCTCATTAGAACATCACTCAGATACTCTATTATAACACTGCGAACTGTGCAACCATCAAGAGGTCGGGATTATCTTATTGTACATCCATAGCTAGCAATTATATGTATTGTTTGAAAGCTTTTAAAGTTTGGAAGGCTTCAGCCTTTTACCGAGTGGCTGCAAAACACTTTTGTAGGAATCGCAATGGGAAAGTAACGATATATCTTGAATTACCGGGGTAGCAGTTGACTGTAAATTACTTAACTTACTAAATTCTACTAACTGTTAAGGTGGGTTCACACTAGACACTTTTGCTCCTCATAAGTCAATTCGACGCGTCGGTCCGAGGAAATGCTGTCGTCGGACTATTTGAGTCTCACACTTAACTGTACTTGTGGAAGGTACGTTGCTACAGAGTAGAACGTTCTCCACAGTGTATTTACAGCATAATCATAGATTCGCAAAGTAAAGTAGTTGCATTTACGAGTGTACTTGGATGAGCTATTTACATTTTAATTACTATATTGTTTATGTGCAACTTCATGAAAAGCAGTATAGACGCAATCTATCTTATAGGGACGCGGCGTAACAGCAGTGCGTTATAATAATTCCGGAAATGCAAAAGGTTTGGTCTCTTAATGTTCTGCACGCAATCCAATAAAACGACAGAAGCAAAATAATCCGCTTCAAAGTCCTAAATAAATCTCTGATTGCCATGAAGGTGTCTGTAGATCTCTTGCTGCGTTTGTTTGCAATACGGAAAAGTATTGGACTGGGTTTCATCCCTTCACGAAGTACTTGAATTAAATATTTTTGAAAAAAAAGTTTTGGATATAAAACAATAGAAGTTTTCTATCTATCTGCGCCTTGGAGGTTAGGCTTTCGTTGAGTTTCTGTTAACTGCCTGCCTCTTTGTTTGTCACCAAGCTATCTCAAAATGGTATGGACGGATTTCAATGTAATTTAGAGGGATTTTTAGGCACGTTAGGAGGAACCAATGATTTTCTTTCGGTGAAGATCCAGGCAGAATGCTGAATTTACATTTGGGAATCCTTCTTATGGCATTGACCCACGCTAGTCGAAAGAACGAGTATCGTCATATATTCAGCTGATTGTTATGTTGAACTCTTGTAAGCACAACTTTGGGATTGCCAACAAATCGTGTAAAAATGTTTACCGTCAGTTCAGATTACTCCACAAGTGCCGTTAGTCATCTTTCTGGCATATCATATCTGGAGGGATTTATAACTCAAAAGTCGTTGCAAGTGTGTGCTATTTAAATGGGCACATCAACACATTCGAATGAAAAGATGACGATACTTGTTCGTTTGACAAGCATGTGGCATCGGCATTAGGAATAAAAAGCACAGGATACAACGGGGTTTCTTCTGAAGTACTAATTTTCTGCCGTCATTTATAATGACAGCTCGGGCAGTGCCCAGTGATACTGCAGAACTTTCCAGTAACGCGCCATCAACAGACACTGGCGAACCTGTTCCTTTCTGTTGAGATTCAGTAGGCAATAAGCCATATTGCAGAAGAAATCTAACTATTCCAAACAATGAACTGAGCGATGCGTTTGAAACGAATTACGTTACTAGATGACGAGCAATGGCGTTTCAAACAACTTACGCCATGGATTTATAGCAATAAAATTTGAAAAGAGTAGCTCTATAGGCTGATATGTTTGTGGCGTCACTGGGCAACAGCTGTTCAAAACACTAGCATTAAATACTTGATGACACAACTCTCTTTAGAAAATGAATGGTGGCGACATCGAGCTTGTGCTATTCTCTAATTATGTTGTACATATTATTCACGCGTACTAAGTTTAGATTTTCAATTCTTTGGGGGATTCGACAGGTGTAGCAATCGGTATCTACTTTACAACCACCTCAAGTTTCCCTCCCGTCTTGAACACTGATTTTTGCTAGCATGGTCGTGAGCCAGCATGTGCTTCGATAAGTTTCTGATGTGGTGCAGGTCATTTAATTGTACCGGAGAACTGGCTGTTAGCTAGTCACTCAACCAGTTGGCTACCGAATTTCGGGTATTGAGGGTCGGGTGCTTCAGCCATTTCCTGCGGCAGTAGCGTGCACCAAAGAGGGCAGAGCTTTGCTTCAGTTATATTTCCTCAGAACATAAAAGGACGCATTCTGCCGTCGCTTGCTCTAGCTCTGCCAGTCGTCAGAATAGCGGCGTCGTTTCTTGGCCCACAAACTGTCACGGCACAGAGTAAATCAACATTAACATTTGGATGGGCTTTTTCAAGTCCTTCTTATTTATGGGGCAAAACCAGATTTTTTTACTTGAAAATTCGACAAACTTAGGGTTTTTTTCACTTCATATTCAACATTTCAGTGCGAACCCGTTCCTGTACACGGCTCTGAGCGGTGTGGTGGAGCTCCCGTGCTACATCTTCGGCGCTCCTGTCGTCAAGAAAATCGGCCGTCGTCTCACACTCATCCTCTCGCTCCTCATCACCGGACTTGCTATTCTGGGCCCAGTGGCTGTGCCGAACGGTAAATGTTTCATGTTACTGTACACGGTAGAAAATGTAAGCAGTCACAATAATTATTGATCAAATTTGTTCATAATTTTCCAGCTTCTTGCTGCAACTTCGTATTGAGTAAAACACGATGGCGCGTACGCTTTCCGGTAACCCCATGGGAGCGTTGCACAGAAACTTACACGATAATTGAATTTTTATCCAACCCACTATGCATCTCTTGTATCGTCTCACGAGACAGTTACTCATAAAATTAATCATGTCAGAGTACTGCAGTGCACTTTTCACCCAAGCAGGTGGCAAAACTGGCAATATAGCAAATTAGAGGTGATAAGGAGGGTTTTATGCAACATGGTGAAGCGATTAAAGTTACAGCACTGTCAGTCGTCTGCCATTATTACAGGAAAATACAGTGGTAAAGTGATACACATGTTGCACAATCAGTAGCGACCAAGTGGGAGAAATATCTTGAGAAAATTTCAGTCACAGAAAATGGTCTACATAATTGTGGTATAGGAAATGTCTGGTTTCACAGTTCTTATTTGGCAACATAAAAGCCGTCATTTACGCTTCAACGAACTTATGTGTTGTACGTTGTAAAGTGATGCACTAATGTACTCGGCCATCAAAAAAGCTGTTTTGTTGGAGAAAGAAACCAAGGAAAAAACATTTGCTCCCAACAAATCTTTATGTTGTTTGCCAGCCCGCTGCAGAATATCTTACCATGCAAGGAACTCAATGTTGGATTGAGCGTCAACTTAGAGCAGCTGAAGTTCGGGGGTGAGAAAACTCAGAAAACAATTCAAATCATGATACATGAGAGTGCCTAGAGAAGCTGTATGTACCTTCATCGTTTTGATTTCAACTATGGAAAAGCTAAAAGTGTATCCAAGTATAATACCCATCGATTGCCATCATCTGCAACCTGGTCTAGTTTCCTCTTATCGCTTGCCGATGAAGCGAGACAGTATGGCCACAGTTTGCAACTTGGCCTAGGTTTCACCTGTTTTCTGGAAACGGAGGGCAGAGAATGGACAGCTAAGCGAAACAACAAACAAGGGCACTCAAAGATCGCGTACTTCCGCCAATCAAGGAAACGTTAACGAAAAATTCACATTGATTCTAAAACTAAGATTTTTTGTCAGCTCAAAAATCAGGTCATTTTTGCCGTTCGACAGAAATAAAATCTTGTGCAATTTTGTTTAACATCCGTCTGAAACTCTTTGAAAATATTTTGACAAACATCGGCCGGACAAAGAATCGGATAATCTGATCATTACCAAAATTTGGTTGTGTCCTTCAACGCTGCTACAAATTTCATCAAGATCCAATTGTAACTTATTGAGTTGTTTTGATGATGAACATACTGATAAACATTAGTCAAACACACAGACAAACCGATCATCATCAAACTTTTATCATTTATGTCTTTCAACATTTTCAACAATTCCTGTAAAGTTCTTAGAGATTCATTCATAACTTTTTGAGTTATTTTGCAAACAAACACAAATTCACACATGTGTACAGGCAGGCTTCTTAACAGAGCATCACAAAATTTGAACATAAACTCTTCATAATACACCTAACGAAGCTTGTGAAATTTCTCTAAAAATCGGTTCATAACTTTTGGAGTTATGGTACTAAAAAGGCAGGTATACAAAAAACAAAACCGTGGAACGGATCTTCACCAAATGCTAATCGTCTGTTTCTTCTAACTTGCCTGACAATCCCTGTGATTTTCATAAAGATCCGCCTATAACTTTTTTCAATCATTTTGGTAACAGACGAAGATACAGACAAACTAAAAAAAGAAAATAACTTTCTTGGAGGAAGTAACAAACGGACAGATAAAAATACACGCTGGTATTTATTATATTGTAGATTTCTCACAGTTGTCAAACATTATTAGGTTTATTACAGCTGTTGTCAATTCGCCCGGCAAAGTTGAATTAACTTAAGCCCACTATGCTTGACCTGTTCTTAACTTCGGACTGGAGCTTTGGTATGGTACATATAATCTATACTCGGTGGTTCACTCTGTTTTTCTTTCAAGCCATGCTGCGTGTCTCTTCTTCTTCCTTTCTAAACACACGGTTGTTAAGGTAATTGGAGCTTGGACCCTCTTCACACGTTTTCCAGCTTGCTGAATGTTTTGAGTTTAGCTCTAATGTGTCTTTATTTCTTGGTTGTTGCTTAAGCAGTTTATTTTTGACTAGCAGGACCCGTAGAACTACCACGGTTAGTTAGTGGTCTCGCTTTCTAAAATAATTAAATGAAGCAATCCTAGCCTACGCTATTATAACTCATGCACTTTAGCTCAACCTAATTAAGCTCCTCAACCTAACCTAAGCCATAAATAGGGCCTGTCCCTTAATCCTTACGAACTGCGTCTAACCTCAAGTCGGCTGCACACAAGAGTGGAAAAATGGAAAGTTTCTCCCTATCCTTCCCAATATGCTATGTATGCAGCTTCGACTTGTCTGACATCATTGTGTTCCAACTGCAACAAAAGCTGCTACAGCTATTTCGCTACAGTGAGGGCCACTTGCTCAGTTTCGAATCTCTCTCAAGTTTCAGTTGGGCTTCAATTCGCAACTGTGCCTATTTGATATCGATGTATCTCAATAGATGCAACCGTTATCACGAGCCCAGAAACATTAGTCTATTCCAAGAACTTTGAGAGCTTCCGTGTTCGAACTCGTACGTAGCGGGCTTAACGTAGCCCGTGTATGCCAAGTGGTAGCTCGTTTATCCTAAATCACCCTACAAATCCTATCTAGACACTATGATAACAATATAGCTAATCTCGCAGATATTTTACCAGCAAGGTTTTTGTCCTAGTATATCGTGATATAGACATCAAGATAGCATAAGAACAAAAATAGCAATATCACTATTCGCATATACGTTTCTCATAGTTTTTCTTCTATATTTACACGCCTTCGCTAACCTTTGTTTCTCATCGTCTCAAGATACAATGATTGATTTAAACTTTCATAATTTAACATGCCCATGTTTCATCTGTGTATTTGATGATATCAGTTCTATAGCGAGACACGTGGTTGCTTTACACTTTATGTGTGATAGCTTCCCCACAGGATACAAGAGACTTAGCCCATTTTTTTTCTTTTTTTGTAACTGATTCATGTCGCTGAAAGCACTTTTTCAGTAAGCTTACGTGACTTTTTCCAAACAGCACTTTTCTTTGAAAAATGCAGAATAGCTTGAAGCAGTTCAGAACAGCTCGGTTTGCACCGTATTATGGCTGCGAATTTTCCCATATTTGAATTGGAATGCGACCCCGTCAAAGTGACTATTACAAGATATGAAAATCTGCATCATGGTATATATGTAGGACAGGCGTAAAATGAACTTCATTTCTTAGCTGCGAAACTGACTGGAAATTTCTTCAAGAGCCATAGCCGAAAGAAAACAGTAATGGTTAAACTTACTTCCTGCGAAAATCAGAGCTTCATGCAAGTTGAAATTTCCTCTTATACTGAGACGCGTAACATGCAGACACATGGACGGACATACACACGGATGGATGGAGCCGCAAGCAGAATTATAATAGCCATTCAATCGTTTATCTGTCTACTTTTGTTTCTTCGTACCATAACTAAAAAAGTTATCGATGGATTTCTATGAAATTTACACGGGTTGTTAAGCATATTACGCAGAGTAAATTGACAAGTTTCTGTGATGATGTGTTATTTCGTTTGTTGTTTATGCCTGTGTTTGATTTTACGCTTGTTAGTAAAATAAGTGAAAAGGTTACGAACGGATCTTTAAGAAGTTCACTGGAATATTTAGGAATGTTGGAAAAGATAAAGGATGAAACGTTTGTGATGATCATTAGTCTGTTTCTATGTTTGACTCATATCAATTTTGTCAGAATGTTTGTTAGCAACATAACTCAGAACTTTTTAACGGCTCTTCAAGAAAATTAAAGAAGCTGTTTGTAGCGGCAAAATGAACATATCATTAGCTCTTTTGTGATGATACAAAGTAAACAATAGTTTCAGGATTTATTTGAATTTTTTGTAAGTTAGATTGCTTGGCGGAGGTATGCGCTGTTAGAGTGCGCTAGTGCATTATGTATACAGCTAATGGCAAATGAAGATGGAATGAAAGATTTGGCTCGAACCGTTCATGTGCAGATCAATTAAGTGCACCACTGTGGATACAAGTGGCATATGTGGCGCTATCACTTGGGAATAATTATTCATATGAAGCCTTTGTGCTGAATTCATTCATGGAATGTTCGCTTGTTTGGGGCGTTCCCTTTGGTATTTTCCCTCTGGAAGACAAATTAATCTGTTTTTACTTAGTTGCCTGCTATGTTTCTATGTCTATGCAGTTGAGTACTAAAATTATTGAGTAAATTTCTGTAGATGACGGCCCATCGATAACTAGAGTTCTCTCTACCCTCAGCTGATAAGACTTCGTGGTGGTTCCTCTCCATTGTGATGATTGGCAAGATGATGATCACCACAGGTTTCCAAGTCATGTTCCTCTACACCAGCGAACTCTACCCAACCTGCGTCAGGACGCAGGGCCTTGGCGTCACGTCTATGTTAGGACGCTGTGGCGCCGTTATCTCACCCTTCATTACTGATAACCTGGTAAGTTGGTTTGTCTGTATCTGAGAGTCGTCATTCTCGGTTGTGGGCTCAATATCTCTTCTGTAGAGGAACGATTTAATGAAATAATATAAGCGACTATCCATTACAGATCAATACATATAAATTAATAAGTCTTACTCTCGTTGTCACAGGTCAACAACACAAAGTTGATAATTTTATTACTTTCTAATTGCCAATCATGCCAAAACCCAGAGAAGTAACGTTCATCTTTTAATGCTGACAAAAATAAAGCTGCACCGGTAGAGCGCAAACCTCCGCCATACAGCACAATGCTGGAATACTGCGACAGAGATAGGCAGACAGAAAGACAAACAGTCAACGGATCAGCGTGAAAATTTAATAAACTGTTCCTCAAGACATTCCCGAAAGTTCCTGTAGATTTCGTCAAGATCTGCCCGTAAGATTTTGAGTCATGTTGCTAACAAACAGACCAACCTCAGCAGCAACAAGATATCTTTGGCAAAGGTGATGATAATACTAATTTTATATCCTTTTAAAAGCCAGGGGCCGAATAATTACGTTGCAGCTTCACTAGCCATAGTCCTGCCGAAAATAAACCTACCAGTAGATAATTATGCCTTTCACTAATCTAAATACTTGCGGACATTGCAACAATTTTTTTTTCTCTATACTTAGGGCGACGTTCACTGGTCCATACCCAGCATCATCTTTGGGCTGAGCAGCGCCGTGGCGGGGCTGCTGACCTGCCTGCTGCCGGAGACCAAGTCCTGCACTCTGCCAGACACCGTCCACGAGATGGAGGAGTGGTACAGAAACAGAAAGTAAGTTCTAGAATGTTGTTTGATGATAAATGTTGCGACAAGCTTGGGAAAAGATGCCATATATACTAATACATTTGGGACACACGACACTGTCGCAAAGAGCTGCTTGCTATTTATAGTGCATTTGCAGAAAAGTGCCAAATTTGTATTTTATTTTCGGACTCACGCGACGTAAAGTCAACATAGGGGAGAAGGAGGCATAGCGTCTCAAATGCGCTGGAGGTGCCGACCTTCCGCCGCGTTTCGACCTTTGAAGTGCAGTAGCATTCAACCTATTCAAGTAGGTTCATCTTCCAACTGTACATAACTTTAAGACGAAGGTATTCATGCACGGTATTCTCCACCGCAAGAGGGACCCATCTAACAATTCTATATGTTTGCTATTTTTTTCATTAGAAACCGATGCAACTTAGTACATTCTTGTTTTTTTTTTACTTATTTATTTTATTTTCAGTTTCTGAGGATCTGAAAGGATCTCAACATCAGAAAATTGGCAGCCCGCGAGATAGCTTAAGATCAGGCCATTTGATAACTTCTATGGCAACCTTTTACATAAAAGATAGCAGAAAAAATCTAAATTATTGTAATTTTTTAAATTTTGAAACTATTCTTGAGATTTAAAACTATTGTAACCTTGTAGAAAAGTGTTCAGCGTCTATAATTCATAATAAACTGGAGGAATTTGGGTTGAGATGCTGCACTGAAAGATGCAGACCAGATGTATCGTTTGCTGTTTGCTTAAAGCCACGAGGATAGTGACGCGTCTTACTGGTGAAGAGCAGTATTTAATGACGAATGTAAGTTCAATAGGCTAGGCAGTGATGAATGACAGATTGTTCGATGAATGAAGCGAGGAGAATTTCATCCTATGGGTACTGCTTCAGCACTACAAGGTGGGGAGGTTCTTTCGTGATATGAAGAGCATTCAGCGCTCATGGTCCAAAACATTTGTTTTTCTTTACTGTCGGTTTAATTCGTCCAAATACCGGGACATGTTGGTCAAACATCATGTCCCCATTATGATGGAAGTTTTCAATGGTTTCTAGTTTACTGCAAGACAATGCCCCTATACGCACAAGTGCCACAGATTCATCTTGAGCCGTCACATTGTATGTTTGGATGGGCCTGCCCAGTCACCAGACTTGAATCCAATATAGAGAACGAATGATATTATGCCAAACACCAGTTACGCAACGAAAACATTCATTATCTTCATGAGTCGTGAACAAATATAAAAGTGGTACGCCCTTTCGTCGGAGTTCTTTAGGAACCTAATGGAGGAGAAGCCAAAGACATTGCGTGTTGTTAAATCACAGAAGAATATTATACTAAATATTGACAATTCCTCATTGGTTGTGCATAACGTTGCTTAACACTGATAGTATCACAGTTTTCAATATACAAATTCTCTCTCATTCCTCCTGATTTGGTGATATCTTATGTTTTATAAAGGGAACACAGCATTAGATTTTGATATTTAATGAAGAGGTATAGGAAATAAAATAGAAAATGTTGATTAATCTATTATTTATAGTTTATTATTGCTAGTATCCTACAACTTGGCGTAATTTAAACCTAAGGGAAATATTGTCAGTGCAGAGTTCCTTTTTTTTTCGCCACTGTTATCGTAATCGAAAATGCAAACACATGAAGTGATGCAATTTATATCCATCGAAATGAAACAGATCTAACAATAACCCCTATCAGAAATTATCGTAGGAAACAATTATGATTATGGTCGAGCTTAGTTGCAAATCATTCGTTTTCACCGGTATTTATGGGGTGCTTTCCAACTTTTATGGTTGGGCTAATTCCAAGGTTTCATACCATAATTAAGGAGGGAAAGTAGTCCTTAATCAAGGATGTTTTTCAACCATGTTTCCATATTTACCCAACCTTCTACCACCCGTATTCGCCAATAACATTTACTCCCTGTTCACATATATCGCAACCTGTAAATTATTTCCGATGCAAAATCGCGTCAGCACTGGATGGCTTCTTTGAGTTGCTGATGATTAATTGCTTTTAAAAAGTTTAATTCATACGTGCATGTTAGGCTTGCAGCTCAGAATGGTCAATAGCTTCAAACATCAGAATAATGCTAGAGCAGAAGCATGAACCAGTCTGCAATTTACGCACGTTTATATACAACTCCTTTAACTCTAAGCCGGAATAGATACATATACTACACGGCTTAGATGAGGTTACCCATATATAAACGGATTTAAGCCGTACCCATTGTCTGGGTACGTAGGGCCAAATGTAACATAAAACTTGACATCATTTCACATAGAGCTGATAGAGATATTTCTTATGAAATTCTACAGACATCTACTTAATAAACACAAAAATAGCTAGCAATATTTGATCAAAAATTGCAATGCTGTTTGACGAGAGATACAACCAACAAATAATAATCATGGGTAACTACTCTAAAGGGACGAGGCATTGATAGAAAATCGTGGAGCAATAGCTAAAAATAACGTCAAGGCAGTTAGCGCCCATACATACCTTGCATATTTTGCAATTCATTGACAGGATATGAAAAAACTGAAAATGTGCACAATTTTCGCACTATAATATGCATTTTTAGATGTTTCGCATTCAAACTTATCGTCACACAATATTACTCTGGTCGATTATGTTGGGAATTCTAGCCATGTCATAATCCATGGCAATTCATACATATTCTTCTCCAAATGATGGGAGGAATTCCACTCATGTTCGTACGTACGGAAACCCGTTGATAACCTACCATGGTTATGGAAAGAAATTCACCCTTAATCGTATATGAGGAATTCCATTTATAGTTTCATTTGATTTGTGGTTGGAATTCCCCTGAAAAACACTTATATTTTGCTATATTTCAACCTTTCCGCTCATAATCATCGGTATTTCCGCCTAAAATTTCTGATTGGGACGAAGCAAACATTGTTCATATTTGTAGGTTTCGCTTTTAAAATGTTTCTTATTTTTAACTGTGAATCTTACATCAAATGGTTAAATGTAAGCTTCCCTAACGTAGCACATCAGCCTCTATCAATACCGTAATCAATACCAAAGGCATCCAGCCTGCCACCATGGCACGTGATACTGTTGTTCAGGCGCTTGTTTAATGTAGCTCAGCTTAGAAAATGCGCAGTCAGCTGAAAAATCTGTGACTATTAATCCTAAAAATATGGGACGACAAACGATAAATTTGTACTGCCCCCATTCTCCTGATGCCCTATAAGCACGTGCTTACCTTGACTACTTATAAATCCAGCCCCGTAAGAAAGCAATATCTCGGTAAAATTATCTGGGGTACCATAGTTAACAGCTGGTAGGTTATGCAATAGTATTGGGAGTTAGCACATGAAAGGCTTGACTATACAGAGAAAGACATGAAGCTATTTTTATATTATATATCATGGCAATAGCTCATAGAATGCCGGGGAATGGGCCTATTGGTTCGTCTACTGTCGCCTATCTAATCTAATCCATTCACTCCAGGATTGTGCTGTGAACTTTATCGGCTGTTTGCAGATCAAAACAGATTCATGTCTTCTTCCGCACTGGTAAAGATCATAGATTGTTCACTGCTTCCCGCCCTCTATCTTATGAAGAGTCTCCTGGCAGAGCACGCCAGCAAGGGCGACCTGGAATACGCCAAGCTTTTGGAGCAGGTCCTCGTCAGAGGGTATCAGCAGAGGCTGGTCCATCTCGCAGTGGTGGCGTTAGGAAATTAAATTTTGCAGTGAAGGGCTGAATGGCGGTTATAGCAAAATGTGGAGGAGTTAACGTTACCGGATACACGCATGATAGTTACATGGTAGCACTAAGGGCTGAGGAGGTGGGACTTGAGCACTTTATGAGCGGGGGGGGGCGAAGGCTCAAGGCCCTCAAGCCTCACCCCTTGGCACTGCTACTGTCATCTCGTTAAGGAAATCAATCTCCTGATAGCGCCTGTCCCCATCCTAACTTTCCCTTTACCCATTATTTATTAATTTATTAATGCTCATTTCTTCACCCAGAAGAGGAAAGGTACAACCTGGACAAGAGGACGTGCCTCTCAAAACGGCAACTCTACCGAAGTGCCTCACGAATTCGATTAGGACCTCTGCTCCTGCAGCTGAAGAGGAGTATCTCAATTATAATGCTCCTCGCCTACTTCCAACGATCATACAAAGCAAGCATGTTCAGCGTCTTGGAGAAGGCACCCCTGTTTAATATCATTAACATAAAATTACTCGGTATTATGCATAGAACACCAGGCCCATTTCGCATTAAAGCTTTCGATAGTAAACAGTGATGATTCAGTGACTCATGATACGCAGAGCCAAATTCTTTTTTTTTTTTGCTTTTCGTAGAGATAGCATTGTTGTAAATATGAAAAGTTGACATGACAGAAGACGGTGTAGGGCAAATATAGAAGGTCTTATCGCTTTTTAATATGTATTACAAATGGTTTTCATTCTGTTTTCAATCTCCATTATGGAATTGAGAAAATAAATGGCATCGTGGAATAAAACACCGGCTCGGATAGTTTATATGATAGGTTAGCGTAGCGTAACAATTAAACTTATAAAAAACTAGATGTGCATAGATGTGCTTGTTGGGCGCCCTGGGAGCTCGCTCGGTGGTTGGCTGCCTGAAAGCAAATTTACACTGAATACTTTCGTTGCCGCCACACGCCGTCGCCAAAGAACGACACCGCTATTCTGACAACTGATAGTGCTGGAGCGAGCGACGGCGTAATGAAGAATGTTATGCTTATGACTGTGTCAGCACGAAGTTCGGGCGCCATTCGTTTTATGAACCGCTCGATTTAAGAACTTCTCAAATACGATTTGGACAGAAATCAGCAACAATTTACGTATGTGAAAGACATGTTTCGAATACTGGGGAGCAGTGAAAGAGATTCCCGTGTATCGCACAATTCCACAGTAAAAATTATATCACGTCACAACCATGATTTCACGGCTGATAACTTAGAATATTTTATCCTCTTTCTTGACAAGAATTTAGAGTGAAATTACCACGAGATTAGATAAGCAGTAGAAATTTGATGACTGTCCCTAATTACGACTGAAATTGACGATTTACTTCGGCAGTCCGCGCAGCGCCATCTTTTGAGCAAAATGAGCAACACTTTTTTCGTCCTATACATTAAGTGAATGCGAAGTGAAGTATCTGTAGAGCTCCAGTAATGAATGTCTCAACATTTTTTTTCGTTCTTAGAAATAAGCAAAAATAACCGTTGGAATATTATGTTTTTTTGCCACTGGAAACCAAAATTTGAAGCAATCGCGCTAATTTCATTCGAACATAGCGGGAGCACGTGCCGCATATCACGGACCCATAACTCATGGCAGGCGTACTGCTAACAACTGAATACCAGATGTTTTATTCAACAACTTCATGACAGGCGAATTAATGACAATCGCTGTCGGCATGAAGAAATTAAATGAGCAATATATAAAAAGGGCTAATATGAGAACTGCAGTAACACCTGAGATTATACCTGAGGCGTTTCTGCTCCAGGCATAATGGCCCTTTAATTGTTTAATGATTGGCTCAATGCGTAGGTAACTACCTGCCCAATACCTACACAATGACAGGCCCAGCGTGTACTTATAGGTAAACGTAACACATACTTCACAACAGCACTCCTGCGTAGTTAAATAATGGCATGCTCAGCAAGTATACTTGATGGCAGGACCAATACGTTCTTACTAGCTGGTCCAGTATATATCTCATGACAGACTCTGTATGCTTCGTAATTTCCTGCGATGCAGTCATTTACTCTTCATTATAGCGTAAGTAGACGAGTTACTGTAGAGAATTTTAATACAAGTATACTTGTTCAATTTCGGCAGTGTGTTGACCAATACCTGTTTCCTGAGAGACTCGGTACGCACCGTGATGTCCTGTGATGCCCTGACTTACTTTTAGGCACTGTTCCTATAGAGTGTTTTAATACAAGTATACCTGCTCAATTTCAGAAGGGTGTGTTCATCAGTACAGCACTCTTAAAATTCTAATTTCTGCTTCTGGAAGCATAATCTCTGATACACAAGTGATGTCAGTACTTATTTCGGAAATTCCTATACGCCCACAAATAAACAAAGGTAATGTTCAATTACAGGGATACCTGTAGTCATGCACCATTAGTAAGAAATAATGTTAGATACTGTTGAATAACGTACTCTTCCTGCAAAAATTTGCATTAGGATTGACAGATTAACGCTGGTTACGAGAACACAACGTTTGATGGGGGGGGGGGGGAATCCCGTTTCTTTCAAAACTTTTTTATTTGCCTGCCGATTGGTGTGAAATTTGCACAGTTCATATATTCTTTAAAAAAGAAACTCATTTTGCGCCTACAATTTTTTTTTATTTAGGCCTTAGTTTTGGTGATAACGGGGAATACATATATATATATATATGACGATTATAGAAGCAGTTGAAAAAATTTTGGTACCCACGACGCGCGTTTCGCTGTTCTCCAGCTCATCAGGTGGGAGGATCAAAGTCGGTAAATTTAGTTCTTAAAATGTTGCGAAATATAGAGAGGTTATCATAGGAAGGTGTAACTATGATACCGGCTGTTCCAGAAGTATAAATGAAATTTCCAAACAAGCAAATGTTTCGTCAATTTTCAACTACAGCCTGCTGCGTTGACTCGAATTACTGCACGTTGCAGACACGCAGATGTACCCAAATTTTTTCAACTGCTTCTATAATCGTCATCTACATTTTGCCATCTCCATTAAGAAAATATATATATATATATATACATCTTAAAGTTAAAAAACAGAACACAATGAGTTTTAATGCTAAATAAAAAACAAGGACAGTTTTGAAATCCTTAAAACATTTCTAACAAAACTGCAGAGCCGGATTTTCGATTTTCTATCTAGTTTTCTTCTGCTATGCGATTTTCAATCGTTAACTGAAATATGGTAAGATAGCAACATTTTCAGTTTTGAGCTGTGATAAGAAAACTATGAGGGCAAGAATAAAGAATCTGGATCTATAGTTTTGTTGGAAATGTATTAGGGATTCTAAAACTGTCTTTGTTTTTGCCTAGCATGGAAACTTATTGACTTCTATTCATTTTTATGTGGAAAAATAACACTTAACACTATACGTAAATATATAGGTATAAACGTAATGTATAGATATTTATATGTTCCCTATTATCACAAAAATTAAGGTGCCTAAATCAAGAAAGTTGTGTGAGCAAAATGTGTTTCTTTTTCAAAAATACATAAACTGTGCAAGTTTTAGAACAATCGGTTCATGAATAAAAAAGTTATCACAATGTCATTTCCAATTTGATCCCCTCTTTGGGAGGTTATTGTGTCCGTAACCCCATAATAATTTGGGACACACTTCCCACTACCCGAGGGTCCTTTTTCAGCAAAAAACAAAATTTAGTTATTATGGGAAAAATCGCGCCAGGATGCCCCCTTAATGTTTTGAACCCTGCATTTGTAACCTGTTATCCCTTTATAATAAAACGTTTTGTGTAATTATTCATTTCGCGTCCGCTTTCAAGGAAATAGGCAAAATATAAGCCAGGTTACAGATTTTGTAATTCAGCAACGTTTTCGTGGAGATCGATGACCAGGTTGCGGAAGATGGTGAAAATTTGATCCTTATCTCTTCATCTGGATGCACTTCTTGCCTGAAACACTTCTTGAAGACGGGACAATATGTACGCAGCTTCTGGAGTGAGAATTTATAACTTTTTCTCGCAGGTCACAACATGTAAATTCGGCAGATAATCAACGGGATACTCACGAGGTGATGATATTTCACTGGCAGTAGACAGTTATTCTTCTTGCTTACTGTCTTTCTCTGAGAGTGCATATTTGGCTTCAGAAGCCGAAATTTGAGCACTCCAGTGAAGGAGATAGTTAAGTATGGAAGACAGTATTATGGATACGACGCACTCACCTCGCATATAAGCTGACTGGAGGGGCATTAAAGTTTATTGCAGTGTTTTACTTAAGATTTTACTATGGAAGACGCACGTTTAATTAAGAAAGAGGATGGAGAACATATGATGAGCGTGACTACAACAGTGTCAGAAACGAAGACGTGCTATCAATGCATAGATGAAGCGCCTGTGCGGCACAGTGACAAAAAAAGACTTGAAGCAGAAGGAAAGAAGAGTTGCTAATAAGCTCGAGCGGGAAAATGTGGAAACTACAAGTGAAAGAAGAGAGCGATCATATAGATTATTGCGTAAATTTTTTCATGCACGGGTCCACTAGTTAAATTAATATTTAACAATTGGCTAGAAATGTCTAGCAGTAGAAAGATTTTGGGTTGATGTCAACCTAACCAACATACATCCCAATCAGATATGTTTATTATGGTATTTTCAGTTTTTATTTTCCTCACACAGCATTGCAAAAGCTTGGATGATATGTATGGACGCTAATCATCTTGATATTATATTTACACAACATCCATATTAGAAACGTATGTTCTCTCTTTCTTTCCTTCTTCCAATTATGTCGACGCCTTGCAAATCAGCGTAATACCACATCATATTTTTTTCCTTTTCTGCCCTTGATAATCAGTATTGCAACCATGATCGAATATAACCACCAATTGATCTATATTTGTCGGGTTTTATCAACAAAATATCCCCATTAGGTTTAGGTAAAATGATATTAAGGTTTACACTGTATTTAGGCTTGCACACGTTTCCCGATAACGTATACGGTCGAAATTTCTACGTGGAGAAGTAACTTCCATTAAGCTGTGTGGTATGACTCTATATTCTAGCTGAGATTTAATGACGTTGCATAGAATTGCACTTGAGCTGGTTAAGCTGTCTGGTATGACTCTACTGTATTTTCTAGCTTAGAGTTAATGAAGTTGCATAGAATTGAACTTGAGTAGGAATAAGTGGTTCAAATTCCTGTTATAGCATCGGTCTGAAGTTCAGAACTCCAGACCGTTGTGAGCTGCAGGCCTAACACGCATGCATGACTTAAACTCTTTTTTGTTTAGAAGCAATTATTCAACAGTTATAGTTAGGTTTGCCCATCCTATCCAATTGTTTTTAATTCATATGTATCCGAACTCTTTGAGTGTACGTAAATAGCTATTTCTGCATGGTGCCACAACTATATGGGCGTATTATGTTATAGACAAAATATCGCTGTTCCCGAAGAAAAGCCGCCTATAATTAGGGACGACGTCTAAAGCAAAATTAGCCGTATGTTCGCCTATATAAGGATGGCTTTTCTACTAAGAGCGCCGAAGACGCCGCTCATGTTATACGCAAAAAATGCGGACATATCCCGACGATACAGATCCGATAATTAAAAGCGATTTTAATCGTTTGAACACCTATTGGGTGCCGATAATTACCGGCGCTGACTGAGTAATGTCGGTAATAACGGGTGGACACGTACTGTCTGTCCACCGGTGCCATCAATTTTTCCCCAGCGTCAGTCTTAACCATTCTTTTTTCATCTCTGCAGCTCATCTGGGGAATGGTTTTCCGGCGTCAGTACATGATGCGACTGAACTCAATAAGTCGTATTTCCAGAGGGGCGAGTAACTGTGTCAAAACTTGGTTAGTAAAGGCGCTAGACAGTCTCTCACCCTTGCCTGAAAAATCAGCGGAAGTGCACTTTCTAAAGTGCTCGTTTCACTTTTTTTCTTTTTTTTCCCCAAGTTTTGTAAATGCATAACTTATATATCGATGGCTTTTTCTCCAAGTTTAATTAGTAACGCACAGCGTATTTCTAATTCTAATTCTATAATTCTATGCTAATTCAAATTTCCTGCATGTTTATCATAGAAATCACTGTAAAACTAAAATCTCTCTTGACGGAAATGTGTTACGCGTATAGTGTCTTTGTAATGTGCACACAGACTCCTCTACTGTATACCTACAGGCCGCCTGACAATTTTCTCTCCATCTTAGTCTTAAGAATGAATGCCTCAGGGTGCTGCGTCCATAAGAGACGGAGCCCTAACGTCCTGATGAGATAACAAGTGAAATTTTCTCAAGCTGAACCGACTAGGAAGCTAGCATTCAGCTGTCTCACTGCTCCCGCCAAGCTGTCACCACTTGAATGCTTAGATCCTGTCGTACAGGGTTACTGTCTGTCTCGTTCTGTTACTGACCACCTTATTGTTTCCACAAGGGCAGCATTGCCCTTATATTAAGCTCTATTCTTAGTAGTAGTAAAAATTTTACTATCGCTTCAGTGGCACGTACACCGCCTATATCGCACCGAAGCTCTATTCCTTAAAGTCCAACTCCTACAAGCCTAGTCGAAAATAATAATAAACAACGATCTGAAACCAATGTTGTTTTACTAGGGCAGGATATGGACGATATTGGTATAGCATGTAATAAACTATAGCGTATGGAAATCTATCTATACTCATTTATTTGGTGCAAATTGTTCATTGCTTCACTTGAAACATGAAATTAGTTATCAAGATACGCATGATGAGCAATCTGATATGTAATAAGATAGATTTGTAGTGTAAGGTTTGCTTCTGCATTAGAACTATCTTTTTCTTTCAGCTTTGGCTCCCAGTTTGGAGACATGCTGGTAGCCCTGTCCAAATCGATCATCGTTATTCATGTTGCAGATATTGGCAATGTTTCACTTCAAAAAAATCGCTTCATTTATCGAGATATTGTTTTGTCTTTCACTTTACATGTTGATTATATTTTCTGCAGCTAAATTTGGACGACTGACGATATATAGTGCACGCTGAACACAGTTTAATATCCTCACCAATTTTACGAAGTATGTGGCAAGACCTAACTAGATTAAGATTACAGTGATCGGACGATCATGTATAATCAGCTTAGCAGATTGGTCATCGATAAAAGTTGGCTGTTAAAACATTGAATAAGAAGCCATCTGAGAACACTAGTCAATCCGTGTTAAAATTGACATTTTGCTAGTTTACTGGAAGCAAATTTGGTTTGCACAATAAGAAATTTCTTGATAAACCTAGTTCCTGGCATTCATTTTCTTACTGCGTTTTCCCACAGTAAATGCAAGGCAATTCTAATCAACTGAATAGTCATTGAAAGCGGACACCTTATCCTTAATTAAAACTAGAGCACTCTGAAAGCACATACCCCTGCCAAGCAAGGCAACGGTACTAAAAACTCAACTCATTTCTGAAACTATAGCTTCCTTTGTATCAAGACCAAAATCTAATCATTTGTACGTTTAGGCAGTTATAAAAACTTCTGCAATTTTTGTTTAAGATCGTTTCAAAACTTTTGAGATTTGCTGCTAAGAAATATTCCTGCAATCATTAGTCAAAGACTAACCGATAGTCACCAAAATGTAATCATTTATGTCTTTCATTCATAACCTTTGAATTATTTTGCTGACAAACATGGAATCAAACATAGAGACAAACGCATGGACTGATTACCACAAAAGTGTAAATCTTTTACGCTTCGTAATAAACCTAGCAACTCATGCAAATTTCATAACTCCCATACCTTTTTACATTATGGCTTCAAGAAAAAAGAGATAGACAAACAACCAGACGAATGAACGGATCTTCACTAAAAGTTAATCATTTGTTCCACAACGTACCTAACAATTCCTGTAAATTTCATAAAAAAACGTTCACAGGTATTTGAGTTATTTTGGTGACAGAAAACCAGACAGATACACAAATAAACAAATTCGAGGAAAATTTAACCTTCTTAACGGAAATAAATTGACCTAAGTAAGCAGTTGCTAATGAGTCATCTTCATATTATTTAGTATACATAACGTTTACGCTATGAAGATTTATTTCTTTTAGCTTTTGTGATTCTGAATTTAGTTGGACACAAGTAGATATAAATATTGTCAAATGTGAATCGTGACATATTCCACCCTCGAGAAACAACATTTTACCATATTATTATTACTATTATTTTTAAATCGCGATAAAATATTCTATCAAATTGTTGAAAAATAGTCTCAATGACACGTACGTCAAAGCAGAACATTCGGTCGCATTAATGATCTAGTTACGTTAGTTTTGAAATGAAATAAAACAAAGAGTCACTCAGTACATACCAAGATTAAGATGTGATCAAATTAATGCATGACGTGAAACGACCACTTCGTTTTCTATAGTTAGCTACATTCAGAGAGTTTGTCTTGTCGACAGTCGGAAAATTTTTTAACTATTCGATGCAGAGGATATACATAACACACTAAAAAACTGTGAAACTGGCTGAATGGTGAGCGATCGTGTAAATATTATCGACTCTTAATCAACAGTAGCATTTAACTTCACGATCATGACAGTCATTAAAGCAATATGGTTGATACAGAATGACGTTCGAATCTATTGATTGAAATGGGCTAGCCATAGCAGCACTAAAAACTTGATGATAGTAAATGGCGGAGAATAGAAATAACTCATGTTTCATAGCAAATTCCGGCAGTTTGGTGCACTGCGACAGAAATGGTGGGATTTTAACCAATTTCGACATCAACTTCATAAATGTTTTAAATTAAACGTTTGATATCTAGGTCCCTGAAATAGAACCATACGTTATAGAAAGTCATGAAGCTTTACATACTTTAATGAAACATTTAGCGTGCTATATTATAGCAATCTGCGTCTCGTATTCTTATTTGCCAAAGACGTTATGTTCTAGTCGATTTTGGCTGTCTCCAAGATAATTCAAATAGTTATCGACGGATCCTTACCAAATTTCCAGGGATTGCTAAGCATGTTGAGAGTAACACTTGAGAAACTTTCTGTGAACATCCGTTCAACCGTTTGTATGTTTGCATGTTTATCTGTCACTTTTTCTCAGTGCAATAACTGTAAAAGGTATTGACGGAATTTTATAAAATATACATGAGTTGTTAGGTGCATCACGAAGTGTAAATAACCAAAACTTTATGTTGATTTGTTCGTTCGTTACCTCCGCCAAAGAGGTTATGTTTTCGTCGGGTTTGTCTGTCTGTTTGTTTGTTTGTCTGTCAGTCACCAAGATAACTCAAAAAGTTATGGACGGATTTTGACGAAAATTACAGGGGTTGTTAAGTAAGTTAGGAGGAACAGATGATTAACTTTTGGTGAATTGGGCGGAATTTTTATGAAATTCATATGAGTTGTTAGGTATATCACAAAAAGTAAATGACCAAATATTTGTGATGATCCGTTTGTTTGTTCGTTTGTTTGTCACTGTTTTTAATTTTATGCTTGTTAGCACAAGAACTCAAAAAGTATTGAATGGATCCTTATAAAATTCATTGGGGTGTTAGTGTTTAAAGACATAGATGATTAAATTTTGGTGCAGATCGGTTTGTTCGTTTGTATGTTTGACTGAGGTTTGTCATAACGTTTGTAAGCAGCATTACTCAAGCAGTTATGAACGGATCTTCAAGGAAATTGCACAAGCTGTTATTACTATCAAAAGGCACAAATGATTAGATTTTGGAGTTTATGCAAAGAAAATTATGGTTTCAGAGCCAATTTGAATTTTTTGCTACCGTTGTCCCGCTTGGCGGAGGTATGTGCTCTCAGAGTAATCTAGTTGGTCTCTGTTTTCGATGTTTGTCAGTAACAGAACTCGAAAATTGAAGAGACTAGAAGACGTCTTGGTTCATTTCATGTTTTTATTTTGATAATAAGGACTTCTTCAAGACAAGAGTTTTATGCGCACAAGCTAAAAAAAATAACTCGAAAAGTTATGAACGAATCTTCGAGAAAATTACGCAAACTGTTATTGCAGTCAAAAGACACAGATGACCAGACTGTAGTGCTGATAACTGGAAATTATGCTTTCAGTGCTAATTTGAAATTTTCGTTAACGTTACCTCACTTTGCGAAGGTATGTATGCGCTCTCAGAACCAGTGTTCTAGGTCGTGTTAGGGCATTAGGCATGATTTTTAGACGCAACTTCAAAGTTTATATCACACAATCTCTATGTCAGCATAAAAACATAGATATATATTGGCTTGTTTTAATAATTGATGCATAAATGATGCACCTATAGTTGCAGTGAGTGTTATTATTATTATCATTAAAACTTCACGCACGGGCCACCACGGACAGGCAGCACGACACAAAAGAAGCACATTGCAACACCGGGAAGCCCGAAACGCTGCTAAAGGAAACCCGACAAAAAAGTCATCAACAGCTGTCTTAAACGCCTGCAGGCCAACACGACCGAAAGCCGATGCCGGCAAAGAATTCCAAACCCCTACAGACCAGGGCACGACCGAACTGACTAGTTCGACATCTAACCTCCTCCATCATGAAAGTGTGCCTATCGACCGCAGCACGTGTTTCTCTCCTAAACACCTTAAGTGCAGGGACAGACGAATACAACCAAAGCCTCTCATTGTTGCACACTTTATAAAACATACAGAGTTCGGCAATTCTTCTCCTATGAGAAAGGTTCACCGAATCATTAGCCGCGCACAGCCTACTGCCTGAACTATCCAGTCGGTCCAACAGACGCAAGTGACTGTCAGCAGCTGAAGCCCAGACCGGTGAACAATACTCCAACACAGGTAGCAAAATAGCATAAATGCATCTGCGGACAACCCCAATGTCACCAAACACAGAATTCATCTGAGGCAAAAGCACAATCTTACTGGAAGCACGTGACACCAGTCACCTAATATGCGGCTCAAAGAAACCTTTCCATCAAAAACAACACCAAGAATCTCCAAGGAGGCAGACTCCTGAGGCAAGGTGTTGGCTATCTCCAGATGTTGATGCTGCGGCACAAAGGTTCGAGATCGACTGACAATCATCGACTTGGTCTTACTGGCATTCAGCTTCATACTCCAGCCAAACACCAGGCACTAATGCAGGACGAATCCCTATTCAGAGACTGAGCGACAGCATTGCGCATGCGTGATGTAGGTATCATTGCTATCAAAGTGAAATCATCGGCATAGTTGATCATTGTGTTTTGCAGCGAAGAGAACATTTCACTAGGATACAGAACAAACAACAGCGGGCCAAGTACGCTACCCTGAGGGACACCAGACTCCATCGCGACAGGGGCGCTCAAAACGCTGTCAACAGACACACTCTGCGTTCGCTCAGAAACAAAATCACGTATGATTGACAGAACACTACTACCCACACCATAAGACTCGAGCTTGTACAATAAACCCTTGTGTTTGACCCTGTCAAACGCAGCGCTAAAGTCAAACTGCTCAAGGCGCGCCTCAGAACCACAATCTAGAGCAGACTGTAAATGCTGTGACACCGACAACAATGCGTCACAACAACCTAAACCAGTTCTGTATGCAAACTGACCGGCAGGCAGCAAACCCGTAACCTCAGCAAAACGGCCAACATTATAAGCTACCAACTTCTCGAACACCTTCGACAAAATGGGTGTCAGTGTAATGGGTCGGTAGTTGGCTACATGGGGTGACACTGGACCTTTGGGAATAAGAGTGATAATCCCAATATGCCAAACAACGGGGAAAATTTCCTAGCCTATCAGGCGCCGAAAAATCACTGTTAGCTTACGGGCAAGAACGCCAGCAAGCTGCTTATAAAACAGAGGAAATATGCCCACCGGGTACACACCTCCATAAGGATCAAGGCCCTCAAGCAGCACCCTGATTATAGCAGATCTGAACGCCAAAGAATTTAAACGAGGTTCAGGGTGACATCCAATGGGTAATGACAACACGTTTCTGCTCTGTTTTCCGTCAAGAGCACAAGAGCACCGCCCAGCCAAGGGATCAACAATGATATCCCCACCGGGATCAACAAGGGGCGGCAAGAAGGTTCAGCCCCGAAAACTGAACCCTTTAGCTCTCCCCACCAATGATGTGGATGGTCAATACTCAACAACGACGCTGCCTCTGACGATGCTGTGCCCTCTCATAAACACGCTTAGCCTATAGACAACAGTTACCAGTGTAATCGTGCGTTTCCAATCATGCCTTTTGTAGTTGAAAATTTCAGTGTGAGTGTTCATAGTTTGATTTTCTTTTTAGTATATACCTACATTAAACTCACGGGGTCGCTTCAGTTGCCCAGTGATTTTTACTATGAAAATTTTTAAGAACCCTGATACTCCCGTTAATAGTATTTTTTTTTTCTTTAACAACAGCTATATGTTCGCGTATTCTATGTGAATACTAGGAAATGCAACGAGCAACGGCAGTTTCTGTTACTTCTGATAAAATTCACCTGGTTGAAACAATTACGCGTCACTTTCGAGAAAATTCCTAAGATGATACCGCTACTCATTTTAATTGAAAAATTATTATGCCTAGTACTTACGTCGTTACAAATAACTAGCTATAAACTGTACTTAAGTAGTTACAAATTACTAGTTATAATCAGTATTTACATATGTCGTTACAAATAGTTAGCTATAAGCCCAGGTCTGTAAGTATAAGGTACTTGTGGGACCAAGAGACTGCGTTTTGTCGTTTTCTAGCTAAAAAAAAACGGCTTCAACATTTTACTCAAACTTCGCAAATATGGCCTCGGCCTCATGCAATGACGACTCTCTGACGGGACAATATTTATTGATGAGTAGTTTGAGCTAAAAAATATTTTTAAAACCGATTCGGATCACAGTAAGGAGCACATACTGTGCGTATCATTTTTTGAACTGTTTCCTTATTAATGCTCCCGAAAGATAAGAAAGGTTTGGGGTTTAGCCCAGACTTTGTAACTGTACAAGTAGGTTCCATGTACTGCTACATACAAATCCTACTGTTGTGTTCACTTTTTTTTGCTTGTAATTTTAAAGTAAATGTGTTTTTTACTAACGAGAAGTTTCATTGTCCTTATTGATATAGACATTTATCCACCATACAAAAATTCATTTATTTTTTTTTAATCGTAGTGTCACAAATTGTTGATTTTTGCTAGACAATCCATCCCTTGACACGGTATCTTCTTTTGAAGGCAGCCGGTATTCATGTCACAGAACTTTTCTGTAAGGTACTGTAACTTTTGGTTGCCTGAATTATATTACGACTTATTACCTACTTCATTTCTTACTAATTTTCTGTGAAAAATTTCAAAACGCTATACAAAAAAGAGCTGTAAAATGGTAGAGTTTAAGTTAACTTGACCGCAGTCTTTACTGGGAAATCCGCATGTACTGGTTTGTACAGTAGGTATAGACCAACGAGTCGGAAGAGTGTACGGCTGCAGTCGATCACGGAATGTTAAAACCTATGGTGGCATCTGCAGATGGTTCTTATGCAGCGACCTGCGCCCTCCGACGCTCTATTTCTGACAAAGGTCAGTACTCATGCAAAAGCCCAAGCGCCGCAAAGGCTCGCTTGGCTGGGTTGGTATTCGATCTTACGACCTTCATTCAAAGTCATTGGTATCAGCATCTTCAGCCCGCCGCTAGTGAGCTGAAAAGTTAAAAAACACACACCATTGAGGATGTCCGGTGAAGCTATGATACCCGCAGGCAATAGACAGCGATAATTCCGAGCAAAGCTGAGTGTAGTAAGTTGGGCAGTTTTTTCGCAAGCTAGGTACTTAGTTCGTTTCGTGCTGTCACGTCTGGAGCTGAACCAAGCTTCTTTGTAATTTACAACAGGACTTGGTGCGTCACCGATAGGGATAGTTCCATTGAGGTGACCTAATCTCATTAGATTTGAGTTGTCTGGAACGTTATTCATCGGTGTTGGCTCCGTAGCTCTAATTTGAGTTTCAGGCGTTGACACAAAATCTTGCGGTCTCAATGATTAGGCCGTCTTTAAGGCAATCGTACTTGGATTAATGTTCGAAACGCGGGCCAAAATAACGAAACCAACACTCACGACCGAATTTTCGTTGCACAGGACAGGATTATATCCTGGACAGGATTATGCCAACTGATGACTCTTTCATTTCCTTAGTTCTATATTTATTACCAGCAATAAAGTAATTGAGGAATATTATTTCTAAACATCCATTGCTATTGTCATCAGCACGCTTGCAGCAGGCACGACCTACCGTTTGTCAGAGCTCTCTATGTTGTATTTTTCATCCGCCAAGAAGGATATGCTTTCGTAGAGTTTTACTGTTTGTCTGTCACCAAGATAAATCAAAAAGTTATGAACCGATTTAAATGAAATTTGCAGGGATTGTTAGGTGTGTTAGGAGGAACAGTTGATTAACTTTTGGTGAATATATGTCCATCCGCTTGTTTGTTTGTTTGTCTCCCTCATTTTTCTCGACACTATAACTCAAAAAGTTATGGATGGATTTTGATGAAACTAACATGAGTTGTTAGGTATATAACAAAGAGTAAATGACCAAATTTTGATAATGATTTGCTTGTTCGTTCGTTCGTTTGTCACTGTTTTTAAATTTATGCTTGTTAGCACAATAACTCAAAAAATAATGAATCGATCTTTATGAAATTCATAGGAGTTGCTAGTAATGTTAAAAGACATAAATGATCAAATTTTGATGAAGATCGGTTTGTTCGTTTGTATGTTTGTATCATGTTTGTCATACTGTTTGTTAACAGTATAACTTAAAAAGTTATGAACGGATCTTCAAGAAAATTGAATAAGCTGTTAATAATATAAAAAGGCACAAATGATTAGATTTTGAAGTTTACACGAAGAAAATTATGGTTTCAGAGACAATTTGAATTTTTTGCTACCGTTGCTTCACTTGGCGGAGGTATGCGCTCTCAGAGTGCTCTAGTTATTCATCGTGTCATAACTCTAAAGCTTATAGACGGAGTTTTATGAAATTGACATGAGTTGTTAGGTTTGTTACGACGAGTAATTAGCTAAATTTTTATGATTATCTGTTCGTTCATTTATTTGTTGTCGTGTTTGATTTATATTTGTCAGGAAAATAGTTCAAAAAGTTTTGATCAGTTCTGTGAAATTTACAGTGTTAGAAATGTGAAAAAAAGACATGAATGATAACAAATTGTTAATGAGTGGTTCTTTTGTATCTGTGGTTTATTAATGTTTATCAAGATGTTTTCCAGAACATTACTCATGAACTTAGGGACGGATTTTCAAGAAAATTATAAAACCTATTATTGCTGTCACGAATGATCATATTTTCGCGCTGATAAAGAGGAAATCATAGTTTCAGAACAAATTTTAACTTTTCGTTAACGTTGGTTCGCTTGGCGGAGGCCTGCGCTCTTAGAGTACTCTAGTTCTGTAATGCTTTGCTGCTCGCTAATGTAAGATTTTATTTTCAGCGTGTCATCTTAGGTGGATGAAGATTGCCCTGCTTAGAAGAATTGAAAGAGAATGTACTCATTTCTTACGACAATTTTAGTTGGCCGTTGAAGCGTATCCTCCAGAAGCACGTTAGTAACGAAAGTAGGTTAAATAAAGACGGGTTTTCACAAGTTCCTCGCTGTAATTTCTTGCAGCGCGGATACTCTGGTACAGGCAGAAAACAAAGAGCGTAACGGGAGGACTCACGAGTACACGAGAAAATAGCATCGAAAAATTGGTGCTATTAATGACGTCACATCGACGGAGCTGCGGCTGAGGGGCCTTTGAATATTTCAATTCAGCAGAAAAATCGTCGCAAATTATAAAGTTTATCTCTTAAGAATATAAATTAATAATGAGAATACATACTAAATGAACAATGAACAATTACCAAAAGATAATTGCTGTGGAGGCTGATGGAAACTTTCACAGCACCAGAGGCAACATCTGGGCGTGTATAGCGCTCTGATTTCACTTCTTCTTTTAAGTGAAGCCTTATTTACAATTGCTGTTCACAGTGCTCTTCACAAAACATGTTTACTAGAACGCCTCGTGGCGTAAGACTATCATTCGCGGTGGCAGCAATTTTAATCGCCGCCATTATTGATTCCTAGCTAATCCTAGGTTTTCTGGCATGGGTCACATCGAGGACCGCCCACCAGACTTTCTGCAAAAAAATCATCAGCATAGCTCAACTCTTTATACTTGTTTTTGGGTCGACAGCAAATTTCATCGTCATCATTTTCTATTGTCAGCTAATCTTAGGGTTTTGGCATGGGTTACATCGAGGACAACCCGCCAGACTCCCTGCAAAAAAAATATGCACACTGCTCAACTCCTACCTCTTTCGGGTGGACAGACAAATCAATATATATACATGTATATATATATATATCTGTATATGCTTATATCGTCAAAGAAAACATTATCACCTCTCTCACTCCATTTCCGGGTGATAGGTAATCGTATCGAACTATTCAAACTTTGAATTGTAGTAATTTACCGGACATATAAACCCTGCTTAGTCATGAGTGATGCAAACCCAATTGAAATATGAAGTCGCAATTACACTAAATATCCATTTTTCTGAAGGGTCGTCTCAAAGTTCTTACAGAAATGCAGGTTTAGGTACAAAGCAACAGCCGTCAGATTTACGTCCATTGCCCCAGCAGCGGGCCTACTAATGTCGTGAGTTGTTGACTACACGTACAGTGTTGTAATTTAAACATGCTCGATGCGCCTACTTCTATCAGGATTACTTAGGACACGTTCGACTGGGAGCCGAAATTAAGCCTCTGAGACTTCACTTGTCCAAAACTGCAGACGGAAACTTAATTTTGCCAGGTTACTTTGAAGCGCGTCACGGCTTTTCGACACAATTCGATAGCGTTGAGCTGACAAATCTCTATTTTGCTAAGTAAGACTAAGTTCTTAAAAGTCTCACTGGTACACGAGTAAAGGTCAATGCCTAAAACTCAAAACTCAATACAGTGGGTCGAAGCCAGAGCACTTTTAAATGGGTCAAGCCTTGAAAGCTGAATTTTGGTGTCCAATCAAACTCAACCTTAATTACTTCCGCCAAGGAGGTTATGTTTTTGTGGTGTTTGTCTGTCTATCAGTCTCTCTGTCTGTCCGTCTGTCTATTTTTCTGTCACCAAGATTGCTCAAAAAGTTATGAATCGATCCTTACGAAATTTACAGGGATTGTTTAGTATGATAACCGTAAGAGATGATTAACTTTTGCTGAAAATTCGTTAATCTATTTGTGTGTTTGTCTGTCTGCTTAGCTTGCTTAAGGTCAGAAGTTAAAATGTTATGGACGGATTTTCATGAAATTTACATGAGTTGTTAGGTATAATACGAAGAGCAACTGGTAAAATTTTTGTGGCGAAATGTTCCTTCATTTGTTTGTTTGATTTTATGCTTGTTAGCTCAATAACCCAAACAGTTATGAATGGAACTTTAAGAAATTTACCCGAGTTCTTAGTAATGTTAAAAGACATTAATGAATAAATTTTGGTGCTGATCGGTTGGTCCGTTTGTTTGTTTGACTTATGTTTCTCATAATGTTTGTCAACAGCATAACTAAAGAAGTTATTAACAAAGGTCCATGAAAATTCTACAAATTGGGAAAAAAGTTTCAAAATACGACTTACCAAATTTTGGTGATGATCGGTAGATTCGTTTATGTATGTGACTTATGGTTGTCAGAATGCTGGTCAGCAGTTTTTCACTAACGTTTGTTCAAGTTTGACTGGAACATAACGCAAAAAGTTGGGAATGAATTTTCATGGGATTAGTCGAAATTGTTAGACACGTTGAAAGACACAAATTACGAAATTTTGGTGTAGATCGGTATCTCCGTTTGCGTAGTCTCTTCTGTCCGATAGTTCTCGCCAGGTTGCGAATAATAATGCTTCATCAAGTAGAACTTAAGTTAAATTTCACGTATCACCAGTCATGAAGACTATACGACAAAGCAAACGATTCGTAAAACGTGATATTTGCACATTAGATATTGGATGGAAACTTTGTCTGGCGACATTGTGGGAAGAATTTTTAAAATTTACGTAGCAGCATGCAGTAACGGACAGAGTAGTGTGTCGCTTGTAAAATATTAGCCTAAGTCGGCGCGAACTGCGGCATCGCTGTGACGTGACCAGTGTTCTGTGTGGAATTCCGTGATAGTGGAATCATTTTCGCTTTTTGTTGTTTTACAAGTTATGTTTGTTGTCAAGGTTTGTAGGTATTAGTTTAAAAAACGCAGTATATTGCTCAGCAATTTCACAACTAGAAATTAACTGAGCAATTCTACACACGTTCTGATTGTGATGGCCAACCATATCAGCCGGAAATTTGCAGGTAGCCTATTTAAATATGTATGAAATTCTGTAAAATTGCCGCTCATTCCAACTATAGCCACGTTTTATTGGACACTAGCTCTTTTTTCTGAGTCTATTATAAGTCTTGTGCAATAAAGAATTTATTTTTACAATTATATAGTCATTTCAGTAAAAAATATATTCTCTTTAGTCGCGTAGGCTAGTTTTCCTATATTATTATTGAAGGTTTACTCTCTGGCATTAAGTGGCTGTGCCCTAACCTCGTTCGTCAAAAATGACTTCGTTGAATTTGCCCCCTAACGCGGGTGATACTCTTACACCACGAGGCGTTCTAGTTCGTTACAGTTGCCTCGCTTGGCGGAGGTATGCGCTCTCAGAGTGCTCTGTTTGACATACTTTTAATTGCCTCTCATACCGAGTAGCCTAAAGATCACGAACAAGCTCTTTTTAGGAGGAACCGATGATTAACAGTTGGTGAAGATCCGTCGAACCGCTTGTTTGTTTTTTTTTGTTTGTCTTCTCATTATTTTTTCTCGCAACATAACTCAGAAAGTTACTGAGGGATGTTCAGAAAATTTGCAGAACTTGTTGGGGATGTTACGAGGAGCTACTGACAATATTTCAGTAATGATTTGTCCTTTTGTATCGCTGGTTGGGAAAACATAACTGAAAAAGTTATATGAAGAACAGTTATGAAATGTGCAGGAATTGTTTAAAACGTTAAAATGCACAAATGACCAACTTTCGTGATTGTCGTTTCGTTCGTGTGTTTCACTACAGTATAAGGAGTGTGGTCTTAACAACAGATGTTACACCTCTGTTCTATTCGTATATCGACAGTACGATTTTAATAACAAAGGTCACACGTGTATTCTGTTAATATATCGTTAAGGTGCTCTTCATTACCAATGTAACATGTTTGTTCTGCCAACATATCGAGAGTGGGATCTTCATAAAAATAGCAAATATTACACATGTGTCCTGCCTCCATATCGGATATGTGATCCATAGACCGCAACAGTACTTGACTCTTAGGTCTGACGCTGGCGGCCAAAAGCAGGCAACGGAAAAATGGGATATTCTCAAAAGCTATTCTTTTCTCACCGATCAAATAGCGAAGAAAAAATTCCAATGTACCCAAAATATTGCCTCGGAGAAGAAATCTTGGATACGGCGGGGACGCACTTGGGCGCTTGTCTGCATGACCGTGTCTGGACATGTTCATAATTAATAATAGCTCTTCAGAAAATCCCATTATTTCTATTTTGGCCGCCAGCGTCAGAGGCCACTTGGACCTAAGAGTCAGGTACTGTTGCGGTCTATGAGTGATCTTAATAAAAAGAAATATTACACGTGTATTCTGCCCGCATATCTGAAGTTTGATTCTTAACCAAAAATATTATTCGTGCATTCTGCTCACAAAGCCTGAGTGTGTTCTTAAGGACCAATATTACAATCGTGTTCTGCTCATACAGCCAGTGTGGGTTCTTACTGATAAGATAACTCATGTGTTCTAACAAATCGTGAGTGTAATTTTAATGAAACATATTACGCGTGTGTTCTCATGCATCGAGAGTGTGATCCTAACAATAAATGTTACACGTGTGTTTCGCTCACAAATTGAGAGTGTGATCTTATTAACAAATATTACCAGGGTGTTCTGCTCTCTACTCACGACGGGAAGTTAAATGCAGGGTATAATTATAATAACACTAGCGGGTGACAGACGAGCCTTAGCAGAATTGGTGGGCAGAGTTGCTCGATCGGAGGTACGTCGTGACGTCATCTGGGTCGAGTAGTTTTCATCAAGTGCCAACCTGCTTTTTTTTCATTTTCAGATTGGGCCGTATCTAGTTACGAGAAACTCGTGTTGTAATGAGATCGGGCAATGTAGTAATCTGCTAATGAACAATATGCATCTGGTTATAAAGCTCAAATAGAAGCTATCTTGTTTCGAAGTATAATTCAAACTAACGAGACCCGTGAAAACTCTACCTTCTAACTCATCTCACTCGCAGCTAAGCCATTATTATTATTATTATTATTAAATCACACCAGACTGGCGACGCAGGAACGGAGAAACTCCATGAGGTTAACAAACCCCCACGCAACCAGCCCAGCGGGTGGAGAAAACAAAAGAATAGA
>LQNS02277275.1:4311635-4327192 GCA_001587735.2 Parhyale hawaiensis | reverse complement strand
GCCAGCGGGGGTTTTCCTGAAGGGCTAACTTACTGCCGTCATTTATCGCACACGTGCACCAGTCATTTAATAACCCAATATGCCGTCATTTACAATGACGGCTCGGGACACTAGTCTTTCTAATATTCTTCTAATACTTTATTCAGTCTTTATTGCATGGTGCTCCTTTCCAACTGCTGATTTTAGTTTGTATTCGCATGTTAAATCAAAACTAATAGGACGGCGTACTACAACCTTTGGCGGAGCAAACAACTCGTAATTCATAAAGAAACTGAAATTACATGATTGTTGATCGATAAAAGCATAAAAAGTAGTGTATTACCGACAAGCCCGTCTCAGGCATCATATAAATATTCTCAGCCTTTACGGCAAGATTCTTTAAAACATATTTTATTGAGTAGAATATTCCAGGGCTCGTGCATATTTGATTCAATCAAACTTTAAGAAGATAATCTTGAACTTGAAGGAATATCGGTACCTCAGAGTCAGAGTACTAAAAATTTTAGAATAATGTTTGCGCACTTCAACATTTCCACAACGACAAGTAGCAAACAAGTTTATTGAGTTGCAATAATGTGTTCAAAGCTTTGCAGTGAGGCCACTGTATTGCTCACGTCAATATAAACGCGGCACACAGGTCCGTAAATAATATTCTAGACTTAGTTCAGCGCTTTTACTAGTGCGCCCGGCCGCCAGAAAAGACGGTGAACTCGTGAGGATTTATTTCTATCGCCACACTTTCCTTAACACAGCAGATGAATAACAAGTGATGAACGTTATTTGCACGCCTGCTGAACAGTGAAATACACCCTTTCTTTCCCTCGCATGGAGAAAAAAGTAATAGTCTTTTGGAGGCAGTCAATCATCACTCAAAAATTAATTTCGATGCTGTATCATGTATACACCACTTTATTATATAGGCCGAAAATTTCTCGCTCAGCGATAAACCATTTCGTCAACGAATGAATAAAGTTTTTTTTAAGATTAAAAATATCAGATATATAGAAGAAAATAAACAGACTAACAAGTCCTTTCCCTCAGAGTATCCGGGACTCAAGCTCCGGAAGAATAAGTAATGGAACAAATTAGATGCGGGGAAAGCTAAGAATAAGGATGCATGAGAGTGCTCAGAGAAGCTTCAGCTGTCTTCAGCACTTCGATTCTGGCATAAACTATGCAAGAAGATAAGTTTATTACCTCCACTAAGGTTATGCTTTCGTCGGGATTGTCTGTCTGTATGTTTGTCTGTTTATCCCTTTGTCTGTCACTAAGATAACTCAAAAAGTTATAAATCGATTTTGACGCAATTTACAGGGATTGTTATGTATGTTAGGCGAAAGAGATGATTAACTTTTGGTGAAGATCCGTCCGTCTGTTTGTTTGTTTGTGTGCCTAATTTTTCCAATGCCATAACTCAAAACGTTATGGACGGATTTTTATGAAATTGACAAGAATTGTTAGGTATATATCGAAAGGTGAATGACCAAATTTCTGTGTTAATCCGTTCGTTCGTTCGTTCGTCACTGTTTTTAATTTTATGCTTGTTAGCACAATAACTCCAAAAACAAGGAATGGAGCTTTATGAAATTCATAGAGGTTGTTGGTTATGTTAAAAGACATGAATGATCAAATTTTGGTGCAGATCAGTTCTTTCGTTTGTATGTTTGACTCATATTTGTTATAGCGTTTGTTAGCAGCATGACTCAAAAAGTTATAAACGGATCTCCAAGAAAGTTGCACAAGCTGTTATAACTATCGAAAGGCACAAATGATTAGATTTTAGAGTTGATACAAAGAAAATCATGGTTTCAGAGCCAATTTGAATTTTTTGCTACTGTTGCCTCACTTGGCGGAGGTATGCGCTCTTAGAGTGCTCTAGTTTAAATATAAGGTTGCCTTATACTATTGCCATTGTCCGCTCATTGGCCTAATATTCGCTGCTCCATTTTCTTCGCGCGTGACAGAAAATGGACAGATAAAGAAACAAATAAACTAGGGCATTTTGAGAGCGTATACCTCCTCCAATCTAGGCGGTGATAACGAAAAATTAAAACTGGCCAATGTATGGGGGCAATATTTTAATTTTATTATCATCTAAGTTTTGTCATTTGTGCAACTTGATATTGAAAACACTTATAAGAATTTTGTAGATATGGCCTTGATATTTAAATAATGTTCTGACTATCGTGAAGTGCAACATATACATATTAGCAGCACACATACTTATGGGAAAAAAAATGATCACGTACGATCAGAATAGGTGTATGTGAGCTATCGTGTCCGAAATTTTCACCGCAAGAAAATTCGCCACAGGAAAATTTGCCGTAGGAAAATTGGCCGCATGAAATTTTCGCCGCACAGAATTTTCGCCGCAACTCGGTACAAACTGCATTCGTGTACATTCTATATCAGGTCACGTTGCGCATATCAGGCATCATCTGAACCTTTACTGAATTTATTTTTACCATTTTCACTTCAACAGTTTATTTTAGACAATATTGGCATGCCATTTTTTCGAATATTGAGTCCACTGTATAATTGTTGGTATATATAATGTTTTGTCCACCACCTACTTGGGTGTTGCTTTGTATAAATTAGAATTAGAAATGTGTTAAATGTGGAGTGATGGGTGATACTTTGTATTGACTTTTTGTGTTTCCACAACTTTGAAGACGAGTTAACTTGCTGCTAGTTGCAGTTTTTTTTAACAGTGTTGATCATATTTACTGGGAAAACTATCCATACAACGGTTTACACAGTGAAAAGGAGTAGAGGTGGTGCAAAACTTGTGGATGATGGCAATTATATATATATAGATTAGATAGAAAATATAGGGAACACCTATTGGAAGTGTGAACTAAAGCAGTGCCTAGCAAGAGTGCATACCACTCATAAAGATGATACGCTGCCAATATGCGCAGCATTCGGTAATCATTGTCATCCTTCAAATCCCATAAAGCCAAAGATTTCTATAGCAAAACAGAACTGAAAAACTCAGTATTAGCTTCTCAATTTGGTGCCCGTGCACTGGTTGCTAAAGAAGCAAAAAATCTAGACAACAATGCCTCTTCTTGTACGCCGTCTACATCAAGCATGTCCGGCAATATTAAAAACTGGAGACAGTTAAATAGCCAAGCACCTCCAATTCCAGCTGGCCGCAGAGGTTTCATATAATTGCAGAGGAATATTATCCGGTCATTGAAAACGGCGAGTTATTTCTGCCATGGGACAGTGGTGTAGATGATCAAGATAGAATTTTATTGATGTTTGCAACACAATCAGGATTAGAAGATCTCAAGCGTATTGAAAATTGGCCTTGCGATGGAACTTTTAAATACTTACCGGGAATATATTATCAGTTATTCACTATACATACTGTCAGTAGGAGTATAAGCATTCCACGCATTTTTCTTTGCTTCCCGTAAATCCACATACACCACATTACCACGCTATCTTGGGGACTTGACACTCCCAGGGCTCCAAACTTTACTCTCTTTACTCTTTATTTGGAGTTTATTCTGTTAGAGACGCCAATGACAGTTTGTACCAAGATGATATAGTCAGTCATAACCCCGTAAATGGACTTTGTTTCGGTTGTGCACGGCGAATATTCCATGCGGCGAAAATTCTGTGAGGCCAATTTTCCTACGGCGAATTTTCTTGCGGCGAAAATTCCTAGAACCGTGAGCTATATACCCATGCTCTGGATCCGTCAACAGAACTCGCGTCAATATGCATTCTTATATGTAGCGCCATAGCATGTCTGTAAAATTCAACAAAAGGTTTTCAGTTTCTGTTAGTGAAAGTTGCAAGTGAAAATACTTCCAGACCCACGCTCTCGCCAAGAACTAATGCGAAAAATGAAAAGTTTTCAAGATCGCTGATTACAGTGCATTAGGAATGATATTCAGAAAGAAAAGGCAACACACTTACTCTTATTTTCATTTTGAAAAAAAAGTGTAACAAATGTTTACAATGATTAATAATTTCACAGAACAATAGTAGATGTCACTTGAAACAATTCCAGGAATAAAACTATTTCGTACAAGGTTTGGGCGATGTAGTATTTGCAATAATAACTACTGAAGCATATGCTGTACTTTTGGTGTTTTTCGAAATCTAAGCATATACGGTATTTATCCAAAGCCTCGTAGTATGTTTATGAGACACGGAAAAAATTATAACGGCTGAATATCTCCTTGATGAGAGTTGTACTAATTTGTCCGACTGCAACAACACCAAATTCTACAAGAAAAGTCGTAGGTAAATTTCGTTTCTCATAGAAATATAAATTATAGTCATGAGACAAAAAGTGAAGGTTTTTTACGTAGAGTTTGTCATCAGTGGTGCGAGTCAGGTCTACTGAAGAGGTTTTAACCCTCTCTTTAATGTCCTTACATAGTGTATGTTACACTTCATACAGAGTTATTTTTAAGAGTAAGGTGAATTGATGCTTGGAGGAAGGGGTAAAATAAAACCCTATCTGGAGTTAACCTCATTTGGCATGCTAATATAAGACCTTCAAATATTAAGTTGCCACACATGAAAATTAGCATTTGAAGAGCAAGAAATGATATAATTAATGTTTTCACGTGTTGAATGCTGATTAATGTCTTTAAAATATAAACTGTACAGATCGATCTATGACTTTCGACCAATCATTTGTTATGGTATATGTTGTATCTTTGAAGAGTGTGCATCTATTGTAGGTAGACTGTTCAAATAGTTCAATACCCACTGCTGTGTAGAAAAATTATTTTATTATGTATACAAAGCTCAGAACGCTTTAATAAGTGATCACCAGTAGGAGCTGTATCAGGTGAATATGGAGGATTTTACGACTGTCAAAATTTCATACTCTACGACTTGTGCACTGTAGCCTGAGCAGTGTGAGGCATCACCGTGAAGTAGAATTGGGCCATCTCTTTGCACTAGTTTATGTTACTTTCGTTGCAATCTTACATGTAAACGACAAATTTTCTGAGACTAGGATGTTCCTGTTCTAGCTCTGCCATGATACAAAACTAGTAACGAATAATCCTCTTTTTAGACCACTATAGAGTGGCCATCGATTGTTCAAGGTGTATTTATGGCTTTGGGTAGTGTATAGAAGACTTTCCTGCATCTAACGAATGCACTGCCCTCTTGCTGTCATAGAAAAGCATCCGTCACCGTCTCACATGGTAATGAGTCGATGTAAAAATGTTTTTGCATAATAATAATAATAATTATAAACAAACACTGAGTGTAATATAAGATGTCTGTTTCTTTTACCCATAATACGCTTAGGTGGAACAAACTCAGTCGACGTTTTAACTTTGTCAATTTTCTTTGTGAGCGGAGAACTGGTTCTGGGGGACGTCTTAAGCTCTGATGAAATATTTCACCACGACGTTCAATTCTTCATGACGAATGACATGATTCTGGCCCCTCTCTTGGTTCATTGCCTATTCCAAAAGGGTTGATTAAGCTTTTGTCGGACTTTATTTTCTAACTAGTCTGTTTTCATGCTTTTCTGTTTCCAAAACGACTCAAAAAATTATTGACGGATTTTCATGAAATTGACACGGAATCTAGGTGCAGAGCAGAGGAATAAGCTTTATTAGTGACGCTCGCGCATACTGTTTGCTTTTAAAATAAGTTAACATTAAACGCAAGAGCATATGTGAGCGAATTAATTATTAGCTGATCAGCTCATTGAAAAGGTGACATTTCACGTGTGATGACCTAAAATATATTTTAGACATGGGAACAATATTGACAATTTTTCAGTAGCACGTAATATATCCATCCCTAGAGCCGTATTTTTCGTCGAAAAAAAAAAAAAACTTGTTAATATTTAGGTTCTTCATGGAAGTGACGTTAGTGACCCATTCTGTTACCGGTACTTAATCCCTCATGGAATCCCACAGCCCGCAGCATTGCATATTACGTCATATAACAATTTTTTGACACGCACTAATTAAGCCAGCGTCTATGAACAGACATAGACTCTAGGGCTGCTGAGCGCGTACTCTCTCCCTACTTACCCAGACGGAACCATTATGGCTTAAATACATCAGCTGTTAATACAGAGTGTACTACAGAGTGTCACAGGCGTCATACATCTACCACTCAGCTTGACACCCGAAGAAAACACATTTTATTATTTTGTTTTCCTATATGTTAGATGTTATGTGCTAATTCTAACTTCGAGTATGGGATCTAAAAACTCAACAATTTTTCTTCAGATTGCGACTCAGTTATAAAGGGTTCAAAGTGGTTTTCTTAAGAAGTAAGTGCATTTGGTTCATTGTCATCTAAAGTTCGACTAAATGGGCTCTGATCTGCAATCTCGTGAGTTAATTGCTGCACTAATAAATAATCCTGTTTCAACATTTACGGGTTAATGCCTATGAGTATTAATGAAATTGTCGGCATATGTTCATTCAGTTGAAAAAAAAAATTAAAAACAAACATGCTGTTGTCTTGCATCTTTGTCCTAGAAAATATAATGAAATTAGTAAGGTAGACACCAACAAAAAATGTTCTCCTAAGTGGCTCTTTTTCCTCTTTAATTTTCCTTTTTATTTGGCCCCTACCCCATACGGGGCTCTCTTTGGGCTTGCATCTATGTGATAAGCCGCATCAGCCCCTCTAGTAAGTCCAAGGGGTTTTCACCGGGTAATTTGATTTCATGAGGTGAGAGCTGTCGTTGCCGTTGTACTGGTGGCTTCAACTGTCCCATGAACCTCCATGGATCTCAAGCTGGCTCTCTGTCACGTTGAACCAACTTCTTCTTCTCTAAATTGTCACAAGGTGATGACTATCTCGTGTCTAGTTGAGCCCCGTATGCCTACCAAATGGCATTTCTTACGTGGTAATCATGTAGTAGCCAAGGGAGAAGCGCCGCATGATAGACCTATCGGGCCCATCTAGAGAAAAGTATATCATTATATTGAGCCATCTCACGAATAGGATGGGGGACAACTTTAGTTTAATGTTGGGGACCATGAAAATATCAAGACTAACTGCCCTATCGGATAAGGCACAAATTTTCAATTTACAGGTCGGAAATCAGCTAAATGGCTGCATGAGTTCCAGTAGCCGATCACAGCAGTAATTAGTTGGAACCGTACAATTCTGGACAGGAATTTATGAACTATTGATAGACTTGATGATGACCGCTGCCATCAAGTTTACTAATTACACAATGATAACTTATCTAATAGACAACAGAAGTTAAAAGACTCTCTGCATTGAATATCATCGATAATATGCAGTGGGAGTACGTGGCTAAGTTCTTCGGTGCTTGAACACGAGTCTTCATTGATGAGCTCAGTACACTAGCAAGTGACATACGACCAAATTCCAATTACTAGCGAAACTCTGAACTGAAATGTACCTCGCTACCACTGACTCATTTAGCTCCATTTTCATTTCATATCCCTCGTACGGAGCAACCATGAGTTCTCCTATCAGAATGTAGGATGAGAAGTTTCCAGTCGACGGAGCATTTCCAAGTCGAACTTCAATGTCACTGAACAACGTGTAGATGTTAGCATTTCTCTGTCCATAGACAGACACTGATGTTACTGCCTGCGATGTGCCCAAGTCTACCAAGAAGTAAGGGTTCTCACTTTCACCTACTGTGCGAAAGCAGTCTGCAGCGGACCAAAACCAGATACCGTCCAGGAGACGTTGCTCAGTGCCTGTCGAGCTTGAACTCGAGATGCTTACGTTGGAGTTTGGAAATATTTCGCTCACTGGTAAATATGTCCAGCAGTCCATCTTGAGGCCCGGTAGAGAATCGTAAGTGTGCGGTGCTAAGGGTGCATCAGTAATCTTGTACTTTTGTTCACTTATTTTGCACAAAGATAGGCACTTTGCTTCCCTTCGGCAATAGAAGAACACGGCGTGGACGTTGCTGAGGAACAGTTCCTTAGACCAGGCCCTGTTGTCCGAGTTTCCCCGCGATGTCGCCACCGACGACAGACGCCAAGTTGTTTCATAAGCAGAAGAGTGGAAGAAACTTCCGAAAACCAGCGCACCCAACACGACAGCCTCCATAAGGTGAAGCAAGTACTTGCTGCCCAAGCCAGCAGAGACCAAATAATCCCAAGTCGATCTTCATTACTGTTGACAGACATAACTCATTTTTACTTTCTTGTTTTGAACACTTCAATCTAATGCATAACATACTGTATATTTTGTAGGTACTGAAGGTATCTATGAACCTGAGATCAGTTTTATGGTCTGAATATTACAGCGTTGTTTCCTGCTCAAGAAAATTGGCAACTTTCATAATGGCCAGTGAAACATTTGGTTATTTGCACTGACCTTTGTACATATACTAAGGCTACTGAACTCACATCGTTTGTTATTTTCACAGAACTCAATATAACAGTCAAACATGGAAATTGTTTCTGTGTTACAAATTGATCTCAATAGTTTTATTCTCAATAACTTTAGGCAAATAATTGAGCATAAATAAAAAAGTTTCTATTTCTTTACTTTTTCTTCTTTTATGACAGAACACGACCTCCAGCCCCAAATCAATCATGAATTGATTTTCGTTCCCCCTTCTGTAAGACTCTGGTCAGTGTATGAAGATAGACCATCACGTTAGCGAGCCTCATTTCGATATTTTTCCATTAAAGATACTTAAAAATAATAAAGCTACAGGTGTGGGCAACATTCGGGTTGATACTCACAAATCAGCCCTCCGAAGCTTGCAGCCCTATCTGCTGTCTTTGTCACTGATTCCTTAATTTTACATTTCCTCCTAGATAACCTAATGCAAGTCCTAAAATGCCAATTGTATAAAAAAGTAAAAAAGTATGTTAGACACGAGCAATTATCGCCCCATAGCTGTAGCTACGTCACTTTCCAAATTAGAAGAATTGGTTCTTGAGAGACAGATGACAATGTACAAGGAAAATGCAGCTGACCAGTTTGGCTTTATAATACATGACGGTCCAAAAATTGCTGTCATTCACTGAATAAAGTTATAAATTATTAATTTGGCTGAGCTCTCGGTAGCCTCTTCCAATTATGATCTGGTACTATGTTCAGAGACGCTCGTCTCAAGCCATCGTTCTATTTCTGAGCTAATGATCCCTAACTTTGAAAAGCCAATGCTGCGGTTGCGAGACTCGTACCATGGATTTAGAGGTCTGGCTGGTTGCGTTCGAAAGGGTGTTGTTGTTGTGTATAGGCTAAATGAATTTGTGAGTCCATGTTGTGAGCTGATGGTGCTTCGAGTCTGTGGAATCTGTGGTTCATTCGGGAACTTTTACTTGTTTTCAGTGAATTGCAGTCCGTCTGCTGATTATATGGTCTCTGATTGTCTCTTCGATGCAATGGCTAGGATTCAGGCATCGGAGAGGCGTTCTGCTTTGGTTTTTATGGGCGATTTTGACTGCGACAACGTGAAATGGTTAGGCTCTGGGAGGACCGATGGCCATGGCCATGCAGCCTTCGATTTCGAGACTACCTCTGGTTGTGAGCAGTTGGTTGAGGGCCCCAACTATTTGATGGGAGGTTTTCTTGACATCCTGATGGCTGATGTTCCTGGTTTGGTTGGAGTGTCAGTGGTATCTCCCATTGGCTCCTCGGAGCATGGTGCCCTCTCTGCCAAGTCCGTCAGCGGGTCCCAAGAGTCACTGTTAGGCGGGAATATTTTTGAAGTCTAGAGTGAATTGAGACGCCGTTTCTGGCGCCATCCTTGCACTACCTTGGGGTGTTGTGAGAAAATCTCCTGATCCTGGGTCTACTTTGGTACAGCTTTTTCTCTGACATGGTACGTGCCTATGAAACCTGGTTTGATGATGCCTGTAGGAGGGCTCACCAGTTGAAGCAGGAGGTATATGCCCGTTGGCGTAGTAGCCGGTCTGCTGTTGACTTTCAGCATTTCAGGGAACTACGATATCAGGCTGGGGTTACTTATGAGGAAGCTGAGAGGGAGTATAATTTGATATACAGGGAATAGTTAGCTTCGTCTGTTAGCGCACATAAGTGGTGGTGCACCTTGAAGAGCGCTGTACTTGGAGTGAGCTCTTCTTTCCCTCCTTTAATTGGTGCTGGTGGTTCTCTTGTTGCGGATCCTGCTGCCAAGGCGGACCTTCTGTTGCGCTACTTTGATGGGAGGCAGAACCGGGACCAGGTGTGTATTTTATTTACGTGTGGGTGTCATAACCCTAATAAAAATATCGTAAGCTCTCAACTTCCATTATTGCAAAATAAAAGACGTTTTAAGTAAATTCCAAAAGTGAGCAAGTCTGTCAAGCTATTATATTTTGGAGGAAAACTCGAGTCCCTGAAGTTTACGCTAAATGCACAATTTGTCTAAAATATTGTAGCTCTAAGGAAATTCTGCGCCTTCGTAATACAAACCAGAGGATTGAGCATACCAGTCTCTACAGTGCAGTCCGCGGGTCTCACCTCTGCCCCTGTCGACCACCTCACCTCTCGAACTGTGTTTGGTACGTGTTACTTACCGAGACGCTTATTAAGAAGGTTGCCAATGCTTACCAATAATTACATTTTTTAAACAAAGTAGCAGACGTGTGGTATACAAATAATGTAAGAGGGTTACAAGTATTCACAGTTTTAAGAAAGAAATATTGAAAATGTTTGCTAGATATTAGAAAGGTTCGAGAATACAATAGCTTTCCATGTACCAACCGCGGCCTGTGCTGTGAAAACAAAGGCGGGCAGTCCGACTGCAGCAGCCGTAGAGTCAGTGCGGCTGCTTGAGCACTATATATTTTGCGGCCCCGACGCCGGTCTTGGCGTTCGGGGTGGAGAAGTGTTTTTGTAAATTCTCTTGTGAAATTCTGAATACACAACGTCCATTGAAACCGACTTTTCCTTTGAAGACCCCTACGATCCTTCTATTTCCCGGCATGTAGGAGGTCATGGGCCGACGAAATAACAAGCCCCATAACATGACCCAGAACCGAGGTTCACCGGTTTTGCTTTCAGACCGTCTGAAGTGCACCGCCTCTTACTTCACCTGGACCCCTATTGAGACACTGATCCATGGGGTATGTTTCCTCTCTTTTTCCTGAGGGTGGCTAGTGTGCTCGCAGTCCCGCTTGCTTCTGTGTTCTGTCGGATGTTACGGCTGGGCTCTTTTCCGGAATGCTGGTGTGTCACTCATGTGACGCCGGATCCGAAAGGCTCTGTCTCATCTCTAATCTCCGACTATTGACCCATCACGATCACACCTGTTTTATTGAAAGTTTATGAAAGTCTGGTTGCGTCGAGGTTGGGTGGCTTTCTTGAGAAGCAGTGTGTCTTTCTCCCAACACAGTATGGTTTTCGTAAGTGCTTGGGAACTAGTGAAGCTCTGCTCCACATATCTATATGTTGCAGCTGGCTCTTGATGAGGGTCATGGAGCAAGTTTGGTACAGCTTGACTTCAGTACTGCTTTTGATCGAGTGAATCATTTTGGGTAGCTGCGTAAGCTAAGATTGATGGGTAATGGTGGTTCAAATTTCGCGGTAGTTGATTTTTAGTCAGTTTTTATCTGGCAGATGTCTGTGTGTAGTTGTTGACAGGAAGAGGAGTGAGTTTTTGGACGTAGTTTCTGCTGTCGCACATGTACATTAGGTTTTGGGCCCTTTCTTGCTCAACGTATATAAAGCGGACCTGTTTGATCTTGTTAATAATTTACTAGTTCGTTACGCTGATGCTGTTACTTTGTTGGATGTTTGCGATAAGCCTAGTGATAGGTTAGAGGTTTCGGAATCCGTTCAGCGTGATTTGGAAGTGATTGATATCTGGTGTTCTAGGTGGAGGATGAGCCTGAATGCGGGCAAGACAAAGACCATGCTCGTGTCTAGGTCACGTACAGTGAGACTTCCTTTCACCTCACTCATACTGTATGGCGTGTCATTTCCTGTGGTTTATGACTTGGTAATCTTGGGTGTGAATTTCGATCATAAGTTGACGTTTAAGCCACACTTTCGTTCGGTTGTCGCACGAGCATCGCAGAAAATTGGTCTAATGAGACGTTATTGGAGGGTGTCTGGCTCGGTAGAGTTGAGACGTCGCTGCTTTTAGTGCTATGCCCTCCCTCTTCTGGAATACTGCTCCTTAGTCTGGGGTTGTGCTGCCGATTTTCATCTGTGTTTGCTTGACAAAGTCGTTCGTCGATATGCTGGATGGTGTCGTGCCTGGTGATCTGGCGCATTGTCACAGAGTTGGTGGGTATACTTTTTGTATAAAATATATGATGGCACTAGTCACCCGCAGTCTGATTCTCTTCCAGAGCCATTTGTTCGGGTGAGGTACATTCGGCGTACGGGCTAGTATTGTCGTTCGTTTTTTCCATCGTGTGTGGATGTTTGGAATGGTTTTGATGGCTCTATCTTTGCTGGTGTGGACATTGACAGCTTTAAACGATCTGTACACAGAGCAATTCTTTGATCTCTAATCTTCTCTTCTCGGATCTTCGCACTCGGTCCGGCTCTGCTTCCCATCAAAGTTTCGCAACAAAAAATCCGCCTTAGCAGCTGGGTCCACAACAAAATCCCCACAAGTACCTATTAAAGGGGGAAGAGAAGAGTTCGCACCAAGCACGGCGCTCTTCAAGGTGGACTACCACTTATGTGCTCTACCAGACAAAGCTAACAACCCCTGGACCTCAAATTATGCTCCCCCTCAGCCTCCTCATAAGCAGCCCAAAGCCGACGGCGCAGTTCCCTGAAACGCTGAAAGTCAACAGCACACCGGCTAGTGCACCAAAGGGCGTTTGCCTATTGCTTCAAATGGTGCACCCTTCTACTGGCATCACCAGACCATGGGTGCAGTGACTGTTCTGACCGTTATGAAGCGGGGAAAGGATATTGGTACGCACCATATTAGAGAAAACTGATCCAATGTAGACTCAGAAAAATCTCTCACAATACCGGAAGGTATCGCAAAGATGGCGCTAAAGACGGTGTCCCTATTTACTCTGGACTTTAAAAATATCTGCCGTTTAATTGTGCTTCGTGGGACACACTGAGGAACTTACAGCGCAGCAGAGAGCGCACCATGGCCCGAGGAACCAATGAGAGACGACACCAACACTCCAACCAAATCAGGAACAACAGTCAACAGGAGATCAAGCACACCTCCCATCAAATGGATGGATCCCTCAACCAACTTCTCACAACTTGTGGCAGTGGCAAAATAGAAAACTGCATGGCCATGGCAATCGGTCCTCCCAGAGCTTACTCATTCCTCAAGGTGACAATAAAATCTCTATTAAGAGAAACACAGAACGCCTATCCGATGACTTGATCCTAGGCATTGCATCCAAAAGGCATTCAAAAACCCTATCAGCAGTAACCGGACTACAATACACCGAAAGTAAATTAAAGTTACTTCATCAGCCACAGATTCGAAACACCATCAGCTCATAACATGGACACTCATGTTCACTCAGCCTAGACACAACACCTTTACGAGCGTAAGCAGCCATACCTATAAATCCAGGGCACGAGTCTCGCAACCGCAACTGCACCACTATCTCGGTGGTGAAGTGACATCGGTTCGGCATCGCACCAACGGAGGCTCGGGTTCGATTCTCCGGATAGCACGCTACGGATTTACACTGCGTGGAGCACTCCAGCATCGAGAGGGCCAGGCGAATTACGGGAGGGATCCCAAATTGACTCTTATCACGGGCTGCTTCTCCTGTTCTTCGCACTAGCAGTACTTCAAAATTCTAGAATTAAGGCTAAAAGAAAACCTCGATAGGTATATCCACTGTAGCCTGTATACGAGATAATAAATGATGTTTGTTTGTTTTCAAAATTTGTGATCATTAGCTCAGAAATATGACGATGGCCTGTGAGTAGCGTTTCCAAATACAGCACTGGATCATAATTATAGAAGGCTACTGAAAGCTCAGCAAAATTAGCATAGAGAACACGAACATTAGAACGCAAGATGCGGCAAGAGCGAATACTAGAACCACGAGGACCCGGGTTAACCTTCACATCCGGACAGCAAACTATCAGGCGTCCAAAAATGCAAAAAAAAAAAATCATCACCATAAGGAGAGGACAACATCAACCATTATACAACAAAACAAACCGACAATAACGATAGTTACGCGCAAGGGACTAGCTATCTACGGGCCCCAGATCCTGCCATCACCAGTGCGGGATTTGGCCAAAAAGAGGAAAAATAAGACAAAAAAAGGAAAAAAAGTATTAGGTAGTACTACCTGATGGCAGATATAGGAGCAGACTGTGAAAGACTGAGTACCCAGCAATGGCACTAGTCAATTCATCTCCTCTTAGGGATGCCATTAGACCAAATAATCTCAATTGCCTTTAGAGTGGCATTTCTTCCAACTAAGGGGCTACCCAGAGCCGCAACCCAAAGCTGGCTCTTAGGAACAGAGAGGCGTGCGGTGGCTAGACAATGGGGGCGACCTGATGACGAGCAGGGCTTATTAGCAGCACCTAGTGAATTACTTTATTATTATCACCCGCAAGAAAAGTGAGAGAGTTGATAATGTTTTCACTGAAGATTTAAATATACATATTTGTATACATATTTGTCTGTCCACCCAATAAGTGGTCGAAGGCAAAGAAGTTGAGCAATGTTCATAATATTTGTAGGGAGTATGATGGGTTGACCTAGATGTGATCCATGCAAAAAAATTAAACATAGCAGTCCATAAAAACTTACGGCGTTCAACTTCCCTCCACCGCGGCAGATCGTCTCGCGCCACGACGCCTCCCACTTTTCCTATGACATTGTTATCATTGAGAGCGCAGGTGAGCCCAGCACCAGCCCTGTTTTCCTTTGTTATTATTGAAGAGCTAATCTCTGGGAAGGAAGGAGGCTGTGTCCTAGCCTCGTTCATCCAAAATGACTTCGTTGAATTTGCCCCAACCGCGGGTGATGATCTTACGCCACCGAGGTGTTCTAGTTTGGGCTTCCATTAGATTTTTTCATCTATATATATATAGTCTCCTCGGCTTTCTCGATGCTATGACAAAATGTTTCAATAGATATGATGCTGTCTACGTACAGTAAAATTTTGCATTGATATTCAAATTCTCACAACTTCACTGGGCTTTAGCTACCAATCTCGGTAGCCATGAGGCTGTGCCCACTAAATTTTTCTCACTTGCTTAAGTTTTTTCTCCTTAATGCTTGGCAAGGCTTATTGAATGTCTTTTTAGGAATTGTATATCAGCATTTAATTTAAAGTTCAGTTTAAAAACTTTCTCCACCTTCCTGAAGTTATTCAAAGACTCACTGGTCCATTACCTTAAAATGATACGAGAATAAAACTTGTTATGGCAGGATCACTATATTAAACATGGGCACACATATTAAGGAAATTGACCAGTGAGTCTCTGAATAACCTCAGGAAGGTGGAGAAAGTTTTTAAACTGAACTGTGAATGTCTTTTTGTAATGGCTCGGTATTCTAGTCTATAATATTAATAGCGTTGTTCCTTCGTGTGTTACGCTCTTCAATAAAGAATAGGGGAAAATTCAACTTGTAAGAAGCTCTGATTTTCGCTGGAGGAAGTTCAACCTCAGCTGATTTCTTTCAGCTC
>LQNS02277275.1:4251889-4294147 GCA_001587735.2 Parhyale hawaiensis | reverse complement strand
AGGGAATCTTTCAAGGATTCCAAAACTGTCTTTGTTTTTATTCTAGCACAAAAACTGAGGCAGTTCTATTCTTTTTTAGTCTGAAAATGTAGATTTTTCAATATAGGCAATTTTATGTTTTTTTTTGTTATAAAATACAGTATTTCCAAAGGAAATGCCCTTGGCATGTTTCATTTATAGTGCAGCTAGCTCCCTAGAAATTTGGTATACAATAGCCTTTGGTATAGCTACTGATGATTTTGCAGCAAAAAAAAAAGCCAAGTTTGGACCCCCTGTGGGCCCATTTCTCCCCCCCATTTGGGGGGGGGGGTTTAGTGCCGCTAGCCCCTTAAAAATTTAGGACGTAATGCCCCCATACCTGAAGACACTTTTTGAGCAAAAAACAGAAAATTGATAATTTTGACCATTTTCGCCTAAACGACCCCCTTAAACAGTTTGCGAGAAGGGATCTTCTATTATATTAATACTACTTCTTTGGCTTCTGACACTTATATTCTATTATTAAAACCTATTACAAAGTTTTATTTAATACTTATTATATCAGCGCGTACTATTCTAGTTTGAGTAGCACAACTTTCTATGATGCGTATTTATTCTGATTGAATCTTTATTTTAGATCTAAAATTGCATGATGAATTTTTTTAACTGGTTTGTTCGCCGTACTACATCGAAAATAAGTTTGTTGCGTGATAAACAAAAATTTATACAACAGTAACTAGAGATTGTTGCAGTGATTGATAATTCTAATCAGCCTAAAAAATGTTATTTTGTTACGCAAGAAACAAGTTCCTCTCAGGGTGTCCATAAAAATCTACGCAATTAAGAGCTAAGATTTCAATATATGCTTCATCGTACTTTATGTTGCACGCACATCGCCCAAACTGATTTTACATCATCCAGTTGCAGTTTACCATCCGTTTACTCAACAAAGGCAATGCCAGGGAGGAAGAAAGAAGGAGCATTCAGTTTGTCGATAGAAATGTGGAATCCATCTACGAGGGTGTTTTTACATAGGACCAACGTGCATGGGAACATCTAGTCAGGAATGAATAGAAAGAATAGTGGAAAGTAACTCCAATAGAAGTATGAAAGCGGACGGAAACAAATTGGGCAAGAAGTAAAGACCGCCCGAGGGTATAGCTAAGGCAAAGGTAACCTTTAGGGTCCTCCCTGTTGTCGATTCTCACTATAACATAGGATATGTGAACCTAAGTAACCTAACCCCTATGATCTGTGATGAATCCTATCGCTCCTGAGGGGCATATACCTCGTGTTAGAACACAACTAGTAGCAGGGAGTAGTGCATTAACCCTATATGGAGGCATTTACCCTTTTGTGACCGAATTAAACTTTATACTTTCTGACGAATGGTACCATTTCTAAGATCGCAGGGTGACGAGGGTGACCTTTCAATGACGGTTTACAGTCACTTTATGTAATAATCGGGCTCGGGATTGAGAGCAAAGACCTTATGATCGCTCGCTTGGCCAGATTATAATCCAATCACGCAAAGCAATTTAGATGCTAATCAGGATTCAGATTAGGAACATTATCAATCTGCTTGGGTGTAGATTACTTTAATTATTCTTGGAACCAAGATGGCGGTAGATGTAGATATGGTGTCAACTTTTCTAATGGATATTTTCAGCGCTTGTGAGCCATATTTGGCGCGAGAATTAAACGTTGTTGGGCAATTTTCTGTGTCCTATCCAGGTTGTAGATAAAAGCAATATCCTGCACGCCTATTTTAACGACAATCCTAAATAATAATCTACCGCAGCTTCCTAATAACGACCAGCTTAGTCCGAATAATATTTTTCTTCTTTACCATCAGTCCATGTATCACTCTGTGCGCAAGTCATACTAATAAAATCAGTAGTATTTCATCATAACTTACATAAGGTAGCACAATTATATTATATACAAATCACAAAATGCGTAACGTTTTTTCAAAATTAAAAATCACTTACGAAAAACAAAGTTGAGTTGCACAACGCCACCACCTGAGGAGAAGCAAAGAAGACCGCGAGTGTAACCGGCGGTCGTATATACAGTATAAGCACGAAGATACGTAATTTAAATGATTATTGCAATATTGGGTATTTGAGGTTGGTACAATTCAAAAGCAAGGAATGTCTGAATATCTTGATATACTGGAATAAAGATGGCATGACAAATTGCAGCTCTGATCTACGTACAACATACTGAATGTCTAACTACCACACTACTCTAAATTCATACGATATTATTCAATAATTTGATTTAAAATGCACTGCAATAGTTAACTAATTTCTGCTATGAGGTTCGAGAGTCTATTTTGATTTATTTGAGCTATTTACAACTAACATTGTGTGGCCATGCATAGGGATGCTGTGTGATGATCGGTTGCTATAGCAACCATAAGTTCGTGGTAGACACCCCACACTATGCTCTCCTTGCGTTCACTTCACAACACACCAATGTAGGTCTTCAAAATTGCCAAGTTCCATAAAGTCTGCCTTTATATGCCTCGGGAAAGAGCCGGTTCAGTCAGGCATGCCGGGTCAATATAAATAGGTACAACCATGTGGATATCGAACTTCACTTACACCATCTGTTAATAAATAAACGAGGACTCAACTTCCGCGCTTGGTAACTCTTGGTTTTTAGAAGCTCTAACTCGCAGGCATGCTGCGCGGTATTGAATGCATAGTACCAGAGCATTAGAAAGAAATTCCTTCAAGATTTATAAGTTACATCTTCTTTCTTATGGATGTAGAACGGTCTAGCAACAATTTCAAAGATTTCTCTTAGACAAATTTCGACAATCACAATGAACTCCATACATTAACTCATCAATATTTTTTAGCAAAGCATAATGTCGCCGAAATTCTTGCTGCAGTGATGCTCATTTGGAGTACCAAGTGGAGCCTTAAAGAGTCGCTGCATAGAACGCGAGTTTTATTGCTGCCTTACAACCACCTAAAAGTTTTTTAAAGAGTGGAAGTTGAAGATAAAATGCCCATGCTGTGAAGAAGCTGTATCAGTAAGCTTATTTTAAAGCGGAAATAGATGTGGCAGTCAACCAAAGAAGAGTTTTCGCATAGGTGTTAAAAAACTGCAAGTTTCCTATCATTCAACCGTGGCAGCTTTGGTACATTATGGCTTTACTGGCTCATACGTGTAGAGTGCTTGGTACTGATCCGGTGCAGAGTGCTTGGTACTGAGCCAGTGTCAATTTCGGGATTGAAACCAGGAGGAAACCAAAGGCAGGACAAACAGACAAACAATCTCGCGCAAAACCAAATGTGTCCATTGCTTGATCTGTATTTATTACGGTGACTGCTGAAAATAATAAATAATTTTAGAGAGTAGTGGGACGTGATTAACGTGTGCAGAAAATGACCGGCTCTACACCGCATAGTTTTTAGCGCTCTATTTCATCACGATTTCGACTGCGAACCTCGAACAGAGATCACATTCACAGAATATTAGAAAGAAGGGATCTACTCTTCGGTTATAAATAGTAGTAATAGATTTCGGCGATTTGCGGAGAACTACTGCAATTAATCAATAGCTGAAAGTGTCAGACGTGATCCGATATGAGCGATCGAAAGATATCCCTGTTGTCCACAGTGCTTAAGACTTCCTTGGTACAATCAGCCATCCAGGCACAAGGTAGTGCGGTCTACAGCAGAGCAAGAATAATGGCAATAACATGAGCTGGAGAATGAAAGCTATTCTCCCATGACGCTAACATAATTTGTAAGTACCTAGAAATATGTATCAGGTTGATGCAAAAGAAACGACTCATTAACAGCAGAATTTTTCACAGCGAATTTGCTAATTTTTTAAGCTTCTCTTGTGCATATAAAGTAAATCTGTGTTTAATTTGCATCATTTTCATTGGGATTGTCTAACGTTTCTCCATTATTTAAAAAAAAAAGAAACTTTGCCCCCGTATCTGTCTGACCTATCGGCCACGTAAGAGAAAGTTAACTCGCCGAAGTTCATGAAGGTGTAGATACAAGTGCGGTGGCAAAATCTATTCAGAACACTTATGAGGTTCATGTAGTGAATGGAAGAAGCTGCCTGAGGTGGTTTCCTCGCTTCCGAAGGGGTGAGGGTTTAACTTTGACAGCAAAGTAAAAACATAAAAAGCTTGATTCCGCATCACTAAAAGCTTTAGCTTGATAGAACCCTACCATTAAAACAAAGAAACTTACAGAACATCTAAAGGTAGCCCATTCCGCCGTGGTACGCCAACAAAAACATATATATATATATATATATATATATATTGCCCTACATTTTGTTTTAAACGAACATTACTTTTACACCAACCTGATATGTGAGTGATTAACCTACGAGTGTTAATTAAAAATTTGTGGTTTCCGCATGAGAAACAAGACAAATGCTCAGACAATTCTAGAATTCCTCTCCATTCGTTAATTTCTAATCTGCTTTTAGTTAATCTACTCTAAATACACAACTCTCAGGTTACACAAATCGGCACTATGCGCGCTTAATCCAATCTTCTATAACCCTACTGTATCAGCTACAACATACGGGATGTATCAAGCGAGATTAATGGCGACTAATACTGAAACGGTACTCGCAGTTACGAATAAAGCTAATATGTATAGGCATGAACTATGGTGTAAGTTTTTGCAACCGCAAACATAATAGACTATCGCAGTGATACACTGCTCAATAAGGAGAAAAATGAAGCTCAAAGTAGCAACAAATTTCCCCTACAGTCTGTTCTTCTCTCACTTAAAAGACGCCATTATACGTATAGCAAACATTCTGAAAACATGTGCGAAGATAGAAAATAAATGCGTACACATAGCGGTTTGATTATATTTTTTATCTACTGTTAGCAGTTTATATTTAGTATCGTGATATTTGTGGCTAAAGCGAGCCCAAGTTCACTATACTAGCGGTTGTTGCCAATGAAAGTTGTTCTTATAGTGAGGTATGCTTGTGTTAAGATGGCAGTATAGAAGCGCATTGCATCAACTCGATGATTTTTCTAGCAACTAAAGACACATTGTGCTCATTAAAGAAAATTCTATGGTCAACATGACCGCAATTCTTCAATTATAGATTGATTGCGTGCTATGTTGGAAAATTAACTTCTACTGACAAGGGAGTCGAGTCTACTAACTGTCAAGGTCAATGCAGACTGAGTATTAATAAGCACCACTGGTAGTTTCACTGTGTTTGGTGCACTGATTGCCTGCACTGCAGTGTAGGGTATATGGAGCACAGATATATTAACAGTACATATCTCAAATACCGTCAATGTATCAGCGATTTGCTAGCAAAAGCCTCGTGAATTTGACCAAAAAGGCATGGACCATATTATGCGATATCAGCGCTAACATATTTAATTTAAAAAGCAGCAAAGCCTAAGAAAATGTGTAAAAAATCCGTTTTTCCATATTTTGTATAGTAAATTCCTCAGATTTTATAATCAAAATGCCGTATGGGCACCGTAGATTGCTATTCCCTTCAAAGCAATTACAAATCCTGCGTTCAGCTAAATTCAGTTGCTGTGATACACTTCAAAAGACTCAAAGGATATTGGTGTACGTCCGGGGAGAATCCAATCACTGAAGTTCAGAGTGACAACCCTCGACACCAAAGTCGCATCTCTTCCACTGCCCAGTTAGGTGCAGCACCAAACTGCTACGGGAACAAATACTACGGCCCGCAGCAGGTGGCGAAGAGCAGGAAGAAACTGGCACCCCGTATCAGGCGAGCTCCTCCGCTTGGTACAGCGCCAACCAGCTACGAGAGGAGATAGTATGGCCAGTAGCAGATGTTGAAGAGCAGGAATAAGAGTGGCATGCCGTATCTGGCCAGCTTCTCCGTGATGAGTTCGTAGCGTATGTAGCGAGCGACGTTGGACTCCACCTGAGCTGTAGACGTCGCTTTGCCCTGTGTGTTAAATAGAGGTAAATAATGTGACTCCACCTGAGCTGTAGACGTCGCTTTGCCCTGTGTGTTAAATAGAGGTAAATAATGTGACTCCACCTGAGCTGTAGACGTCGCTTTGTCCTGTGTTAAATAGAAGTAAATAATGTGACGAATAAATTTACCCAAAGCTGGGCGCCACCCTTTCCTGTTTTATTTGCAATCCCAGCTCTGTAGTCATCTTGGAGGCTGTACCTATGGCCAGCAGCGATGCGTCTTTTACAACTTTGAAGCCACCAGCTGTTTTAGATTTTATAACTAGAGCGCTCTGAGAGCGCATACCTCCGCCAAGCGAGGCAACGGTAGCAAAAAATTCAAATTAGCTCTGAAACCATAATTTTCTTTGTATAAACTCCAAAATCTGATCCTTTGTGCCTTTTGATCGTAATAACAGCTTGCGCATTTTTCTTGAAGATCCGTTCATAACTTTTTGAATTATACTGCTCAGAAGCGTTATGACAAACATGACTCAAACATACAAACGAACTAACCGATCTGCACCAAAATTTAATCATTTATGCCTTTTAATATTACTAACAACTCCTATTAATTTCACAAAGATCTATTTATTATTTCGTAGTTATTGTGCTAATAAGCTTAAAATTAAAAAAAGTGACAAACGAACGACCGAACAAACAAATCATTACCGAAATTTGGCCATTTACTCTTTGTTATATAACTAACAACTGATATTCATTTCATAAAAATCCATCTATCATTCGGAAAAAGAAGCAGACAAACAAACAAACAAACAAACGGATGAACATACCTTTACCAAAAGTTAATCATCTGTTCCTCCTAACATACCTTACAAACCCAGCAAATTTCGGCAAAATCGGTTAATAAATTTTTGAGTTATCTTGGTGACAGACAGATAGACAAACACGACGAAAATATAACCTCCTTGGCGGAGGTAATAATGATGACATAGCTGCAATTTGTGGTTGGGCCGACGGTACTATAACAACTGTTTCTATAGTTCTTCATTCTCACATCATGGGTAGCAGTACCCAGAAGTCATGACTAGCAAGTTTTGACCTGAAGGCTGGATGGTCTCGATTGGCCTGTAAAGCTTTAAAAATAGGCTGCGGAACCGAGACCAGGTGAAAACGAAAAGAGCAACAATAAGATCCTGTGGCCTATTTTCTAAAAAAAAAAGTGTTTCCGAGCAAGAAATTGCGTGTTATCGCAGTTCTAACAACAGAAAATGCAAAAAGTCTTCGTTCCCTGAATTACGTTCATGCGAATGGCACCTAAACATTTCATGTTTTCAAATGCGCAAATGCGATACAAGAAAGTGGTAATGAGGGAGATGAAAACCCCCACTATGCTGTGCTGTCTATGCGGGCTTTGGTGAGCCTGATTGCCTATTAAAAACGCATACAACCCTAAAGTAATGTTGAGGTTTGCATTGCCTCTTGCTATAGTAGATTAAAGGAAGCTAGCCAATAGATTATGCATGCACAAACATGCAATACGCTGATCATTGACTTTAAAAAAAATTTATTGTTTGCTCTGTTACGTAGTTTATAGATTGTATTAATTAGAGAGAAGTAGAAAAATAATTGCGCGGGACATTACATGCCGAAATGTCACCAAAGGACGCCAGTATTTGCTTCAACGAAAAAATCCCCGCCTCACAAACAGCTTTGCGTTTCAGTTACCCGACATGCCGCAGAAATCTTGTCATCAGCGCAGTCTGTACACTTACGTTTGGTTGCACTTGGTTGATCTTGGCAGCGTCTGCGCGCTTGCGCCACCTGGAACAACGAAAAACAAGGTTATTTGATATAAGGCGGGAAATGCTAGGCGTACTTCTGTCCACTGCGGTTAGTAGAAATCTGACAGTCAATAAAGTGTGAGTGACAGCAGGTCAGCTATGTTAACAGGTTTGCACTTCCTTAATGTCATTAGGTTTTTTTTAGTAAAATATGTCATTGGAAATGTTTATTTACAAGGCTGAACTTAGGTATATCATAGCGAAACCATGTGTGGTTTGCTGAGATTCACAGCAAGGCAACTAAACTAATCCAAGACTGCAGATGTAGTAACACAGTTGTTTGGCTGCGAAATTCGGCTGTGTTGCTCTTAATTAGCTGCTACGCATATTGTGAATATTACAGTTAAAATACTGGTAGTTCATAAGGGTGTAATGTGTATGCTGAATCACTTTATGGCATTCAGTAAGACTTCAAAGAATTAAGATAGTAGGTATGAAGACCAAAGACATGGGCTTGGAAACAAACCAACAACATAATAACTCTGTAAGCTGAACCTTCTCGCTATTGGTTGTATTTCTAGACAACGGCGTTAATTGTTTTTCATTTTGAACAACAGTACTTTGTTATCTGAAATAGTTTACCGAGAACACGTTCAATAGCCAGGCAAAGAATTTTCATTATTTGTTATACGTCCTTACCCAATCGGAAATAGTGGTCGTGATTATTGTACAATATAGTGGTGTATGAGAGATTAAGGTCGATTATGGATGATCAAACAATATGGTACATATGTCGACTAGAAGATAAAGTTGATTTTAGTATATTTATGTCGATATTGCTGAAGGCAGTGTCGGTTGTTTAAGGTTTGTCAGGAAACGAAGGTGGTTGGTAGGACATGGATGTTTGAATACTATATATGGGAGAGCATATGCTACTGCATAACTGTGGAAGGTTATCACCGGATTTCCCTAAGTACGATCATGAGGGGAATTCATCCCATTATTTGTGGAAGAAAATGTATGCCATGGGTAATAATAATATGGCTAGAATTCCCAACATAATCGACCAAAATCATATTGTATGACCATAAGTTTGAATGCGAAACGTCTAAAAATTCATATTGTACCTAGTGCAAAAATTGAGCACATTTTCATTTATTTCTTTCCTGCCGATAAATTGCGAAAAATTGCAGGGTATGTATGGGCGGTAAATGTATTGACTTTATTTTTATCTAATTATTTTCGATGTTTTTACGCTTAACCACATTAGCATAGTTACCCATCATCAATATTTGTTTGTTGTATCTCTTAGTAAACAGTATTGCAATTTTTGATCAAATATTGCCATATTCTTTTGTGTTTATTCAGTTTATATCTGTAAAGTTTTAGCAAGAAATTATTTTCCATTAGCTCTACGTGAATAGGAGTCTAGCTTCATCATACATTTAGCCTTACGTACCCTAACAACGGGTACGGCCAAAATACATCAATCGAGTTGCGACTTCCTCTAAACTGTGTAGTATAGCTGTATACCGGCTTAGAGTTACAGATGTTGCATATAAACGAGCGTTAGCCGCACAGACTGGTTCAAGCTCCTGCTCTAACATGGTTCTGAAGCTTAAAGCCTTTCACCATTCTGAACTTCTGGCCTAACAAGCACTTATGAATTAAACTAACTATTTTTGTTTGCATAAGCAACAAAACAAGCATCCAGTGCATAGTATGTCAATGGATGAAAAAGTTTATCTTGGTAGAATATAGTTGCATCATTCGCTGAACACAGTCGATTTTGGTCGAGAATGGTATTTTTTTTTTACAGTTCACTATGGTAGGTCATGGTTGTGCAGCTACAACCTTAATGGTTGAAATTGGGTATGTATGGTTGAGAATTAAAATTGGTAATATGGTCGAAAGTTGTGACATATCTCTATCATAATGCACCACATAAATGGTTGAAAATGGAGGATTTTCGATAGTAAACAACCAAAGATCTCGACCATAATCATAGTTGTTCTACCATAATCACAACCAGTATTTCCGACTGGGTAGTTGCGTTTCATCCTCAGTCTGGAGCATTTACTACATAAAAAAAAAGAAAGAGGAGAGTCTTCTATGCTAGTGAAATTGGTTAACTCTTTCGCCATTTTTTTTTTCTTTTGAAAGTGTTGCAGTTGGCAGGAATAATGTCCAAGCTTGAGACAACTCCTGCATCTATAAACTCGAAATAGTTCGTTTAAGGGTGAAGAAATTATTCCTAACGGCGTCAAGTATTGGTTTATAAGCGGTACGATGAAATATTTCATTATTGGAGTTAGCTCTAACTTAATTTGTCTCATTACCTCTGCCATGGAAGTTATGTTTTCATCGACGTCATCTGTTTGTCGGTCTCTCTGTTTGTCCGTTTTTCTGTCACCAAGGTAACTGAAAAAATTACTTACGGATCTTGACGAAATTTACAGGGATTATTTGGTATTTTAGGAGGAACAGATGTATAGCTTATGGTACTGATCCGTTCATCCGCTTGTACGTTTACTTCATTTTTCTAAATACCATAACTCAAGAAGTTATGGAACGATTTTCAATGAAATTTACAGGAGTTTGTTTGGTTTAATACTAAAAGTGAATGACTGTCAAAAGACACAAATGACTAGATTTTGGTGTTGATACAAAGGAAATCATTACTACCGAATCAATTTGAATGTTCGTTGTTTCGCTTGGCGGAGGTATGCGCTTTCAGACTGCTCTAGTTTTATTTTTGCTTGTCTAACCGTTGTATGAATACAGATTCACTAAACGGAACGGGTTTTGTCTATAGAAAATAGATCGATACTGCGTGCTATAGATACTGAAGAGGTACGCCGGTGGCAAAAAGAGGTGAAGTAGGAACAATGAAAAAGTTAAAAAACCATGGACGAAGCAACTGCTGGACTCACTGGAGGACGACGGCGTACTGGAAGAGCGACAGCACCGCTAGCAAGATGGTCATGAACATCCACGTGTCGATGGCCTTCACGTAGCTCGTGACGGGTCCCGATTGCCTGCACAAATGATACGCAGTTGTTGAGAATCTGGAGGTGAATTAATATTAAGCTAACCTCAGTAGTTAAGTTATGCAATTTACTGGATGAGTGACGTCATTAAAACCTCCAGGGACGCAAAAGTAATGCGATGTTTTTGCATAAATTCTTGTTCGGTAACATTGACAATGCGACTTCAAGTCAGTGTGATGTCACTGGTCAAACAGAAGATTTTTTGATTTACGAGTATTGCCTTCAGGTGGGCTGAGGGTAAAATTAAAACAATCATACAAGCTTCTTATTGTTTAAGTCCTACTTCAGCTACTCCCATTGTTTACCCCAATTATATAATTTTTTACCCTCTTGGGGTAAATTTACCTCTGGTTGACAATCTTTGATGTAGAGAAAGTTAACGATTCGACTAGCAAGCAGCGTAGCACAATGTCCCACAAAGTGCAGGGATACACTGTGCCGACGAAAATACATCCTCGCAGTCTATTCGCTACAGAGATTATGTTTGGATTTTTTATACCGTCGGGGTATCTTCGTTAGCTCCTTCATTTTCAGTAGTCACATATGAGGAGTATTTTCCAAAGTTTGGCTGGATGTTCTTTATTTCTACTGCAAACCAGCATAATAGTGTTGGGTACCTATTTATGTTCTGTGATTTGTTGTGTAATATATAAACAAAACTACGCACGAAACGTTATGTTTGGGTTAACTGAAAAAAAAAAAAGTTAAACTGAAGTCGGTTTCGTTTAGTCTTTCTGAAAGTAACAATAACTGTCTATCTTTCTTCGCGTAAAGTTATTGTTGCTCCTGTTACCTCGGTCGTCAAAAATTACGGCCAAGAAATGCTACTAATAATAAAATTGTTTCATTGTTGACGCATAGCATGACTCTGCTACGAATGATGCAATAATTATTGTGCACACGCTGTGGCCACAGCTCGCTGCTCGATTCAAAACAATGAAATGTGAGTCCCGCTCATCCCACTTCGCAAAAAACAGCGTCATATTAAGCATTACCTTGTAAGTAAATTTAGTTTTGTGAGCTTTTATTCATTTATTTTTCGAACAGTACAAAGAATCTAATAGTAATGAACACTACCTTTTCCAGAGGGAGTCCAGAGACTCTCTTGATATAAAAGTTAGTCTCATAAAAAAGCTGCAGTGCATCTCAGCAGCGCTTCTCCCCTGAGGTCCATAGGTCGGCAGCTGAACGCGCGGCGGGGTTGTGGAGTCGGATGGGCATGGTTCGGCTCCTGGGTTCAGGCACTTTCCAATTTTGACTCAAATTCTTTAGACCACCTAGTGTGATCGACTCCATCTGACTCCAGCCCTTTTCTCAACAAATTAAGCCCATTTTTACCGACTCCAATTCCTAGTATCAGCCAGTCTCCGACTCCCATGTCTGATCCAAAATAAGGTTACCGACTTATATCCGGACTCTGTAACCCATGGCCGAGATTTACCAAGGTAGATAGAAGCATAGAAAGTCTGGCCCCTATTATTCTTCACAATCATCAATTGTAAGTTCAATGATGACACTCATGCGCTCCTTTGAGTGTGACAGCACAATAAGCAGCACGCAACGAACTTTTTTCACTGGCCGAGTCCACAAGGCCGTGTGCATAACATTTCACTTGTGCAATTACAATCGTGAGGTTCATAGACCGTGTTCATCTCGGAATGTAGAAACGTTTTAAGTTATGAAACGTTAAGTCCTACAGTGTTGTACCATTAGCGCATTTGGCATCTGGAATAGTGACATAAAGTTCTTTCTTCCTAATGGTCGGTACAGAAGCAGCCGATACGTATTTTTTATTCAGGAAATTTCTAATTTGTTTCTGAATTAACTGCACAGGAAAACCGTTTCGTATGATTTTTTTTTTTTTAAATTCAAACTCCGAATATAAAACAGTAAAAGTAGAACTTATTGCAAAAGCTCGCGATAATTTAAGAAAGTTCAAAATAGTTTTACAATTTGTACCTTTTCCACTAGTGTAAGAGATAATTATAAGTTAAAGCTAGTAGTACAAAAATTTTGATTAGAGAGCGCATTGCGTGTATATATATATATATTCACATATATTGTGTAATGTATTTATAATATAGGTATTCACATGTATTATTTAGGCGTTTCCGTGGGATGTAGAGACGGACAGTGAAGATACGAATAATAATGAGTGCAATGCTGCTGAAGTCAATTCATTTCTTTTAATAGTGAACAGAAGCATGTTTTGGAAAGAAGAGTATTCTTATGCAAATTTCCCAACTCAAAACTGCGTCTACCCAAACCCCAGGAAGATTTGCCACCATAGTAAAGGATGGGCCTAAGGTCACTTTACCATTTCAAAAATTTACTATGCAAAAACTATAAGATGAAAATTTCTAGTAAAGAGCAAATGAAAGAAGAATACTGAGAGTTTTTATTGTAACACAACTTCCTTCAAATGTCGTCCATTATTATTTAAGCGCATACGAACCACTATTCTGTGTATTTAGCATTACACTTCTCAGCATATTTGGTGAAATGTTGTGAATTTCTTCGATTATATTCAGTTTCAGCTCATGAAGAGTGTTTGAATTATTTGCAAGACTTCATCCTTTAAATATCCTGAATTGTGATGCACTGACCTGCTGGCAGCGTACATGGACGACACGGTGAGTAGGGCGGTGATTACGAGCACAGTCCTGCCAGGGATGACGTCAGCAGGCCAGAAGAAGGAGCACCAGGACACACCAACGAAGAGAGCAGACGGGATGTAGTACCCCAGCAGATGGACCAGATAGCGCCTCTTGAGATACAACTGGGTCCTCACGCACGGTGACCATTCTGTGGACGCCAACACCACGTAATAATAGTGACTATAACACGCCGACACAGCGATGTGGTAAGCACCAGCTGCTGACACCTATCGATCGGAAATCTCACAGTGAAACATTGCAGCGTCATGTCTCCATCGGCATCGAACAGGCATGCATGACAATTTTTTCAGTAACATTGCTACGTCATTTGCTATTTTATTCAACAGACTGTCATGTTAGATAAACGCATGGGACTTTACGGCTAGTGTTTTATTCCAAAGTAACATGATAGATGGGCAGTAGCTTCTTCATGTCTATTTTGCAAGAATAGTAATAAGGGGCTGGGGAGGTGCCAAGGGAGTAAGATAGCACATGGTTTGTAGATACATCATTTGAATTTACTTAGCAGCCACTTAATTGACTGTTACGCGCCTTGCATGCTCGTATTAAGGAATTTTTTTTCGGGTTCAGAACTCTGGCTAATGCCTTCACCCTCTGAGCGATTGCCACAGCATTAAGAAGATCTGGTTTTGTTGTAGCATTAATTGCCAAGAGCAGAGGTATAGATCTAGCCTTGTTGTATTTTCTGCAAAATCCTGAAAAGTGCAGCAACAGAAAAACCAGTACGGTCGTTCTACCAAACTATCCCCAACCGCCCGGCGCGGATTGCTTTGAGAGGCTACGAAAACTACAAGAGTTCAAGAAATTTTCAAACCCCACTTTACTTGAATATTACTGTACACCAAGAAGACTTCGTCAAGTTTTACGTAATTCCAATAATTATGTCTCCAAGAAAAGAAAGACGGCCTCAGCATTCACGAAGAAACATAAAAGTTGCCGAATGGAACAGCTATGGGAAAAGGTAAGTTAGAATAATAAAAAAATAGAAGAAGAAATAGAAAAAATCTAATTTGGATGGTCTGGATGGTTCCCAGTCATATTTCCATGATTTGAGAAAAGAAGACGATTTTCTCATCAGCGGCCACTTGATGGCGGTCACTTATGATTTTGGAAGTCTTTGCTTCTAACGGAATGGTCAAGCTAGTTGACGTGAACCGCAGACAAAATGCCGTGAAATTCCATCAAGTTTAAGAGAACACTTTTCTAGAATTCCTTCAGTGTCATGATCAAAATCAAGTTATTTTTCAACAGGATAATGCTGCAGTACATCTTTTTAAGTACACCAAGAAATGGTTTACGCTTGGGGTTGGCCACCTAAGTCTAATGGAAAACCTCTGAGGCATCTTTTCGAGGCATCCTAATTAAATTGGAAGATAGTTTGATGATGAAAATTTAAAAACGGCATGCATTGATAAATGCTGACATATAATACCCTCTGATACCCTTGATAATTTATGAAATAAATGCAGAAATGACGCTCGGAAGCTCAACAAACTTAAGGCAATGTACTGTATGTAAGTATGTAATTAATCTTGTATTACGTCGAACTGAATTGTTCATTAATAATTACATTTTTATTTCTGCGTGTCCTAAACTCTCTTCTGCTCCAAAAGCTTAAATCTTTGTTAGTGTGTTGTATTCCTTAAAATCTGCGGGAAAGTTTAGTGTCTGTCAACTTAACATTAGAGTGCCTACAATAATTATAGATACTTCATGAAAATTTAAATGATTCAGAAGCAGTAGTCGAAAAGTTATTAAGTAATATAAGTGTCTTAAACTTATTTCCACTATTTTAGATGATAATTATATCCGTATATGCTACCTAAGTGTGATAGTCCCTTACCTCTTTTTGTTAGCAACGATTTTTAGAGAGGGACAAACTTGAGTACTAAATTGAACGGGTGCGCATACTAGGATTTGTGTGGGTACGCGCATGAATTAATGAAGTCAATTAATAGTGCACTGATACCTACCACCAACGGACATTATTTGCGATGTCCAAATTAATTCTTCCCCTTTCTTGACTTTGAAAACGCCACTTTACTTCTTGGAGCATGTTAAGGGAAACTTTGTGTCACAACCAGTCAAATTTACTGTATCTACTTGGAAAAATTAGTTTTTTTTGCAATGTTCTGAGACGAAGCTTAATGTTTTTTTCGTGTTACTAACCTGTATTGTAAACATTTCTGTCGTAGTCGTTGTTGAGGTGGCTTTACGAACCTGGTGTTGCATTTTGCCTACCGGACCATTTCCAGCGATTGTGAGTGAACTTGTTATTTCTATCGTTAGGTGGGTTCGCATTATATAGTATTCTGTTCTCCTTACATAGTACAGACTGTTCGAACATTCTGTTGCGTCTTTGTATGTCCAACTGTCAGGATTCTTAACTATTTGCTGAAATGTTAGCTTCATATCAACGGACTTTTAGCAAGTGTCACTACTGAAGTTTGCATTTTTTTTAAGCTGAAGTGAATTACAACACATAATGCAGTACACTTTCAATCATACAGTTTACACATAATCAAGGCCCCTTTCGGTGGTGTGGCGGACTCTGGCGGAGTCCAATGACAATGGACTTAATGCACGGGACCGTCAACGTGTGGAATGGACAATTGTTCTTATCGCTGGAAAATAAAAGCTATCGGCGAGCAACATACTGTAATTAAGTTCTGTCGTATGAAGTCAGAAAAGCTAAAGTCAGTCAGTTCACAAGTATTCATTAATTTTATACCGAGTGCAGTGCCGCAGTAGTAAAGGCAGTGTTTCAGCTGTGTCTTTTTACTTTCATCAGTATCTTGGCAAGACGAATGGCATAAGCTTCCAATAATTTAGTCGAATGGCTAGGATTGTAGCTAACTCCAGCAAGACGCGATCTCATCTTTCTCGCTCTTGAAACAAATTAAATAAAGCTAGAGCTTACTAAAGAGGTCGCATTCTGATGATCCAGGTTAATCGTTCGTGTCGTTTGCGTTGTTAAATCAAGATGCAGAAATGTTACCCATACTAGAAAACTACAAAGTTTCAAGTGAGGCAAGAATGAACCATTTGTAGGACTCTAGCACTGACAAGTTTTGTTAACTTACAGCTAGTGGTTGTTGTGTTATTGGTATGGAAGGACGAAGAGTCACGCGTATGAAAGAATAGATAGTTTAAAAAAAGCTTCAATGAGCTTGACATTTTCTTGGGCACTATCATTGTCCATTTTGAATTCCATTCTTCCACTTCCATTGTTTCTCATTCACATACCATTGAAAATGTTACGAATATTCCAGAACAAGTGCCAATGCCAGTTGCTCCAATACACACGTGTGTTTTCACAGAGCATGAGGTCTTTCAAGAACTGACCCGCCTGAATGTGTACAAATCCACTGGCCTTGATGATCTTTCCCCTTGTGTCCTGCGGGAAATGGCCCCGGTCATAACGACGCAGCTGCAAAATATATTCAATCAGTCTTTAAGCACCGGAGAAGTTCCACAGGATTAGAAACTTACAAACGTGACCCCAATTCACAAAAAAAGGGATTAAAAAGTCCAAGTAAATATCGAATAATTCGTCTTACCTCGGTCGTGTGCAAAACCATTGAACGTATATTGAAGAAACTCATAACAGACCACGTCAGGATGCACCAACTCATTTCCGACACCCAGCACGGCTTCCGTGATAGAAGAAGCTGCCTAACTACTTTACCGGTACTAAACTTTTTCCGAAAGTTACGGAAATCAGAGACAATGACAAAACTGTGGATCTCGTTTACCTAGACTTTCAAAAGGCATTTGATAAAGTTCCCCATAAACGTCTAATAAAAAAAGTAGAAGCCGACGGCATACAGGGAGACTATTTACGTTGGATCCGTGCTTGGTTCACAGGTAGAGAGCAGCAAATGAAACTGCAAGGTGAGATCGAAGAGTTCCTGGACGCCTGTCGCATCAGGCATTCCGGAAGCCAGCGTGCTTGACCCCTTCTGTTCACAATTTATATCAATGATCTTAATCTTATAATCTGCAGTAAAATCAGTAATTTACTGATGATACTAAACTATGCCATCCTGCCAGAAACAGAATTCAGTTCCAAATAAACCTAGACAGCCTCACGGCTTGGTCTGCAACTTGAGTGATGAGGTTTAATGACTACAAGTGCTCAGTCATAGACGTTGGGCCAGAGCAAGAACCCCCACCCACCCAATTCGAAGTGAATGGGATAAAACTAGTGATCATCACCCAACAATGCGACCTGGGAATAACTATCACAAATAATCTACAACACACTCATCAAGTCGACAAAAGCGTCATAAAGACAAGCAGAGTCTTGGGTTTCATTACGAGAAATTTTCAGTACAAATCTAAGGACATAATCATTCTTTTGTACAACGCGCAAGTGCGCCCGCATCTAGAAATTGCTGTGCAATTCTGGTCGCCACATAAGTGCAAAGATATTAATAAAGTGGAAAGAATCCATCGCAAAGCAACAATGTTGATACCTCAGCTGCGAAGCAAGCCCTATGAATATCGCCTAAAAGAATTGGGACTCATCTCCATGGAGCTAAGGAAATTGAGGGGCCAACTAATAGAAACATTCAAGTATTTGAATGGCTTCAATGACGTGCCTACAACGGAACTCTTTGAAAGAGACGAAACTGATCGTTTACGAAACAACTGCCAGAAACGCTAGCACAAAGATCGAAGAACCACGCTCAGTGAGCAGTTTTTCCCGTACTTCATAATGAACATTTGGAAGAGACTACCTTCTGAAGTTAATGGTCCAGAGTCAATTAATGCATTTAAAAATCGTTTCAACAAATACTGGGAGCAACGTCCTCCACTGTTATGAACTCCTTCAGGAATAAGCTTCTAAGCCACAGTAATCCATAGTTCATGTCACGACTTCCTTAACGTCTCTAAGTCTCCGGATCCGCAGTACTTAGTTGTGCTTGCGCGATCTTCTTGCCTGACCCTCTTATGTTTTCTTCTTCTTCTTTTTTTTACCCTCAGCATTCTCCATGATCCTGGACTAATGGCGATAGCTCTTAGAGTGTCGGAGCGTAAGTTCCGGTTGCTCTCTGGGAATGGGCCTGTTGGTCAGTCGATTGCCGGCTATCTATTCTATTCTTAATGTAGCCAAAGCATACGGACTACCAAACATACTGTACAGTTGAATTCAAAAAACATCTTTGTAGCACGAGAAACTATGGTAGGTTAAAAGTAAAGCCAACGTGATCCATCCTCCCACTGGGAAACCCACAAACACTGGTTCGTGACGCAGATGTATGCTAACTGACCCCAAAAGAGTGTACGGCTGCAGTTGATCACAGATTGTCAGGAGCTGCAGTTGTGCTAACGACAGAAGGCTTTTATTCGATGGCCTGCGACCTCCGTCAATCTCCATTTGTAGTAAAGGTCAACACGCCCGCAGTAGCTGACATTCGAGCGCTGTAGCAGAAGCAACCCCAGCACACAGAAATACTGTACAAGAGCTCGCCCGTCTGGTCGATGAACGCGAACCAGCGACCTCGAGCGTCAATGCACTATCCCCTAGCACCGCGCTACTGCGGGTATACTGAAAGATGACGAAACGAAGTAAGGGTAACTAAACTAATTACAGAATTCAGGGTTTCCGATGTAAAGCTAATATGGTTGATCGCACTAAGATATAACAGTTGCAGTAAGGCATTTGTTTATTGTAACCTTCAATGTTCATCAGCTAAGCAAGACTAGTTACCTTCGCCAAAAGGGTTATATTTTTCGTCTGTCTGTGTCTGTCACAATATCCGTCCAACCGTTTGTTTGTCTTTTCTAGGCCACATAACTCTAAGTTACGAACGGATCCTCGTGAAATTTCCAGAAATAGTGAGAAATAGTTAAAAAATGGCTAAATTTTAGTGATGAACTGTTGGTCAGCTTACCTGTTTGTTTGGATCAAGTCGTCAGAGACCGATTGGGATTCAGAAATTCAATTTAGTTCGCATGAAGTTACATGTTTCACGTGGACCACCATGTGTATTAAATGGCGACGACAACTCCCTCTTCCAAAACTGGTGGGCAGGATCACTGGTATTTCAGGTGCTGATTACAGCTACCGAAGAGGAATCGACGGCATAGTTGATTATAATGATTTTCTACCAAGAGAGCATGCCGTCAGTGTCCATGTCAAACTGCAAAAGACCAAACACTCTATCCTCTGGATTGGAGAACACAAGCAACTACCCTGGTAGATGCATTCAAATGTATAAGTTTCATGTGCCTTGGTTCGGCGCCTCAAGATGCTGCGGCTTTTTAGAGTAAGCATTGCGTTCGTTTCGAGGCATTTTTGCTTGCGTAAATACCTCTGCAATATGCAATTGATATCACGAGTGTAGCGATCCAAGAATGCACGTGTGCAAATCAGTCTTACGTACGGTGCTTTTTACAATTCGGCACTCTCCGTGACCTAACCGAAACGATCCTGTGTTATGCTTCACTCAAAGAAGCACACTATAGTGTCAGTCAATACAGATACGATAAACGCAAATACTGAACATAGCATGCTAGAAATGTGACGTCTTCTAGTACAGCTATCAGGGCAACTGCAAAAACTCAGCACGTCACGTTCTGGCCATCTAGCCAGCATAATGACGAAGCCAGCTGGATAATGATTGACAACCATCCATATCACGTCAACCGGAATGCCCTCTCTGCTGGAGCTACAAAAAACAATTTGTAACCCATACTACCTATTTTAGCCGTTGCTGATTGCCTGAGGAGAATACACTCGTATATGTATACGTAATACTTTCAGGCGTATGCTATCACCTGTGATGCTAGAAATTGCCCAAGATGCAATAACAAATGATATTCCAGTGCGGATTAAGTGTAAAATTACAAGGAAGAATACCGTCTCGATTGCTGAGGCAGGTCGATAGAGTCTCTAACTTGTCTTGTAAATCTATTATGAACGTTCCTGTTTTTCTGCCGGTTGAATTATTCGCCAAGGAAGTTGTATAGTTCTTTGTGCCTGAGAGAACATACACGCCACAGAGCGCTGTAATTTGAGCCAGCTCTCCTTCCAATCGCGATTCGTTCAGTGTGAGCAAAAAGACTGTTCTTACAGGGAAGATGACTCTGTGCATACAAGCGAGAAACGGGACAGAAATGATTATGGGTCTACACAAAATCTCGTTCAGCTTTCATTTATTTTTCGTAAGCTGCTGCAGAGCTATCATTCGATTTCAGAAAATCTTACAGATTCCATGATAAACTCTGTGCTATTTTATTGTAATCAAGACCTTTTTACCCTATTTTTTTAACACTATGGACTGCATGTAACCAAAAGTTAAATTCTTTTTCAAAAACTCCTGTTCAAAAAGAAAATTTATTGGTCTTAACTGAGAAAACAAATCATCATATGCTGTATTTTTTTTCACGGTTGGGTGCTAAGAGTCTTGCCAATACTAAAAGATAAAATTATTCGATAACACTCTACGATTATCAATAGAAGAGTGAGCATGATCGTGTAACACTGGACAAAAGTGTAATTTTCGCTATTAAAATAACGTTAGTATAGTGCAACTAGAGCACTCTGAGAGTGCATACCTCCGCCAAGCAAGGCAACGGTAACGAAAAATTCAAATTGGCACTGAAACCATAATTTTTTCTATCAACTCCAAAATATGATCATTCGTGCCTTTTGATAATGTTAACAGTTTCTACAATTTGTTGAAAATCCTTCATAACTTTTTGAGTTATGCTGTTTACAAACATTATGACAAACATAAGTTAAACATATAAACGAACCAACCGATCTGCAATAAAATATAATCATTTATATCTTCTAACATTACTAACAATGCCTGCAAATTTCATAAAGATCCATTAAAATTTTTTTGAGTTATTGTGTAACAGACATTACGACGAACACAACTCAAACATAGAAACGAATAAACCGATAAAAAAGTTTAACCATATTTGTCTTCGAACATTATGAACAACTCCTATAAATTTCATAAAGATCCATTCAAAATTTTATGAGTTAAGCTGCTAACAAACATTATGACAAACACAAGTGAAACGTGCAAACGAACCAAACGATCCGCGCCAAAATTTAATCATTTATATATTTTAACATTGCTAACCACTCCAATGGGTTTCATAAAGATTCATTCAAAACTTTTTGAGTTATTGCACTAACAAATATAAAATCAAACACAGCAACAAACAAACAGATTATCAAAAAATTTGGCTATTTCCTCATTGTGATATACCTAATAACTCCTATAAATATCATAAAAATCCGTCTATAACTTTTTGATCTGCACATCAGTCAGAGGTTATGGCACTGAGAAAAATGAGGCAGACTAACAAACAAACAAACGGATGGACGGATCTTCAACAAAAGGTAATCATTTCTCCCTCCTAACATACCTAACAATCCCTGTAAATTTCGTCGAAATCCGTCCATAACTTTTTGAGTTATCTTGGTGACAGACAGAGACAGACAAACCCGCTGCAAACAGAACCTCCTTGGCGGAGGTAATTACATTTAAACAGCACCACTAACTCTCTCCTACTTATGGCCACCCTCTGTGCCCTGCATTATTAATTTTAATAAGTTAGATTTGCTGAATTCATTTTCTAGAAATTCGTTGCAGTAGATCAGGGCAAAAAACAGCTGACACTGCCGAATGATGTAGCTCTAGTCTGCCGAAAAACTCGTCTAAAGCCGTCAATAGAATTTTTGTTTTGCTCATCTGACTGTATTAATTTAAAGAATTCGCTTGAAGCGACTGCAAGGAGCAACACATTTCATGCCAATTATTCCCCTCGATGTGCTAACGATATATTAGCTGAAGTATATTGTAATAAAGTTTATTGACTCATTATAAAGTACAATGTCGGCCAAAACCGGGAGAAAATAAAGTTTTCAAGTTTTCTCACTTTCGACTGAGGCTTCTTTTACGAAATTTTGACTGACTATGCCTATTTGCACAGTCAATATTTGCATCAAGGTTCAAAGGAATTATCAAGTGAGTAAAGTTATAACAGTGAAAGCGTTAATTATGAAGTATCACAGCGGCCAAAATTACTGAGAACTACCACGTACGGTAGTAATTGTAAACGAGAATTTAGATTTTTTATCCAGCAAAAATAATTGTAAGCAACGTTTGATAAAGATCGTATCATCCTTCCGGAACAATGTCACAGAGGAAAGAGCAAGGGACGTAATAGCATGTCGATAGAAACGGGGAACCCATGCACGAAAGTGTTCTCACACAGGATCAACGCGCATGGGAACAAAACAAACCGAGAAAGGAGTGGAACTACAGAATAAAGCATGAGCAAGTAGGAGTATGAAATCGGGAAGGAAGCAAAGTGGTCACGAAAGACAGACGTCCCTAAGGTCTAGCTGATGGCTGATGCCGTGTCCCTTAACATGGGATGGACGAACCTAGCTAGCCTAACCCTATGGCCCATCCTATGCCCCTGAGGGTTCCTTCAAGCTAGTTGCAATGCTAGAGCCATGACAAAACATTCACCAGTTACTAAGAACCCAGAGTTAGAAAGTTCGACTGAGACAGAATGTCACTGTCAGCTACTTCAAAAGAGGCTTCAGGTACGAAAAGTGTTGTTTCTCAAATTTAGAAACTCTACCAAGAAACCTCGTCGTTTGTGTCACCCAACAAACTGGGTCGACCTCACAAAACCAGTTCATGATGAGGCCAGACAATGCAGAGGCTCTCGATAAAAAATCGTTTGAGACCGCTACAGGAACTGCTCGACGCTTGAAAAATAACTACAAGATTAATGGGTCTCGAAAAAAATGCATCTAGGCGTTCGAATAAAATTGAACTTAATGCACGTAGTTCACCCATTAAACCTTTCAGAAGCAAGAAAAGTAGTAAGGCATGATTTGATTTCGCTAACAATAGATTTTTTTTGTTGGCAGAACGAAAATTGATCATGCGTGTTATTCAGCGACGAGAGCAAATTCAAGCTTATCATTCCTGAAGATCAACATTACGCTGGCCTCCGTCAAAGTGAGCTAGAGCACTTTGAGAGCACATGCCTCCGGCAAGCAAGGCAATGTTAATAAAAAATTGAAATTGGTTCTGAAGCTATGATTTCCTTTACGCATATCAACACCAAAATCTAATCATTTGTGATTTTAGACAATAATAACAGATTCTGAAATTTTGTGGAAGAACCGTTCATAACCCTTCGAGTTACGCTGCTAACTAACATTTTGACAAACAAATTTCATAAAGATTTGTTCAAAGCTTTTTGAGTTAAGTTTCTAACAAGCATAAGATCAACCACAGAGACAAACAAGCAAATTAATGGACAAATCGTTACGAAAATTTGTTTATTTACTCTTCGTATTATACCCAACAACATGATGCAAATTTTACAAAAATACATCCATAACTTTTTGAGTTATAGCAATGTGAGAATGAAGCATACAAACGGATGAACGGGTCTTCACCAAAAGTTAATCAGCTGTTCTTCCTAGTATACTTAACCATCCCTCTAAATTTAGTTGAAATCCGTCAATAACTTTCTGAATTGTCTTGGTGACAGACAGAGAGACAAGGAGAAAGACAGACACTCTCGACGAAAGCATAACCTTCCTTAGCGGAGGTAACCAATAAATTCCTAATGTAGAGGAGTGAAGTCCGTGAAATTTAGAAATGGATCAATTATTGAACGAAGTATGGTTTTTGTCCCTACGGTTGGACCTCTGATCAGGACAAGTCGAGATGTCACCACCACAGTACATAAAACCATGATTATGCAGAAGGTGGTGCCTGCGATCTGATACTCTTGGGTTCAACAACCGCTGTTTATGCATGGCAATACCCATGTCACAAAGTTAAAATAGTTACCTACCGGTACAGTCGCGATTGAAATGGAAAATATAACTCTACAGAAATAGCAAATCAAAGCCCTGCTGTAATGGGAGATAAAGTATGAAGTCAAGCCTGCGGATGCAGAAGAATTGTGGTAAAAAGTTAATGGAAAATGGAGCGTAATCCCTGCAGAACAATGGTCGAATCATGCATGTTTATGGAGATGTGCACAGATTATCGAAAGTATGATGGCTCATACACATCACTATTAAATGAAACCTTAGGATTTTTTTGGGATCATTTTAGCTCTTTTTAAAGGTTTCATTGGTATTTTTTAGTATTATTTATGATTTTTCATAGTCGTTTCCTAACTTTGGCAACTGTGATATTTTGAAATAAACGCATTCACTGTTTTAACTTTTTAGTTTACTCGCTACTGTATTTCTGCTGAAAACTGATGTACATATAATGACTGAACAAATAAGTCTATTCCACTATAATTTCATGAAATTTTGCACGGTAGAAAATAAGGAAACTTCAAAAAGTTAATATAATTTTATATTGAGCCGTTACTATGCAATCCTCTATGTCTGTTCGTTGGGTTTGGTGTGGAGACATTTACCTTACATATTCAGGGTGTTTTTTAAGCGGACAAATTTCAACCATAGGTAGAAAAACACAGATATATCGATGAATGATAAAATACCCCAAATTCCTTAGTTTTCGAGTTCTAATGGCATGAAGAAATTTAAAGCTTTAAGAAAGATACTACGTGCGTGGCAATGTTAGCGCTAGTTTTGATAGTTCAGCACGTTGCTGACCCCACCAAAGAAGTTTAGATTATTTTTACAATAAAAACTGCAAACATTTAATGGTTAGGAAAAAATATCTGCAGTTTCAAACCTAGCATTTAACGTAATCACACTACTGTATGGCGGACACTACGTCGTCAGAATTTACATCCGTGTCGTTTCCAAACAAATGTAAGAGTTGCTGCCACCAGATTTTGGACCTTGTGTACAATCTCCAGAGTGGCTCATGCAGCAGAGAACAAGGGATGCCAACTTCTCCAAGCTGATTCTTTTCCACAGATGAAGCGTATTTTACTTGCGAAGGAGTTTTTAATATTCACAATAATCATCATTGGGCTCAAGCTTAATAATCGTCATATCATTCGCCCAAATAATCATCAACATCGATACAGTGTAAACGCATGGGCAGGAATGTGGTCGGAAAACGTGGTGAAGGATCAAATTTAGCGCTAACATTGGTACGCACGTAGTATCCTACTTAAAGATTTAAATTTCTTTAAGTCAGTATTACTCGAAAACTAAGGAGTTTTGGGCATTTTACCATTCCTGAAAATCGAATTATTTTCATTTTTTCTACCTATGGTTGAAATATGTCCGCCTAAAAAAACACCCGGTATAAAACTTTTTGACAACCCACTATATTATCCCTGACGTAACGACCTGGTCTAATTGCTACAGTATTACTTCAACATTTCTTTGAACTGCACGGTAGAAGACTGAAGATATTATGAAGGATGGGCCATTAGTAGCTTCCCTTCTTAAAAAAATTTAATATTAAAACTAAAAATGGTAAAGCGATGTTTTTTTTTTGCAAATAAAAGAGGGGATTTTACCGACAATGCAACATATTGCTGTTACAATCCATAAAATATCTCTCTCTCAAAATGGATCGGCACTAAGTGCAACAACGAACTCTACTTCCGAAGTAATTGTTCGGTCACTGCACTTCAGATGATATGCAAGAACATTGCTGGTATTGGAAGAAGTCCTGCGAAGAAATACATACAATTACTGGTATTGAAATTTCGAGAAAACGGGACGACAACAGCATACCAACAACGTAGCGGCAGACCACGGACCGTACGAAATGATGCGTCAATCCAACTTGTTGCAACGAGTGTTGTTGATCGGCCAAAAACGTCGACTAGTGTACGCTCAACTCAGGGATGATTAGAGGGAACAGGTTAACTCAGGGGGCGGAGCAAAGCTGCAGTGCATCATGGCTAATAAGGTGTGTGACGTCATAAAGTTCAAGTACGGTAATTCGCAGCTAGCTACCTCCGCCAAGGAGGTTATGTTTTGGTTGTGTTTGTCTGTCTGTCTGTCTCTTTGTCTGTTTGCCATTAAGATAACTGGAAAAGTTATGAACCGCTTTGGGCGAAATTCACAGGGATTGTTAGGTAAGTTAGGAGGAACAGATGATTTACTTTTAGTGAAGATATGTCCATCCGTTTGTTTGTTTGTCTGCCTCATTTTTCTTAATGCCATAACTCAAAAAGTTATGGATGGATTTTTATGAAATTAACATGATTTGTTAGGTATATAACAAAAAGTAGATGACCAAATTTTGGTAATGATCCGTTTGTTCGGTCGTTCGTTTGTCACTGTTTTTAATTTTATGCTTGTTAGCACAATTACTCAAAAAATAATTAAATGGATCTTTATGAAATTTTTTTGGGTTGCTAGCAATGTTAAAACACGTAAATGATTAAATTTTGTTGCAGATTGGTTTGTTCGTTTGCATGTTTGACCCATGTTTGTCTTAATGTTTGATAGCAGTATAGCTCAAAAAGTTATGAACGGATCGTCAAGAAATAGCACAAGCTGTTATTTCTATTAAAAGGCACAAATGATTCTATTTTACAGTTTATACAAATAAAATTATAGTTTCAGAACCAATTTGAATTTTTTGCTACTGTTGCCTCGCTTGGCGGAGGTATGCGCTCTGAGAGTGCTCTAGTTTACATTGTTTCTCCATCATTTCATTTGGGCCTCCAGAGTGCCCTACAATCTTTATAGTTGCACAAAAATGTATATCAAAGCATCTACGAACTATTTCAGCTCTTTGAAGGATAAAGTTTTATTATTATTTAGGTTATTTTTTCCGTAACAGGCACGCACCCGGTCGGAGAGTTTTGGTAAAATGTCGCCCTAAGCTGTGCCGTCGCGTACGCGTCGTTAACATATCCGCCTCTCCTAATGGTAAAAACTACAGCATCATTGGAAAAATTATGGATTTAACATGCACCAGTTTCAACAACATTATTCCGGGAAACAGTTAAGGGATGTGGAATACGGTTAGGTTGTTTTTTTTTTTGCTAGTTAGTTAACGCGAGTGGGATGCCACCCTGCTGTTATACTGCTGCAACGCGCGCAGCGTATAGCAGCTGATGTTTTTTTTTCTTTCTAATTTTACCGAGCATTATTATTGTATGGCTTCTGCGTATTTTATATAGACTTTTAATTTAATATTACTTCGCCGGCAGGAAAGTAATTTTTTTCTTTTTTGTCCTTTAATGTTTCTCCTAACAATCTTGTTAAAAAGTTTTTCTATCTCGGCGTTCAATCGCTCGCATCTGAGCCAATGTTTGTTGTAGCGGTTTGAAATTATAGAGGATAGCAGATCACTGGTAGAAGACGAAAATGAATCAAAAACATTGCGGTTTTCACTCATATAATCCATCTCTACAATGCTATAACACTCTCGACAAAACTCACTTGATTTATTGCATTTTAAAGAAGATAAACTTGCCTCTAAAAGTGCTTCTGATACATGCGGGCGTTTGGTTGAATTCGTCTGCTCATTTACAAGCCTTTTAACCAACGTTCTTTCAAAATTTTATCCTTCAGTGAGCTAAAAAAGTTTGTAGATGCTCTGATACATATTTTTGTGCAGCTATGACGATTGTAAGACATTTAGGACACTCTGGAGGCCCTCATGAAATGATGAAGAAACAAAGCAAAATAGCTACTTATTAACGTAGTAGGTTTTTATGACGTCATCGCTTCGTACGTCCGCGCCGCCCGTCGGCAGTGCGCTAACCTGTTCCCGTTAATCATCCTTGCATTCAACTTAACTGGGGATATCACGTACTTCACTGCGAAGGATTTTGGCAAAAGATTTTAGTATCATCCATATAAAATTCAAAAAAACATAAAAAATCCTACTTATGGACTACCAACAGCGGTTAGTTTTGCCAATAGGTTTTTTCAGCTGGCAGAGAATGAAGAGGTTGTGAAGAATCTTATCATGACCTATGAATCGAATTTTCACCTCGATGGTTTTGTTAATCCACAAAATTACAGATTTTGGGTGCCTGAAACCCCAAAGCTAATTCATGAACGTCCACTTCACTCAGCTAAAGTAACAGCATGGTGTGGCATCATGTCTTCGAGGATTATTTGACCATATTATTTTGAAAATGCCAACGGTGATGCAATTTGTGTAAATCGAGACCGCTGTAGACAGATGATTTAAGACTATTTGTTACCTGAAATTGAAGATAGCAACACATAAAATAAGTTTTTCCAACAAGATGGAGCTAGAGCGCATACAGCAGGAACAGCACTTATTCAAATGTTGAAGACAATAATTATTGTCCCAAACAGATTGATTTCTCATTTTGGCGACATATTGTGGCCACCCCGATCTCCAGATTTAAGTGCTCCTGATTTCTTTCTCTGGGATACTTAAAGGCAAGAGTCTACGTTAGTGGTTCTTAACCTGGGAGCGTGCCCCCCTAGGGGGTGTGAGAGGATTCCACGGGTGAGGGGAAGGTTCGAGCCTCCGCAGTAAAGCCAGAGTTGAGCAATGAAGTAATCAGTCATCTGACTGAATTGAAAGCAGAGTTCAAGAAGCGCTTCCAGACATAGATTACAAGCGCGAAGCATGGAAATTTGTCATAAATCCATTTCAATGTGAAGTAATTGGGGTGTGTCGCAATCAGCATTTCTGGGTTACCGGTGCTACTCCGGTAACCCAGCCAGTCGCAATTCATGTCGCAATCATAGCTCTAATGGCGACTGCGACACGGGTTACGGTGATGTAGGTCACCGAGCACAGACCGAGCACGCCTGTTTTGAATAAAAGGAGCACAGAATTCATTCAAATACGCAACAAATAAGCTCCTTACACCAGAACAAATAAATCAGATCAGTTTCTTGAAACTTCCATTCTCAAAATTTTGAATAAAATGGAATTCCATCGTCATTGAGCTTAAACCATTCGTCGCTAGATGGCGTCATTACAACCACTTTTTGGGTTACGGTAACCTTTTTTTCAGTATGCGGTAGCCCGGATTTTGCGTAATTGCGGCACATCCAGATGATGCTAATGAAGTCTATAAGATTATATTAGATAGAAGATGCATGAATTTATTTTAATCCGAAACGTTTGCCTTCTATCAGTAGACATGTTTTATATATATAGCTTGGTTCTCTTTTTATATTACGATTGAGATTCCCTAGAAATCAATCAATAACTGTGAAATGGTAGATTAGATAGGTGGCAGCAGACGAACCAACAGGCCCGCTCCCAAATAGACACCGAAACTTACGCCCTGGCCATCTATGAGCCATTGCTATTTTGTCAGTGTGATATAGATGACTGATGAAAAAAGTAGAAAAAAAAGAAGCTCAGCCAAAGAGACGATCATGCTTGCGTGCAAGTCCGATCTATAGCCGCTGATATGCGGAGCTTACAGACGTCTGTCTAGTTGGGGCGGAAGAGAAGAAAATATGCATTAAGGTGGCCTCTAAAGTTTTGATCGTTAAAAAGTTTGCGACTCCTGGAGGAGAATTTCTTAGCTGTGGAGGATATCTCTCCCAAAGTTTGTCAAGCTGATTTTTAAAACGCGTTGACTGTCTCCGCACCGACAACGTCGGAGGGGAATCTATTCCAAATGTTCAGGACAAAACACGGAAAGAACTGCTGACTTGAGATTGTTCTACGAGTTTGATGCTTGATTTTTTTACCTTTGTTTCGCAGGCGATAATTAACGTCTCTTTCAAAAAGTCGCGTCGTAGGTAACGTCGTTGAAGCCATTTAAATACTTGAATGTTTCTATTAGTGGCCCACTGAGTCTTCTTTGCTCGAGAGAGATCAGTTCCAGTTCTTTTAGGCGACACTCGTAGTGCTTGCGTTGCAGCTGGGGTATTAATTTCGTTGCTTTGCGTTGGACTCTTATCTGTTATCGATATCTCTACACAGATGTGGCAACCAGAATTGAACAGCAAATTCTAAGTGTGGGCGCACTGGCACCTTGTACAAGGTAATGATTATGTCTTTGGTGATGAATCCCAGTATTTTGCTTGGCATTTTCACACTGTTGTTAACTTGCTGAGTGTGTTGTAGTTATTCCCAAGTCACGTGGTTGGGTGACAGCTGGCAATTTTATTCCGTTGATTTCCAAACGGGTTGAAGCATTCTATGGCTCCAGGTGCATTACTGAATATTTGTCGACATTAAAACTCATCAAAAGGAGTTTCTTGCGTTGAAGTTCAACTCAACAGCAAAGTAAGACTTCAATGATTTAGATTTGGAGACGTTCTGGGCCAAGTAGCTTCCACCCAGTTACCCTTAACCTTTGGTCACACAGAAGGCTCTTCAGGTTCTTGTGATGTTTAGATCGACATATTTACGTGAAATTCCATTTTCCGCGCTCGTAATCATCAAAAGTAAGTACAGAAATTGCCTGAACGTCGAAGGAGGTTTACGTTGCGCACTTTCTAGCATTCAGCCTTGTATTCAAAATCTAGTGCCAAAGAAACAGTGTCAAAAGACCCACTATTTTTTTACATTTAGCAGTATCAAATATGCCAATGATATAAATTTGTTCATATTAACTGAAAAAGAAAATCGATGCTTTTTTATTTCTGCCTTAACCTAAGCGCCACATTTATTTAAAAATACTAAGGGGGCTCGAAAGTAAAAATACATTCGTAAGGGGGGCGTGGGAGTAAAAAGATTGAAACCCACTGGTCTAGATTGATATGCCTGAAACCTTGCAGCAGCTGAAAAGAAACATCAGCCAGTAGATCAACAACATTTCAACAGTGACGTTAGAGAAAGTAATGAACAGCACCGTTGCAAGAGCTCGCGCTTGCTTGGCCAATAATGGAGGTCGTTTAAAGGATATTGCTTTCCATACTTAACTGTGTTGCATTATTCTAATATGAAACTTTAAAATCTCCTCTTTCATTTGCAAAAAAGAAAAAATACAAATCGCTTTACCACTTTTAGTTTTAATGTTATACGTTTTTTTTAAGTACCTTACTTATGGCCCACCCTTTATATGCACTATTTATGTGACGACGGCCGCATTATTGCCTTTCACGAAAGTTGCAGATCTACGCTTAGTACATGTTAGGCATCACCCACCGATAAGCACGGGGATCCCGTAAAAAACTATTGCATGATGCAAGCAAGACGGCGCAAGCTATTCAATTCGTAACACATGTAGTGGGCATAAACTTCCAGCTGCATGAGTGAAAGAGAATAGCGCCTTTTAAAATGTTTAGTCTAGAAAAAAAAAACTGCCATTGATCGGAGCTACAGTTAGAAAGCAGGTTATGTATGGGTTCCTGCACATTACTTTGAGGATAACAAGCTCCCTTAGCTGAAAATTATGCACGTGCACCATTGCTCTATCAGGAAACCATTCGCATCTACAACGGTTTTATTTCACCAAGGAACTTGCCGTTGGCGATGTTTAGTCGTATTATACATTCCGCTAACTCAATAGTTACTTTCGATCAGATGGATGCTCACTAAACTCCATCAGGCATGATACTTTCTGAGCAAGCATTAGGAGGAGCCGTTTCGCCTGCCCTGTAAGTGGCAACAAGCTGGCGTCTTACAACTGGCTGGAGATTCTGAATGGCCAATATTATTGCACCTCTTAATGAATTAGCTTCTGCTTTCAGGAAGATAAAACTCGCAACACTCTGCCCACACCACCAATAGTAGTCTCTGTACCTAGTCTCTGAGCATGAAACTTGTGGAGAGATAGGCTTATGCTTCTTTATCGCTTCTTCAGTAATTGCTGAATGATTTGGATCTACGGCTGCCGCCACTACAGCTAAAATTACTGTAATTGGAGATCCACAAAAATGCAAGTACCATAGAATCATCGCCAGTTGGGATTAACGCCATTACAGTGAATATCTTTTTCATGAGAATTAGGGTTCACCTATGCTTGCTGAAAAGTCATTATATACACAGTATTTAAATATGTTAACATTTAAACTATTTAGGGCTGAAATAGTAGAGTCTATCACGCAATTTGAAAAGAACAAAATTCTCGTGATGAGATTCAAGATATGTTTTCTGCGGTTTGAGTCCCTTACCCGTCAAGTTTGTTTCTTATAAATGCAAATGACAAAAATTACATTTCAGCAGTACAGCATTTTTTCTAAAAATTGGTCTCGTGCCTGCCCCTTTCAGACATAGCAAGTATTTTGTTGAAGAGAAGAGCATTTTATCTTAGGAGCAAATAAGATGTAAGCTGTATCATGTACACTTATATACCGGAAAAAAATTAACTGCTTTATCTTCGAACTCAAAAGGCTAGCAAACAATGCAGCAAAAAAAAAAACTAAACAATTATAAAAAGCTTGAAATTTCCCATTTAATATATTAGAAATACCAGCAGATGAATAGAATCATGAGCACCGCCTCTGTCCAATGATTTTTATGTTGTTCTTAATCGCTACAAATTTAATGCATTGGTTTCTGCAAATCTGGTGGCCATCTTGATTTTTTGTCCATTCATCATCATAGTTCGCATCAGCATCCGAGATCACAATTGTCGCGTAGTAGTGTGTCATTATTTGATTCCCCTATGGGCTGCAATCAATATTCTTATAGCTACAGTACGTACGTAACTTGTTAGTCGCCATAATACCATTTGTGACGCATCAGTGCTTTTTGTTGGGCAAAAAATCCCATAATTTGTGTCAGAGAAGTGAGACATCAAACGAATATTTTCCAGCAAAAACCGCCAAAGTTTGCCATACCAGCAGTGAAGTCAAAATTCGATGATAAGCTAAACTTTGGCACTTGCCCGACCGCAGGAAAGGGCAAAAGGAAGTTTGCCGTCCATTACTCAGAAAATAACCCGCCGCACCACTGGACTTTCAGAAAGTGTGGGTCATCAAAAAGATCTATCCGAAGTTATCATCAGCGAGAGTCGGCACCCGTAGCTTTGATTGTGAGTCGCTGACTTGTACCCGTATTAAAGCGAGTTCAGGCGGTGCTTTATGGTTGAGGCAGTTTGGATACTTGGAATGTAGGGCGTATATTTGGAGCGTGATGTTTAATGTGCACAGCTGAAGGCACGTTCAAATTGAAGAGTTGCAGCAGTTTACGCATTACTGACGCTCTAATCAAAGGCACGAAGTTCGATTATTATTACGTAATGTTATGAACGAACTAGAGAAGCGCTCGAGAGCATATTACTCCGTCAAGCAAGGTAATATTAAAGAAAGCTTCAAATTGATTTCGAAATTAAGATTTCCTTTTCATCATCACCAAAATTCAGATATTTCTGTTTTTTAACATCTGCAACTATTCCTGCAAATTCCGTAAAGATCTGTTTATAACTTTTTGAGTTATATTGCTGACAGAGATGAAATCTGACGCAGAGACAAATGAACAGACAAATCATCAGAAAAGCTTGGTCATTTTCTCTACATAACATACTTAACAACTTTTGTAGATTTTATTGAAATCCGCCCTTAATTTTTTAAAACATGATTCCAAGAAAAAGAGGCAGCCAAACAAACGGTTGAACGGAACATTGCGAAAAGTTAATCATCTGTTCGTCATAACATGCCTAACAATCCCTGTAAATTTTGTAAAGATACGTTCATAGTTTTTTGAGTTTTTTTGATGACAATCAAGGACACAAATAGACGAACAAACATAGCTACAAACTCGACAAAAACAAGACCTCCTTGGCGGAGGTAAATATGTTGCCAGGAAAATGCAGGTATAGCTAAGCAAACATCCGGTTGAACTGATCTCCACCAAAAGTTTATCATCTGCACATCGCACCATACTTAGCATTCCCTGAAAGACTTCATAAAATACGCCCATACCGATTTGAATCATTATGGTAACAGACCAGAGACAAAAAGAAAAAACAGTCAAATTTTGACACATGGCGGAGATCTTAACTTAGTTTTCTTCACAATGTACTTTCCCTACAAAATTACTGCAATTGACTTATAGAGAAGGACAAAAAGTTGTTACATAACTTGACTAAGCGAACCAAACTTGAAACGCTTATCGCTTAACTAATACATTCACAGAATATGATTTTGCTTTAAAAATTTTCGCCGATGTAAATTATAACGAACAGAAAATACTAATTGACTATTCAACTAGAGCACTCCGAGAGCGCATACGTCCGCCATGCGAGGCAACGGTAGCAAAAAATTTAAATTGGTTATGAAACCGTAATTTTCTTTGTATAAACTCCAAAATCTAACCATTTGTGCCTTTTGATAGCAATAACAGCTTGTGCAATTTTCTTGAAGATCCGTTCATCCCTTTTTGAGTTATACTGCCAACAAACGTGATGACAAACATGAGTCAAACATACAAACGAACAAACCGATCTGCATCAAAGTTTAATCATTTATGTGTAATAACATTACTAACAACCCCTATAAATTTCATAAAGATCCATTCATTATTTTTTGAGTTATTGTGCTAACAACCATAAAATTAAAAACGGTGACAAACGAACGAACAAACAGATCATTACCAAAAAATGCTCATTTACTCTTTGTTATATACCAAACAACTCATACTAATTTCATAAAAATCCATCCACGACTTTCTGAGTTATGGCATTGAGAAAAATGCATGAAGCAGATAAACAAACGGATGGATATATCTTCACCAAAAGTTAATCATCTGTTCCGCCAACATTCCTAACAATCCCTGTAAATTTGATCCAAATTGGTTCATAACTTTTTTAATTAGCTTCGTTACAGACAGACAGACAAAGAGACAGACACACAGACAGACAAACAAAGAGACAGACAAACACGACGAAAACATAACCTCCTTGGCGGAGGTAATAATATTTGTTTTTAACTCCAAGGAAAACGGATGTGCTAGTGATAGCCTTAACACAATGAAGCTTATTGTAATTCCCAGAGGATTAAGTGATTGTTAATTACTCGTTTCCCTTTTTATTTCAGCTGTGCTGCAGTACTGTGTTAACTTTATACTGCTATAATATTTTGACTATTATGTAGAACACAGTTTTAAGAGATTTCACCTCAAGATATTCCAGCTAAAGATCTTTGGGTGTAGCTTTTTTGGGTTAATGCAATAATAAACTAGAGCACTCTGACAGCGCATACCTCCGCCAAGTAAAGTAACGGTAGAAAAAACATCAAATTGGTTCTGAAACCATAATTTTCTTTGTACACTCTCCAAAATCTGATCATTTGTGCCTTTTTATATTAATAATAGCTTGTTCAATTTTCTTGAAGATCCGTTCATAACTTTTTGAGTTATACTGTTAACAAACGTTATGGCAAACATGAGTCAAACATACAAACGAACAAACCGATCTGCACCAAAATTTGATCATATATGTCTTTTAACAATAATAACAATCCCTATGAATTTCATAAAGATTTATTCATTATTTTTTGAGTTATTGTGCTAACAGGCATAAAATTAAAAACAGTGACAAACGAACGAACTAACAAACGAATCATCACCAAAATTTGATCATTTACTCTTTGTTATATACCTAACAATTCATGTTAATTTCATCAAAATTCATCTATAACTTTTTGAGTTATAGCATCAAGAAAAATGAGGCAGGCAAATAAACAAACAAACGGATGGACATATCTTCATCAAAAGTTAATCATCTGTTCCTCCTAACATACCTAACAATCCCTCCAAATTTCATCCAAATTGGTTCATAACTTTTTGAGTTATCTTGGTGACAGACAGGCAGATAGACAGACAGACAAACCAGACGAAAACATAACCTCCTTGGCGGAGGTAAATATACCTTAGGCCTATGGAACATACACAGCTGACGGTATTTAACGCACATGGGACCCAGTTCTCACATGACGCAGCCAATGCAGCGTGGCTGAAGTTCATTGTTTTGGACGTCACGTGTCAAATTATGTGAAAAATTCTTTAAGCAACTTACAACTTCAAACGAAAACTGGTAAGACTGGCGTCATGTAACTCGCGTGGGATGCATATTTTCCGGGAAGACCAAGGACCGGTCTTTGAGAGTAATTTTGCTGGCATATTGTTTGTGTCAAGAATTTAAAGCAATTCTGCTTTATTAGGTCCCAGCACTTGCAAAGAACCTAAAAAGCTGTCGATAGTTAACTTGTTGGCGACACATTTATTACGGTGGCAGTGAATGTACCGGCAGTGTTAACAGAGACGCTATTGCGAAGTCCAAAAATATGATATTATTTTCAGTAATTGACAAATCTAAATGAATAATGGCAACGTGAAAAGCATAGTGACAGCACACCTCTATAGAAAACCAACGTATTCAGGTGGGCGGGCTACATAAATGCTTACCAGCGCTGAAGGCAGTGTATAGCTGCAGTCAATCACGTATTATCTGACTTATGGCGTAAAAGGCGAAAGAATCACATGACAAATGCTACCCCCTACCGTTCTAAAAAGCTGGTGTAGTTAGTGCCCTCGCCGTGAACTATGAATGGCGGGATCGACTACGCTACATTTCTAAGTATACGGACTTCTGACCTTGAGGCAACATTCAATACACTTTTTACAAAAGTAGGGAGTGTTGCACACATGTGAATAGTTCTGCCGCCAATAAACTCATGCATTTAAAATATCCTACGACTCGAAATGAGAACGTGCAACTTTACTCATATTTAATTCACGCGAGGCAAATGTCTCACAGAAACAGTGTTCGTTACTGGAGGAGTCGAGAGCATTGCCTGAAGGTCGTTGGTGTTAGATTAAAACTATGAATATTAATGGCATGCCTTCGTACTCGCTAAGAGACTGCGCACAACTCACGTGGGACGCATTTCTCACAGAAGCAGGCAGTTTCATTCACAGGCTTGACTTGGAAGTCATAGCCTGCCAGCAGCTTCAGCACCTCGTCGTCCAGGGTCACGCTGGAGCTCAGCCACTCGAACTTCATCTCCGACATGGGGTAGAAATCTGAAGACAAAGTTCCGAAAATTAATTGAGTAGGAAGAGCAATTTCTACAGCCTTTTTGATCTCAGAGCGTTATTAGTTTGTTTCCATATGATGTTATTTTTGCTGATTCTAGCCCGGTGTCTGGATGTTCGTATGTTGTCCTGATTGTGTTTGTGGGACTTGTGACTGCCACGAAGTATACAGGGTGTTTTTAAGGGGAGCAATTTCAACCATATGTAGGAAAACTGAAAAGAAATCGATTTTCATGAATGATAAAACGCCCAGAGCTCCTTAGTTTTTGAGTTGTAATGACTTCAAGAAATTTAAAGCATTAAGTAGGATACTACGTGCTCGCCAATGTTAGCACTAGTTTTGATAGTTCAGTGCATTTCCGACCCCACCAAAGCAGTTCACATTATTTTTACCATAAAAACCGCAATTATTTCATGGTTAGGAAAAAATCTACTGTTTCAAATCTAGCATTCAACGAAATCACACTACTGTATGGCGGATACAAGGTCGCCAGAATTTACATCTGTGTCGTAAAGAAAAAAAATGCATTGGTTGCTGCCACCAGATGTTGGACCTTGTGCACAATTTTCAGAGTGGCTCATGCAGCAGCGAACAAGGGGTCCCAACAGCTCCAAGCTGATTCTTCTCCACAGATCAAGCGTATTTTACTCGCGATGGGGTTTTTAACATTCACAATAATCATCATTGTGCTCAAGCTTAGTAAGCATCGTGTATCATCAACATCGATACAGTGTAAACGCATGGGCAGGAAAGTAGTCGGAAAACGTGCTCAACGATCAAATTTAGACCTAACATTTCCGTGAACGTAGTATCCTACTTAAAGCTTTAAATTTCTTTAAGTCATCATAACTCGAAAACTAAGGAGTTTTGGGCACTTTATCATTCATAAAAACAGAATTATTTTGAATTTTTCTACCTGTGGTGGAAATTTATCTGCATAAAAAATAAAACCTGTATATCTTGAAAAAGATTGTAAAGGCTAATAGGAAGGCTAATAATACGAGACGTACAGTAACGCTATAATAATAATTATACCTACGGGCGCGACTGCACTATAGCCATATTAGTCTTCCAATTATTTGTAGCAACTTTATTACTTATAGCTACAGTATTTAGTTTCACTCCATGATCCACTTCCACAAATCCTTTTGGAACTGAGGCATCGGAGATCCCATTCAGCTCGTTGCAGTTTCGATACTTCGCTACAAAAGGCGTATTTTATATTGAAACAGCTCATTTGAAAAGAGTTTAAGGATCGTCTTTCATAAGGTTATATTATGCTTTATACATGTATTAAGCAAATAGTTGCATCTGTAAGTATATTACGCTTCAATGATATAGGAGTGGAAATGTTGACCGACATGAACAGTTCAGTAATATCAGCCACACACCACACGATCCTTGACTGCCCGCTGCGCACAGATGAGGCTGATCGCAAATTAATAAAATCTCTATGAAAATAATATTTAGTCAACATAGCGACCGACCATATAAAATAGACTGGTTTTGGCGACGCAAGGAAGGTATCTATAAAGCAGAGACTCACACATACATGAGCAAATTTTAGGTAATTTTCGTGCCCCCAAGCTTCAATCTGCTTCCTCAGTTGATATCTAGCTACGAGTATGTGTTTCTTACTGATAAGTACATTTCCTGCATCACGGAGAGCAGTTTACAATTATTTTTTTGCTTGAAGTCGCTTTGTTGACTGGAAAAGATTTTAACGAAGTTTAATCAAATTGCCATCAGCCTCAGTTGCAAATTTCAGTGGACAGCCAAGGTATCGTGTGGTCTATGTATCAGCCTTACATGTCTGAGTTTACTCTGACAATGTGGGGAAACTAAGTGTTAGTGAAACAAATTCCATCACAGTTCTTCTATCATTTATTTATTATCAGTCGTAATAAACGTTGTAGCAAGACGTTCTATATGCACTGGTTGACTCTCTAAAAATAAAAACCACAGCAGCGCGTGGAGGCACTCGTCAGCTCCTCGTCTCCCAACTTTCAACAATATGCTCACTAGAGCTAAATTACATGAATAAAAACATCACCAAGGGAATAAAAACATTTCCAAGGGAAAATACACTCAGTACTCACAGCTGCCAATGTACAGCTCGCACTCCTGCTCGTCGAAGGGATAGTTCGTAAACATCATGGAGCAACCGAGCTCGAGCTTCAGCCTGAAACACAGAGGAAAGAATCGAAAGATTTAAGCGCATTTTTCCCTTCCCGTCGGCATAAAAAGAATCTCTCCAAATCGTAAACTTCTTTTCTCACACACCTAGAAAAGTATTTACGGAAACTAACCGCTATTTATTGCATGACTGAAAGCCAACGAAAGAATTCCTGGCCCTCTTCTACTCACACCATGGAGGTATAAACTTTATTATTGCTGTAGATTTTGACTCCCTGAACGTCCTGCAGTAGGTGAAACGTTCGAAGGTCTCTCATCCTCCGGAAGAAAGGATCCGGCACCCATATCTTCCGCAAGACTTGCGTCGACACCGCGATCGAGGTAACGCCGTCCGCCGGCGGCGGCGTGGCTGAGGCGCCGGTGGTGGCGTGGCTGCTGTTGCGGCGGGGGTAAATGAGGCGCGGGTCCACCCAGGAAACCCGCAGGTTCATTTGGAACGTCACGGACTGCCAAGAGAAGGCGAAATAGTGGGTGGAATGTCACACAATCGTAGGAAAAGATCATAACACCCAAACGAAGCTAACCGAGAATGTACGAGCAGGAGTTTCCTACAGTCGCCCAACTGATGTTGTGAGTTCGAATAAGATGGCAAAAAGCCCAGAGAATATCATGGCATAGTAGACTAAATATATAGATAAGTGCAACTTTCATAGTAAACGCGTTAAAATGAATGTGTAGCTCTTGAATTCAGATAAATTTTGGTGATAAATTGTTTATTATATCAAAGAGGAAAGTATTCACAAACAAAGTGGAAAATAGCTCTATTTAATGAAATTTTACTTTATTTCAGCTTTCTGTTCAAAAAGTTAAATTTGTAATGTGCTATATAGTTTTGGTTTCATTGTTTTGCAACTCATTTTTTTAGACAAGTTTTTTTTTCATATTATGCACTATTAATAAACTGTTGTATTTTATGCCACTCGATATTTAAGTGGATTTGTTTACGTCGAGAAATAAGGTTGATAAATGTTTTAATGAGTGAGATGTGTTAATACACTCGAATCAGGCAGACATTGGTATAATTGACTAGGAAACCCAATGTAAATATGGCTGCAGTAACATCAAAAGTGGACCAATAATAATATTATTGTGACCGACCACCCTGCTCCGGTAAATAACTACCACTAGCTATTGTCCATATTCAGTTGAAATTACTAAAAGAAATCTCCAACATCCGGCCCACAACGCATTTGAACTGTTTAACATTGTGTGTAGTCCATTTAGGGTGTCTGCTTCATAATTAGCTCGTTCTGCAGCATATATAAAGCTGTAATATGTTCTAGCATAATATCTAGCGTCCCATAAAACATCCATACGTTATCCACTCTAATATATAAATATATCTTTACAGTTCAGGGTAACAATGTATAGTCGGCAACGCCTTACGTCTGTTCTGAACTTCATAGTTTGAAAAGAATAAGATCAACATCACTATGTTGCACCACAGGCTGCAATGATGCAAAAATTTTGCTTGTAAATATCCAAATCGTCTGTTTCTCATGATAATAATTTCACTGGGCCATAGGAGCAGATTGCGGAGCTCCCAGGAACGTAACGTTGATTCCGGCATAAGCCATCTCTTAGAAGTCTATTAATCAGAGCTCTACCCTCTTGCTAGCCATAAAAGGGAGCCTTTAAATCAACGAGAAATTTTCCTCCGGGCTTCCCACTGTCTCTGCTGCCGCCGCCTCGCCACTACGTATAGGAAGGAGCCAAGTTCTTAGTTGAGCAAAGTCCATCCATGGACTGCCCTTTTGTTGCAGGCTCCATTAAGTCCGCCTTATCTTATAGCCCCGCACCTCATAACTTAGGTTTTAACTCACCCCCATCAGCCTCCCTTGCTACGTTTACCACAGCCCCTGACTAGCTGGTCAAAATACTGGGCTTTGCTCTGGACACAAGGACGCCAGTTACAGACGGAGTTTTACGAAAGTATTCATCAATTTTGTGGATAGATCCAAGACGGCGACATCTATAGGATCGTGACATGGCACTGAGCTGCAATTGTTGTTGGATTCCGGCGAGTGCATGAACGCTGAGAGCGAACAAAAAATAAAGGCAAGTTTTTGTTTATTAAAACTTTGGTGTTGAAGAACAGTCGCTCACGCCACGAGTTTCTCATCTGCGCTGCCCGCAAATGAAAGAAAGGCTACTTTTGCAAAACTTTCTGCATCGAAGAGATTAAAAAAACATCATTTGGGAGATCGTTTGTTGTATAGTAGGATCGCTAGGCATTGTTGCATTGAAATGGAAACAGTGTTAAAGCACAGAAATTTGGAGGTGGAGAAAACAGATGTACACAGTTGACAGGTATTTATTAACTGGAGGGACAGTTTTACAAATGCGTTTGCCCCATAAAGTTCACAGAACTTAATGTCTCCCTAATAAGGGTTACTGCACTCGTGTAAGTATTTATCTTTTAAGTGCGTCTGAATAGTAATATACGATGCGTATAATGGAAAGTTTCCTTAGCCTACTATCAGACATACAAACAAAAACATAGATGTTAAGCTGTAATAGAACGAATTTGTTCCTCTTTTTCAGAGACGTGGCAGCAACAGCATGCCCCTAACAACAATATTTACTCGAGCTAATATTATAAAACAAATATACGACAGTCGACAAATTTGATAAAAATCTTAACGTTTCGGGAAATATCAGATTCCCATCATCAGAACGTCGAATAAAATGCTAGAATGTAAAGGAATGATTAAAACGAAAGTTTACTACGTATGGATTAAGGGCAGTGTTTGCCTGGAGAGAACCAAAGGCAAATGACAGCAGCGCGCAACGGGGGTCCCTATATAAGTGA